>JAMPIV010003749.1:0-105600 GCA_024509875.1 Oreohelix idahoensis
AGAGAATTCTAGCAACTAAACAGGATATTTTCTGGACGATAAATTCGTCCTCAGGAATCCTGCAAAAGGACTGTGTAAACCACATAAGGTTGAGAAAGAGATTTGGTGTCCAGCCACATTTAAAATATCCCAACCCAATAGAAATTAATTGAATTATGGCTGAGCCCCCAGGGTGTAGATTTATATTTAAAACAAAATACAACCCAAATAAAGTTAACAAGAAAAATAACAACAGACTCTGTTATGTAAAGTTGGATAAAAGGGTATGGAATCTTACATTTCTTTTTATACATATAATATGAAAAAAAGTTTAGCTCTACTGTTTATTAAAAAAAAACAACTAGTTTGGTCATCACTTGGACCAGAGATCTTTTCTATGGTAGTGTTGCTGGTAGGTGTTAATACTCATCTCCTCAAGGACTGTAGTAGCTGCGGAGATGATTTGTGTTCGGACTCTCTTGGTTTTGTATGCTCCAGCACTTTGGTCTCATAAAACAGTTCTATGGGTTCAGAGGGTGTCAGAGTTTGCTTCCCTGGACTCAGTGCACATCACAGATAGGGATGGGGTAAGTCACCTGTGCTGAATACCTCTTCTGCTTATGGGATGTGTGGTATGGTTACTGGGTGATAGGATATGGTCTGGTATGATAACCTATTTGATAGGGTATGGTGGGTAAGGGTAATCTTGGGTACCATGGACTCGTACCCTGGACCTGGTTTAGGTATCTGGTAACGGCAACCTGGTTTAGTATCTGGTAACCGCAACCTGGGTGGATTCGCTCAACTGAATTCACTAGGAATATTTTGCAACAGTAATGCCCACTTTGGGCCCATATACGCGTCTACTTCAAGTGATGGTTAGCGTTCTAATGCTTAAAATTCCCTCCCAATTCCAGGATGAAGTTCCCGGGCAGGGGTGGGCTGTGGCATTGGTGCAAATTCATCTTGGTCACAGGGATATCAAGTTAACTTCATTAAACTCGCCCTAGTATCCACTGCGTACTTGTTTGCAGTGCCAGGCAGAGTTTCTGCCCCTTTCTTGATTTACTTCCAGTTCGTGACTTCAGACTAGTCGTAGGACTGATTTTCACCTTTCAAGTAGAATGACTTTTGCTGGCGAAGTGAATAATTTATTGTCCTGGACCGTGACCTGAGCTAGTAAAATACCGTGAAATCTAGAGAGACTTTTTCATTATAAGAATGAAAAAGATATCTGAAGGGAATTATTTTACAATCTAGCAAGAGATTTTAAGAGGAATAAAATAATAGACAGAAGAGAACGTCGGTGAGAAGTCGTTCCACGACATAAGCCCCCTTTTGAAAGTTCGGCCAACGGCCAACTAAGTTCGAGCCGACTCTTCTCTTATGTCAGACACTACATTCATGTATCGTGTCCTCCATTCCTTCCATCCAAATATTTCCTATTTTTCCTCTGTCAAACAGTATGCCTGTAATCCACACATGGCTATCCGTTTCCTCTTCAATAAGTAGTCGAGGTGGGGTGAGCAAGCCTGCTCGCATGATAATCCCACTCTTCCTTTCCTCCTTCTGGATCCTCCATTGAAGCTTGCCTTCTGGCAAAGAGCTTGCCCTAAAGCCTACATCTGCTTACAATTGGATCTATAGCAAATAGTTTTGCGTGATGAGGTTGCCAGCCTCATACACAACCTTATTTTAGTCATATTACTTGACCTGCCTAAGGACACATACCTATCTCCCCAGGTATGAGAGCGTGTATGATCTTCTTTCGCTGTTTCTCCAGTGACAGAGAAAGATAAGTCTACCAGTTGTTCCTGCCCACCAGGTACCAAGGAAATTTTGACCCGCTTCACTTTCTGATCCCAGAGAGTGGGTGAGGTTGTTGGAACTGAGTGAAGACTAAGTGTTTGAGGCTTATGTTCCTCTTTAGCCATTTCTCCTGTGTTAAAAGAAGATATTCCTGAAACATATTTCATCCCACCAGGTACCAAGGAAATTTGGACCTGCTTCACTTTCTGATCCCTGAGAGTGGGTGAGGTTATCGGAACTGAGTGAAGTCTTAGTGCTTGAGGGTCCTGTTCCTCTACAGCCGCTTCTCCCATGTTAAAGGAAGATATTTCGGAAACATGTTTAATCCCACCAGGTACCAAGAAACTCTGGCCCGGCTTCACTTTCTGCACGCAGGTAGTGGGTGAGACTATCAAAACTTGTTCAGAATTAAGTGCACTGGGGTGGTCAATCCCTTTGCACTCTTCCAACTTTTCAGTGAAAATGTTGGAAGATGAGTTAGGCATTGGAGTCTCCATAGCCTGTTCAGTCACGCCATCTCTGGATTGTGCTGAGTCTCCTAAGATGATATATTTCCCTCCTTGAGGTATGGGGTAAATTTGTTCATCTAATATTGCGGCCTTTACTTTGCCGTTTACAAAGTTTGACCTAACTTCTACATAAGCTAAAGGCAAAATCGTTTAGATATACATACCTCTGCTCTGTCTGAGCCTGAATTCTGAGACATAGACTTTGCTTCATGTGGTGCAGTTATATTTACCACTGAAGATGGTGATGCAACTGGCAAAGGAGTGACATAATGAGTATTCCTAGATTCAAGTTTATCCCTGGATTCCATTTTTGAAGGTTGAAACTGAGTTTCCATTTCTTGCAGTTCTTCCTTACACTGGAGGGATTTTTTTTTTGTCTTTGTCTCTCATGTTCCACATTTTCTTCCTTGCATTTTGCTCTCCATTCGTTCTGTTGCCCCATTATGCTCATGAAACATTCTACCTGTTCCGAGATATAATTTTCCAGCAAACTTCCCGAGAAGCCACATAATTTTCCAATCTTATATGATTGCGCTGGCCATTTCTTCAGTCCTTCTATCTCATCCATTTTTTCCATCTTTTGTGAAACAAAAGTATCCAGTTCTTCTCCGGAGAGTTCACACTCAATGGCTAACTCTGTCCAGAATGTTCTCCACTCATTCAACTCTACAGATTCTTCCATTATATCCGTAGTGGTTCGTTGAGCGAGTATGAGATCTCTAACTCACAAACAATAATTAAGGCAAAAATACTTTCTATAGTCTTAACTATACTAAAGTATTACAAAACCATATATTAAATCAAACCAGCGTTATATAACCATCAAATTAAAAATTAGTTAACAATAGGTAACTAATTACCAGCAGTACCACCAAGAAGAGTTCTCATAACTTAACTTAAAATCTGTGTTTCTTGCAAAAAAATTATATGTATTTAAGTCTAGGGTAATTTATATGTCCCCTCTTTAATCTAATCCTAGACTTGGACACCAATAAGTGACAAGTACCTACAGCAGTAGTGGTCTAGGAAAGATAAAGAGTTTTCATATCTCAGACATGTGTCTAAATATGAAATAAGAGTTTATCCAGGACACGCGCGTCCCAGTTGTCGGGAGGTGTTTTGAGGAGATAGGACAGCTTGAATGGAATGGAAGAATAAAGATAATAATGTCTTATTGATAGCTTCCGAGTTTGAAGAAACTGCCTCTCCTTGGGAAATAGTGTACTAGAAATTTACTTACAAGAGAATTCTAGCAACTAAACAGGATATTTTCTGGACGATAAATTCTTCCTCAGGAATCCTGCAAAAGGACTGTGTAAACCACATAAGGTTGAGAAAGAGATTTGGTGTCCAGCCACATTTAAAATATCCCGACCCAATAGAAATTAATTGAATTATGGCTGAGCCCCCAGGGTGTAGATTTATATTTAAAACAAAATACAACCCAAATAAAGTTAACAAGAAAAATAACAACAGACTCTGTTATGTAAAGTTGGATAAAAGGGTATGGAATCTTACATTTCTTTTTATACATATAATATGAAAACAAGTTTAGCTCTACTGTTTATAAAAAAAAACAACTAGTTTGGTCATCACTTGGACCAGAGATCTTTTCTATGGTAGTGTTGCTGGTAGGTGTTAATACTCATCTCCTCAAGGACTGTAGTAGCTGCGGAGATGATTTGTGTTCGGACTCTCTTGGTTTTGTATGCTCCAGCACTTTGGTCTCATAAAACAGTTCTATGGGTTCAGAGGGTGTCAGAGTTTGCTTCCCTGGACTCAGTGCACATCACAGATAAGGATGGGGTAAGTCACCTCTGCTGAATACCTCTTCTGCTTATGGGATGTGTGGTATGGTTACTGGGTGATAGGATATGGTTGGGTATGATAACCTATTTGATAGGGTATGGTGGGTAAGGGTAATCTTGGGTACCATGGACTCGTACCCTGGACCTGGTTTAGGTATCTGGTAACCGCAACCTGGTTTAGTATCTGGTAACCGCAACCTGGGTGGATTCGCTCAACTGAATTCACTAGGAATATTTTGCAACAGTAATGCCCACTTTGGGCCCATATACGCGTCTACTTCGAGTGATGGTTAGCGTTCTAATGCTTAAAATTCCCTCCCAATTCCAGGATGAAGTTCCCGGGCAGGGGTGGGCTGTGGCATTGGTGCAAATTCATCTTGGTCGCAGGGATATCAAGTTAACTTCATTAAACTCGCCCTAGTATCCACTGCATACTTGTTTGCAGTACCAGGCAGAGTTTCTGCCCCTTTCTTGATTTACTTCCAGTTCGTGACTTCAGACTAGTTGTAGGACTGATTTTCACCTTTCAAGTAGAATGACTTTTGCTGGCGAAGTGAATAATTTATTGTCCTGGACCGTGAAAAACCTGAGCTAGTAAAATACTGTGAAATCTAGAGAGACTTTTTCATTATAAGAATGAAAAAGATATCTGAAGGGAATTATTTTACAATCTAGCGAGAGATTTTAAGAGGAATAAAATAATAGACAGAAGAGAACGTCGGTGAGAAGTCGTTCCACGACAACAGGATAGAAATTTAAAAAAAAAATGATAGCAAACTAAGGACTTACTCTTTCTCACAGGTATTTAAAAGTATGATATCCCCAGGATTAAAGGTACTTTTTCTGTGTTTCCATTGATAACCTATGAGAAGCCTTATTAAAATTCACTTTATTAATGAACTGCATAAGATAAGAATGGGATCCTTTATTTGAAGTGACGTTATCATTTGGTAAAATATAATTTAGTTTCAATTTTTCAATGCCTTGTTGAAAGAATTGCAGTAAGAGGGTTATGCTGTAGAGATTCAAATAACTTATCTGCTGCACTTCTTCAACATTTTTTATACTCTGGAACCTGAAACAGAAATGATTGTATCAAGGCAGATCTTTAGAGAGCTCAGTGTTTCTAAAGTAGATCCTCACACCACATAGGTTGCCTGCTGCTGATCTAGTCTACATTTTAAAACCATAAAGTGACTTCTGTTACTGTTTTTGCAATCAGAGTGAAGTTAAACAGCATGTGTACATGCTTTGGCATTTTTATTATAGTTTTGTGATGAATCACATGATTATGGTTTTCTTTAAATTACCACAGAAATGTGACAAGCCATGTCGTATCTACAAATTCTAAGTCTCCTGAGAAAATGAATGTGTCACATTTACTTAAAAACATAGTCGACAATTAAGAGAATTGAGTTGATAGTCATAATTCATTATCAAATGATGGAAGAGATGAGGAATGTTACATTTAGCTGATGAGTGGATTTTGCCTGGCCATTGAAAAACCAACAGAACTTGATCTAAAGCTACAGTTAATGACTAGTCACAGGTGAAAGACAAAGCTAAAGATAAACTTTTAAAACCACAAACAATTGTCAAAATATTTATGTGATATAATTATACTTGACTTGTTTAAACATTTTTTTTCTTTGTTTTGTAACCAGCAGCACTTGGGCTATCAGCCCTTTGGCCCAATGACATGTCAAATGATGAAACAGTTTTAAATAAAGGGTAAAAATAATTACTTTTTACTCCCTCTTTTATTCTGACTGCAAAATGTTCAGCTCTGAGCAAACTCCTGATAAGCAGAATTTTTTTTAGGTGGTCCCAGTAATTTCTACTTATCCAGACTGTGCTGTAGGTATGGCCATATATGAATTACCTTGATGTTCCAAGACTAGTAAAGCAAGTTTCATTGACTGCAACAATAAACTGCCTTCATCAAATTCATATTCTACTGTTAACGTTGTTGGTGTGTTTTTACTACATGCATTGTGTTTTTATAAATTCCAATTATGCTGGTATTAATACTAATGGAGAAACACTGCACATCTTGACTCCCTATCAATTTCCCATCAGTTTAATATATAATAAGTGCATGTTCACATAAACAATTTACACAAAAACATGGTATATTCTGCTGTTAAGAATTCATTGGGGAAAAAAGAACACACAAAAAAAATTGAGGCACAGTGTAAGTAATAATTTTGGAATCAAAGAGTTAATGTAGGCTACATTTGTTGTACATGTAAAAAATATAGGAAAAGGTGAAGTCTGGGATGTAACCTGGTTCACTATTTATTTGTTATTATCAATATGTATTAAGAGAACCTTATTACACATTGAATTTCCCACTACACCCTCAGTAATCCTTACATATTAATTTTTGTTTTTGGTTCTGGTTGCATACTGCTTTACTATATCGTGCAGTTTTCTAAGTAAGTCTATTCTCAATATCTCTTCTACTGATATGGGTGAATTGCAATCCTGTAAATAATATAATATTGTTATTCTCTGTTTTTCATATTATTTTATTGTATACATTTTGCACATTAAAATTCTATACTAAAATAAACTATTCTTAATTATAGTCTGAATAGGCAGCCTAATTACTTTTTTTGCTGGGAATTTTTAAGTTCCCTATTTTATTTATTTTTTTTTTAAATGAGAAATTTCCCTTCAACCTCTGATGGGTTATAATTAGGATATATAGTGTTTTCAATTCCAAATAAGATGAATAACTGCTGGGACTGAAGACGCAGCAAGAGATGAATGCTGTCAGCGACTCATAGCTAGACTGCTTGCATCAGCAAACCAGAGCTGACCAAGACACTACTCCACCTCCAAGTGGTGGTCCTGGAAACAGGCTGCATCACTGTAGTCTGGCCGAGAGAGTAGGGATCGAAAAGGGAAAGCAAACCCGGTCCCAAAAAATGCCGTGCAAAAGTCGGATGTGTCGGGCCGAAAAGCGCAAATATCGCAGCTGCGCTGTAAAGGGCGACACAACGCAACCAACGTCCTTTTCAGGACAAAGGAGGATGAAGAATAACTGCTGATACAGGAAAGTGGCATCACATCTATCAAATCATTGTAAATGTGGCAAATCAAAGTTCCCACAAAATACACAGAGAAATATTTCCCACATAACACCTGGATTCGTGCATACATAGATGGATCAGCAACAAATGCAACAGAAAATGGAGGTGTCTTTCTGACCTTAAGCACTGGTGCACAGAATAAGCTGTCAATGGCAACAGGGCAATACTCAAGTACCTTTAGAGCAGAGGAAACATACCTTTATGTTTGTCTAATATTTATTTACTGTTTACAGGCCTCAGTTTTCCCTGTTTTAGTAATGTTCACCTTTAGCGCAGCCGATGGCCTATTGTAACTTTTCGTTTACTTTGTACTTGGTATCGGAGTTTACAAGTAAGGAAACATTCGTACGAAATACGAATAGCACAAATGATGTTCCTCCGGTGGTCACGATTGTAAATAATTATAATCACAACGTTACAAAATTAATAAATATATATAATTAATTTGTTTGTAAGATAATTACATGTATTGACTTTAAAACATACAGAAATATTTTAAGATAGCATTCTAATAATTATTTAATCAATTCAATACACGTTGGCTCCCCAAGGAGCTTAGGCCTTCAACAAACACATGCCAAATCTTCCTGTCACGTGACAACATAGGCCTTCAACAAACACATGCCAAATCTTCCTGTCACGTGACAACATAGGCCTTCAACAAACACAAGGTCTTTCCACGTATTCCTCATCTTTTTCAGTTCTGTACCTAGTTATCTTCTCTGTGTGTAAGTGTGCGTGTTTGTTGTTGTTGGTTATATATATATATATATATATATATATATATATATATATATATATATATATATATATATATATATATATATATATATATATATATATATATATATATATATATATATATATATATATATATATATATATATGTGTGTGTGTGTGTGTATATATAATACTATGATTATAATGATTAAAGAGCACATATCGTACATAGAAAGGTCAAGGTCGTGCCATAGCAGATACTGCCGTAGGAGAATGACGTGTTAGTGACGTCACTAGGTCCAGCATCAAGAGGTGGGGGGGGGGGGTGTGACCAGTTCCCTAACTCAAGAGCAAAGTCATGTATCCATTTACAGCCGGGTAGACTGGAGCGTGATGATACCATGAACCGAACCCTTCACCTTAGCCGCGAGAGACCAGCGCTCTAACCGATCAATTGAGTCATGATTCCCAAGTGTCAGCCTCCTGTTGTCTTCTGCAGAGAATTGGACCCACTCCACCTTTTTTGCAGCTTTGAAATTCACTCCTATTCTCTGCCAACTGGAGACAATTGTGAAAGTAACGCCTACGTTGAAAACAAATTACTGTGCCGAGATCTACTGCCCATTGCGGTTGTTCCATAGCCAGAACTTTGCCTTTTCCGCAGTTTCACTGAGCCTCTTAAGCGTCCTTGTTCTTGACTGTCCCCTCAACCCCAACATCTTCAGTAGATCATACACTGAGGCGCCACGAGACCTCTTTCACCTTTCTTAACAGCCATGATCCTTGTTGTGAACTCATCGTGTCTCAAGTCCGTGGCCAGATCATATGACTTGGCAACTGTGAACGAGTGTTGCTCGTCCAGTGTGGATTCAAATGGCATGGTCAGCTAAAACATTATAATCCGGCGCGATGATGATGACTGCAGCCCTATATCTGGCAGTCTTCGAGATTTTCTGATACTCTCTGGGTATGCCTATAACCCAGAAAGGTCTACTGCCATCTCCGACTCATTGCACTGTCAAGAAGCGATGGTAAACTGTTACTTGATTCACTTGGTGTGTGATGTGCTGACTTTCCTGCTCTCAGAAAGTATGTATTTGCGGTGCTCGGTCTGACTTTGCTGTTCGCCTTCACCCTTGCCAAGTCTATTGTAACAGCCAGCTCATTTAGCACTTTGTTGTGGTGCCAAGTGTATTGCCTTTACCCTAAGGACACCTTGCAAGCTGAAAGCATGTGTGTTTGCCTTTCATGGTACAGGGGGGCACTCCGCATCATCAGATTGTCCCCATCTCACACGATTTGCTGACGATGGCAGGAGGGCATACATTGATCTAATAATGAAGCTGAGTCTATATATGCCATGTAACATTCCATGTCAAGGACCCTTGCAGGTCTCCTTCCCATGTAGTCCACTGGTCTTGTTGGGCCTGCTGCACCGCTTTTTGCACTCTCTTTTCATTCTCAGCTCCTTGTATCTCCTGAATTACCATGTCTCTTTAATAGTGATAATCAGCCGGACAATTTCGAAGGCAGCGATAGGGGAATCATCTCTCACGCGGCAGCGCCTAGTGCGGCGTTTTTCTTTGAGATATTTACTGCGAGGCTCATAAGAACTAGATGTCTATCCCTCTAGATTTGAATATTTAGCAGCTACTTATGGCTTACAAAGGGAGAAAAATAACATGAAGCAATCTTAGAGTGTGTGTGTGTGTGTGGATCAGCTTATGGTGTATTTTTAAAGGTGGCGATGGAGGAGAAAAACAACTAGGAGATGTTGAATTAAGCTTTCCTCGAGCTTTTTCAACATAACGCTGCTACTGTTCTTTTGTTTTTTTTGCAGTATCTTTCGTGAAGCTAAACTCACCTGAACTATTTAGACATTTCGCTGTCACAATAGAAACGTACCTGGAAAAGTGGGGGTCCCTCAGCACCTTTGAAGAATCTTCTGAAGGGCTGCAGGAAATGATAATCGTGGAGAAGTTTAAGGACTCGATCACCCCTGACACGAGACGGTTCATGGTGGAGCACGGAGTCGAAACTTTTGAACAGGTTGTAACATTCGCAGAAAGGTATGAAGCGCTCAGGCAGAAATTAAGCCTAACAGGAAGCGCGGCAACGATAATTGCACCCACACAACAGATCACCCATACTTGTATATGCAAGCTTCGAATAAAACAACACAACCACAGGACAGCACCAAGCAGAAACAGAGCAACCAAGCGCTGGTAACTGGAAGTCGATTGTGTAGTTCGCCACAAAGTAACACCCATTTAATATTGGACTGTAAGAGGCCAAAAACAGGCCCTTAAAACGTTGCACACTTGCTAATTAGATGTACAAGGAATCATGACAACCCGATATGCCCAAAAAGAGCACGTTACTGTTGGTAACCAAACAGTATATTATTTATATGACACGGGTCTTGAATTCGAAGATGCAATCTCGACATCTTTGGTGAATGCCCACCAGTAACCTAGGGAAATTGTAGACATGCAAGAGTCCGTGAACGTTATAGCGTAAATGATTTTTCGGGTTGCGGATGTTGAAGTTTGCAACCGGTTTATCCGGAGAAAAAAATGAAAGCTGCAGTTTTAGAAGATTTAGTCTATCCTCTAATCCTAGCGAGGAAATATGTCTTCCTAGGGAATCCTTCACATAACTTAAGGTCAACACAGGAGAAAGCACGCCAAAGCGGCCTCTGATAGATTGTATGGATTGCAATAGCCTCGACACCCAGAATAGTGAAAACCCTCATCATTGCAATCAAAGGTTGCCATTGTTGGACCACTACCGCTGAGTAGGGGTGACAAATACCGTCACATCCTGTCCTTAAATGCTTTGATGACATCGCCCTTGTGGAGTATTAACAGATAAGGTGGCAGAATATCACCTTGTTTTACACCGGTGGTACCCTTGAATTCTTCTACCTTATGGTTTGCCGTCCTCAATTAATTTCTGTAAAACTTGTAGAAGCTCTGTATAGCATGAGTCAAAGATTCTGGAGTGTTCTTCCTTGCCAAGCAGTCCCAAGGTTTGCTCCACGGGACCTTGTAAACGCCTTTTTCATATCCAATAAACAAAGATGCATCTCCCCCTTACACTCAAGGGCCTGTTGACTCAGCTGTCTGAGTGTCAAGATAAGGTCTTGAGTACTTTGGTTTAATCAGAAGGTGCATTAGACCTCGTCAATTTGTGGCTCATCTACGTGTGTCTCGGTCTCTGGATTCTAAAGTAGATTTTACCACGGACACTGAGAAGACATATGTATCTATGATTTCCACATTGTCAGTTGTCACCACTATTGAAAATGGGTGTTATGATGGCTATCACCCAATCCGCTGGTTTGGTTTTGTAGAACCAGGCTGCCTGTATGGCCCTCATGAGTGCGGTGGGTTTAGATGTTATAATAATAATAGCCGCTTCAGTCATAACTGACTATGGGAATGCGCCCCTGAGGTGACAGCCCTCAGCTGCTTATTTTCCTGGTGCTCCTTTCGACGTTTTCTCCTCACCTCTGCTTCTTGTGTGAGCCTCTCTTCGCCCAATCTGAGGTGGCGCCGTAAATAGCATCGCCACTTAGTGCGATCGGCAGCTTTATCCTTCCATGTTGCTGGATCCATGTCCAGTGCCCTCATATCTCTCTTGCACACATCTTTGAACCTCAGCTGTGGTCGCCCAACTGTTCTCTTGCCATCTGCTAATTGTCCATAGAATATATCTTTTGGGATGCGACCATCATCCATGCGGCGAACATGGCCAAGCCAGCGAAGTCTGCGCTGTCTAAGAAGCGTATACTTACTTTGAAGGCCAGCACGTGACAACACCTCGACATTTGTCACTTTATCTTTCCACGAGATGCAGAGGATGCGGCGTAGACACCACAAATGGAAGGTATTGAGCCTTCTTTCTTGCTTAGCATAGGTCGTCCAGGTCTCGCTGCCATATAGGAGTGTGCTGGAGACGCAGGCATTATATACCGCAGCTTTGGTCTTCATTGTGAGTTTAGAGTTTCTCCAAACACGCGATGTGAGGCGGACAAAGGTAGCTGCAGCTTTGCCAATGCGGCTGTCGATTTCTGTATCCAGTGAGAGTTTGTCATTGATGGTAGACCCTAGGTATGTAAAGTGGTGCACCACTGCCAATTCATAGTTATCGATAGTGATAACTGGTGCAGCACCCACATCCCGACTCAGCACATTCGTTTTCTTTAGACTTATTGTGAGGCCAAAGTCCTTGCATGCTTTAGTGAAGCGATTCATCAAGCTCTGAAGCTCCTGTTGGCTTTGAGTGACGACTGCAGCATCATCAGCGAACAACAAGTCTCTTATAGTGACCCTTCTGATTTTTGTTTTTGCCTTCAGCCTTGAAAGATTAAACAGACGGCCATCTGACCTAGTGTGAAGGCATATTCCTTCAGTTGCATCTCTGAATGCATGTTTCAAGAGTAAGGCAAAAAAGATTCCGAAGAGGGTCGGAGCCAGAACACAGTCTTGTTTAACGCCACTTCGTATATCAAAGGGCTGTGACGTGCTTCCAGCATATTGGACTGTTCCCTTCATGCCGTCATGGAATGACTTTATCATTTCCAGCATTTTAGAAGGGCAGCCTATTTTCAGGAGGATTTTAAAGAGTCCATCCCTACTAACCAGGTCGAATGCTTTTGTGAGGTCTATAAAGGCGATATATAATGGTCTTTTCTGCTCTCTTGATTTTTCCTGAAGCTGGCGGAGAGAGAAGATCATGTCTGTTGTTGATCTGCCAGCTCGGAATCCACACTGTGACTCTGGATATATGCGCTCAGCTAACTTGTGTAGTTTAGATGTTACAAAGATAAGTATTAATTGTCTACAGATGTGAGGTCAGCTATGCAAGCCCCTGAGTCTAATTGTTGAAGAAAATGTTCTCAGGGTGCCTGTCTGCTACCACCCTACGACCTCAATCTGCTATATATTTTGCCTAATTTTATGTAATGGTGTCTGGGTGTTGTCTGGCTAGGTGTGTAGGGTAATATGCAATGTAATGTGAATAAAATGACAACAACTACACTTATAACTCAATGAAAAGTAAATAAACAAGTCACTGGGTAAAGTTAGAATGATAATCTTTTTTACAATTTATTTTGCCTATATCTCAATTGCTTGGGATACAGGACTGTTTAACATTCAAAATTATAAAGCAATTTATTTACATCGAAGTAATTTAAAACCACAACTGTGTTTGTATTATTAATCTAAAATGTTTCTGACTGGAAGTGTTCTGATGAAGCAATACTCCTATGAATGGACACGCTTCTGATGAACGATCATTGTCATCATGTCAAAAATACTGTTTGATATAAAATGATGGAGAGTATGAACTAGCACAAGCCCTTGAACAATGTTGGCTTATCTTATTTCTTTGCACACTGTGATGTCCTTCTCAGCACTACCTTCTTCACGACTGCACCGTCAGAACAATACTTCAGCACTCGTTGAAATGGAAGCAAACAGGAAATTTTGCCTTGAGCTTGCAGCTCCAGTAGTAAGTATATGTGGATTTGTGGCTCACTGATTTTCTCAATATGGAACTCTGAAATCAGAGGATTAAGGCCTCCTCAGTACATCATACACCTATCTGCATCTCTAAACAATCAAACATTATCAACAGTTCAAGATCAGTGAATGTGCTACATAAATAGCTATCGTTCCTATCTACTTGGGTGCCCTATTCATCATCAGGTAATCTTCAAACATTTGTTTGATACATTCCTTGTCATAGGAAAAATTATAGTTAATTATATAAGTCATGTGCAAACACGGTGACTTTATGAAGACGGCCAGTGGTTTTCTGGTCTTACATCATAATAACATACATTAATTTCCTCTTTTCTGTATTTTTATTTTCTCCCAAAGTCCAAGTAAGCCTGTCTGGCTTTAATTCAAATTGATAATCTTTTCTAATAATCTTTGTGGCATGACACAAAGTTTTGAGGTTGGCGCCTTTCTAGTTATGCCTCTACCCATCGAATATACATACGCATTCAATAATACAGATACATTTCAATAATAATAAGGATTATATAAATGTTTTATCTTACCGCATCAATGAAATATTTCACAATAAGTATGTTAACCGGCTTTCAATGGTCACATTCAGATCGCTCCTGGTGCAGAACAGCGAAGGTACTGTCTCAAGAATTCCTTGCGTCTGATGTTAACAACACTGGTGAAAATTTTTATTATCAAGTGGCGTCTAACACATGCTTCAATTCGTTTTTATTCCTACTATTGTCTATTTTCCCCCAGCCAATCGGATTATGTTATACCCTCTTCTGCTTCTTTTCAAAATAAAATACACTTTCAAATTTTGCAAACACCTCCCCCCTTTTCCAATACTGGCAAGCTGAGTGAGGATGTCGGTGTGTTCGTCTCTCTGTCTTTTACATGCGTTTTGCCTAACGCAAAACGGTTTTGTTATATTTAATTTTCACTACGGGAGGAAACAAGACGGTGGTGTTACCTTGCATACAATAGCAGATCCCAATGCTTTATTTCAAACTTTAACTTTTTGCATATTGATCCTAATATTCGTCCAAAGGCACTGCCATGCAGAAAAATACAATTTTCACTTAAGAGCAAGGTAAAGTCAAAGCTTCAAAATCTAATGGACAGAGGCATATTAATACCAGTAGAGGAACCGACTGAATGGGTTAACCAAATGGCTGTTGTTGAATAGTCTGATGGTTCTTTAAGAATATGCATTGATCCTAGGCCCCTGAATGAGGCTTTGCAGAGAGAGCATTACAGATTACCAGCTTTGGATGATGTATTGCCTGAACTCAATAATGCCAAGATTTTCACAAAGCTGGATATCAAGGAAGCATTCTGGCATATCAAACTTGATGAGAAGTCTAGTAAACTTACAACAATGATTACACCTTTTGGTAGGTTCAGATGGTCTAGATTACCATTTGGGTTGAATGTAAGCAGTGAAATTTTCCAGAGGCATCTAGCACAAGCTCTTGAAGGTCTTCATGGTTGCATCAATGTTGCTGATGACATAGTTATTGCTGGTTGTGGATCAAACAGACAGCAAGCAATTAAGGACCATGATCTGAAGCTTAAAGCACTGAAACATATGTGTAAAGAGAAAGGCATTAAACTGAATGAAGCTAAAGCTCAGGAGAAGAAAGAAGAAATTACCTTCATGGGTCACCTTATTACTGCTCGAGGTGTTGAACCAGACAAGAAAAAGGTTGAGACAATACTAAACATGCCCGTTCCTAAGGACTGTCATGAGGTTCACAGATTTTGCGGCATGATACAGTATCTAGCAAAGCTTCTCAACAATCTTTCAGAAGTTCTTCATCCAATAAGAGAACTTACCCGTAAGGATACTCCCTTTATCTGGTCTGCTGAATGTGAACAAGCTTTCAAGAGAATAAAGAAGCTAATTACTTCTACTCCAGTACTTGCATACTATGATCCTGATGAATCTTTGTGTATTCAAGTTGATAGTAGCAGCTATGGACTTGGGGCTGTCATACTACAAAATGGTCATCCAATAGATTTTGCTTCAAGAGCTCTAACTGAAACAGAACAACGCTGGGCTCAAATTGAGAAGGAACTCTTAGCTGTTGTATATGGTTTGGAACGCTTTGACCAGTACACTTATGGAAGAAAAGTTACAGTCATCAACGACCATAAACCTTTGGCAGCCATCGTGAAGAAACCTCTGAGTCAAATTCCTCGAAGACTGCAGAATTTACTGATGCGCAGCCATCGATATGACTGAATTCCAATGGGTACAAGGTTCCGATCTTCTTATAGCAGACACACTGTCCAGAGCTTGTATTCATAATGTCACATTGGATTCCTTAGCTGATAGAGAGAGCAATGCAGGAGCTGATGCACCTGTAAGATTACCTGAAATACCAGATGTGATGATGGAAAAGATTAAAGCTGAAACTCTCAAAGACAGCGTGCTCCAGAGGTTGAAGTCGACCATTTTGGATGTGTGGCCTAAAAGAAAGTCTGATGTACCAGCTGAGCTTATGCCTTATTTTGACATTCGTGACACTCTGACAACAAAACAAAAGGAGAGCGTATTCTTATCCCAAAAGCACTGAGGCCTGAAATCAAGCAGAAGCTGCACGCTGCTCATCTTGCATTTGACAGCATGATGCGCCGGGCCAGAAGTTGTCTGTTTTGGATCGGCATGACGGCTGAGATTCGACAGATAGCTGACAGTTGTCCAGAATGTCAAGAAACGAAGGCAAGGAATACTAAAGAACCTTTAAACCAACACTCAAGAGGTTTATCACCCTGGGAGAAAGTTGGCACTGACATCTTTATTATAGAAGGCCGATACTATTTAGTTCTGATTGACTATTTTTCCAACTTTATTGAAGTAGACTTTCTACCTACAATGACAGCAGTTAGTCATCAGAAAATTGAAGTCTCATTTTGCTCGTTATGGTGTTCCCAAAGTTATTGTATCTGACCAAGGTACTCAGTTTACGTCTGCACAGTTCAGATCATTTACTGCTAGATGGGGAATACTTCATGTTAAATCAGCACCAGGTCATCATAAAGCCAATGGATTAGCTGAATCTGCTGTGAAACTCATTAAGGGTATGATGAGTAAGATTGTTCAAAACAACACAGATGCATATGAGGCACTACTTGAACTTCGTAATACGCCAAGAAAAGGGTTTGATCAAAGTCCAGCAGAAATACTGTTCAACAGGAAACTGCGTACACTGATACCTTCTGCAGTGAAACCCGTTGCATCTCACAGTAGAGTTATTGAAAGTAGAGGCAAGAGAGACAGATCAGTGAAGACGTATTATATAAAACTGCTCATGATCTGCATAAGTTGTCTCACCAGCCAGTCTACTATCAAGACCCTGAACAACCAAACTGGCAACCTGGAAGGATTGATAAGAGGCTCTCTGAAAGATCTTATTTAGTTGAAGGGGAGAATGGAGGTCAATATGTCAGAAACAGAATTCATCTAAGACCGAAAATAACACCTTTCACACCTGATCCCAAGGACACCTGGAAATTGATTTCTCCTCCCCAGTTCTACCCGAGCAACAGGTTGTTTTGCCAGACATGGAGAACACTAGTGAAGTGAACAGTTCCAATCCTCCAGAAGTTGATCCTTCAACTCCAGCTACTTCTAGTCCTGGGAAAGCTGGCAAAGAACATTCTCTCCTACCAACTTATTCTAAGAGACCTCAAAGAGATCGCAAGAAACCCTCTTGGATGAATGACTTTGTTCACTCATAAAGAAGGGGGGATGTTGGTGTATATATATCTTGTCTCGATGTTTATCTTGTTTCCTACTAGAGTTACTTGCCCTTAGGCTAACTCTTCTACTTCCTCCTACTTCTAAGATGGCGGATTAAACATGTCGTGTTTGTATCCTGTGTTCGGGCTTCGTGATTAAACTTCATAACGTAAGAATGTATGACAGCCAGCCACGTCTCATTACATCTATCAACATTTACTACACACAACAGTAAATATCAACATTGACGAAACAAAAAATAAGTAATTGTAGTTGTGAAGTAATTTAATGTAGCACCTCAATTTATCAAATCACAATTATATCTTCATAAATTGGAAAATACTGATCCAAATCAAGAGTTTCTCATATCTTGATCACATGGAAATAGATGATTGCAGATGTAAAACAGACATGAAGCATGTAAAAGACAGGGAAAAGTGACATTTAGCGACATATGAGACAGATGCTAACATCTGAACAAGTCATTTACATTTTACAATTGACAATCGTCAAAAACTATATATATATATATATATATATATATATATATATATATATATATATATATATATATATATATATATATATATATATATATATATTGTTGATTATTATGTGGTGTAGAAACCTAGACAATGAGCAAACTATGAGAAGAAAGAACTAAGGCCTTTCCGATGTGGATATATATGAGAATTGTCGTACATTTTTAGATAGTTATCGAGACTTATTTGGTCCCGTCTGAGTAGAGCAGAAGGTGGGGGTATATGAGAAAGAAAGGTGTTAGAATAAATTCCACGAGTGAATAGATTAAGGTGAAGATCAGTCTCTGGAATGAGTGGTTTCTCTAGTCCAGCTTATCTATATGACTATCTTCAGAAGAAGACGATCTGTCAAACCTCCCTATAAGTATAATTATAAGTTTACTAATCACCCACACACAATTATGTGACAACACGACACACAAACGTGAAAAACTATGGTAAATGGATATGGGTCTGACCAACACGCTAAAGTTAGTTTTGTTTAGTTTATTACCACTTAAACTTTACAACATCAAACATATAGGAATCAATATAATCATGTTTACAGACATATGAAAATAACCCAATAAGTGCCATCCTATCATGCTGAGAAAAGATCCCAAAAGAAGTTAATAACCCAAAAGGTCAAAGATTAACACTAGGGTATAGAATAGTCAGTAAAGAAAAGAACAAGTTCCCACTAAAAATGCTATCCAGTAAAAAAAATTAAACAATAGTTAAAAAAACACAAGTTTGCAGGTACAACAAAAAAAGAAAATATTTCACTCTCTCTCTTTCTCTGTTAAACGTGGCCACTCATTCACTCCTTACCTAATCTGATGAAACAATGTTTTAGACGAATAATCCATGACTGTGCATTTAATTTCCAGTAGTTGGTATCTGCCAAATAATACACGGGGAACGCCTAATTTAGTGCTAAAGTTCTTAATACACAATTGTCACCTAGAATAGTTAATGCCGGAACTCTCTGAGATATGGCTTTCTCAGTAAACAGCAGGAAAACATATGGTTGCTAAAACTGTTAATTATGATGATGATGATAATTCTATCGGCTTGCTCTGGGTGAGTACCGATTATGAAACAGCGTATGCTCCTGGATAAAATCCACTTGGGTAAACCACTGTCAGAAGTCGGGAAAAATATTATAAATATTGCCACAGCGGGCTAATAAAATTGAATGGAAAAATCTGGGTATTTTGTAAGTCCCGTTACTCAAATTTACAGTTAATATGTTAGCTTGTCGCTTTAGGCAATTCCTCTTCACACCTGTACGGGGACGAACGCCAAGGAAAATGACAACTATTATTCCTTCAGTAACTGAGGAAAGGACCACAATAGAGAAAACACGCTGGCCGCTGGTTTTGACCAAGCACTATAATGGGACAAAAACAAAACATTTGGCCAAAATGATAATATCCTATCCTATCAAACGTAAGGTATGATCTCTTATCCTCTCCGTCACCTAATTAAATTAAAAGGCACCCGATGTCTTTGCTTATCTTATTGCGCTTTACTTAGCGAGTACGGGTTGGGTTTTAGGCATGCAGCCGTTCCCCCTTTGACCCGGTAAAACACTCAGTGCACAATGTCAGTTTTCATTTAACTATATCTATGTGCTTTTAACAAATATCTCATGTAATTACTAGCTAGTTGATTGTCGGCGTTTATCGTTTTAACACATGATATAACCACTAGTCATTTAAAATATTTACGCACAAAGAAATATAATGCGCATACTACTCAGTCACTTTATCCGGCATTCATATCATTATACTCAAGTCAGCTAAACCATATCTTCTGGTGTAAAAAAATGGTTGATGGCTTTTACAATACTGAACCACTGGTAAGAGAAAATCGACGTGTTTGCTATTTCGCTAGTCTTAACGCTATGGAATGGCAGTGAATAAAATGGTAAAACTTTTATCACATTTAATACTTAAGTACAATTTATTTTATTACCAGAAAAATCAGAATAATCCCCACGAAGTGCTATTAATGCACTATTTTACATAGGTTCTAGTGTACGCATTTAGGCTATCCAAAATTTCTTGAGAGACTTGATAACTGACTAGGAGAGAAGGCAGTATATATACATATTTTGTGCAATATCCCTAAGGGATGTTACAATTCACACCTTTGGCCTAGCCGGGAAACTCAACGAGCTTGGCTTTCCGACATGAAAGATTTTATGGTTCGCTCTCCCCGCGATGCCCAACTACATCAGAAAACATGCCGTGTGAACAACTTTCTTAGATTTCCTCCCCCTGCCGTAGATCAAATACGTAAGTCCCCTGGAAATGTAAACATCAAAGGTGGTCGGGAAATATTATTATCGTTCCTTGAATTGATACCTAGTCTGATATTTTCCTCACGTGCTTTCTGTCACCATCTGATGATTGACAGATCTATTTGCATGAGAACTCATGTAAACAGATCGGTTTGCTCCCCTGTTATATGGCATGTTTGCAAAAATAGGTAAACAACTCGTTAGCGCAAGAAAGACAGGAAAGATAGGCGTGGCTTCAAAAGTGAGTCAACAGACAACGAATTGGGTGGTTTTACCTTCGCAAAACATAAATACTAATTGAGACAGCAAAGGTGTTCGGATTTCTGAGGTTATATCTACATTTCCACGTCACAAGAATGTCGTTCTACTAATGTAAGGAGAAGTTAACAAAGAAGTCATAGAAAATGTAGATATCAAGAGATTGACAGATTTCATTATTTTAGGGTCCATCATCAAGACAAGAGACAGATAAAGTTGGAGATCCATTTCAGCCAACCTTCAATGTGTAGATGAAGTTGCGAATTATTTTAATACACAATTTTTCTTCCAATACATAATGACTATTTACCACATAAAAGGGTCAGGTGTACAAATTTCCTTCACAAAAATATTCCTACATAAAAAAGGAAGCAATAGTATATTATCTTCTTCTTCTTCTTTGATCCCTAGCCGCCACCGTCAAAGCAGTCAGTGGCCATAACGCCTTGTGGCGTCTTGTAGAGCGACAACAAATTGATTCCACTTTGCTTGCTCAGTGGCCATCCTTCGTACAGTGCCCCAACTCTGGTTCACATATCCCATCTCAGCCTCCACAGTCCTCTGCCAAGTTGTTTTTGGTCGGCCTCTCTTTCGTTTTCTTTCAGGGGTCCATAGCATAGCTGTTCTTGTGATGGCATCACATAGTATATAGTGATGGCAAAATAGTATATTATGAAGCATTTTAATTCAGCATTTACATTTATCAAACCCGTATGAATGTTTCACAAATATACAAAGTAAATTTTCAGTTAATTTAATGTAAAGTTGTCCTTACAAAACATAACAACTCAATGCAAAAGACACAAATATCACATGTCAAGCAATTAACTATACAGTTTTCCACACAAAGAAACAATAAGCAATTGTATGCTTTGAAGCAATTACGTTTAGCACCTGTATTTCTCTATCCGTAATTTAACAGATACAAATAGGTGAACTTGAATATTATTTAAATGCTCCATTTCGTGCTGTCTTGCATATTTCACTCAACTGTCGGGCAAGTATACATATGATAAGAAACACGACATGGTGTAATCGATGTTCATGCGGTTCCACAGACAAACGTTAAGCATGTCGTAAGAGAAAAGTAATATGAGTTTGTGCTTGGAGCTAGCAACATCATCTCGTACAAATAAATTGCTATAAGAAACCGTAGCAGCAAGAGCAGATGAATGCTGGCATTGAAGCTGATAAAACATAAAACAAATAACACTAAAGTTGATGAAACATAAAACAAATAAGACTAAAGTTGATAAAACATAAAACAAATAAGACTAAAGTTGATAAAACATAAAACAAATAACACTAAAGTTGATAAAACATAAAACAAATAAGACTAAAGTTGACAGTACAATTTACATCAGCCACGAGGAGTGTGGAAAGGTTGTGTGTCTAGTACACATGTACTTCTCTGGCACAATGCTGAGTGATTTGGTTCTACAGAAAAAATGTTAGCATGTCGTAAGTAGAAACTATTTGTGCTTGGAGCTAGCAACATCATCTTGTACAAATAAATTGCTAGAAAATATTCGCACTGCAGTAGCACATGAATGCTTGCCTGCACTATTCCTGCAAGAGAGGCCAGCTTCAGTGGACGCACCATGCTCCATGGTCAGGTCTGACAATGAGGGACAATTGTTTGCCTTTTGTCACATAAGTATGCTCTCATTACAGAGAATAATTTTCAGACAGACAAAGAAGAAAGGAACTTAAAGGGTTTTCATTTCTACATGAACTTAGCCACAAAGATTCTTCAAGATATGAGGCAAACAACACCCTGCTCGTTCCAAGCTGTCGTTTAAATTTCCTTTTTGCACGCATCAACATGTTTCCAATAGTTTGTGTGTGCACTCCGGGATCATGAGGGTTCACAAAATTGAGCGCATGCACCAACACGGAATGCAAATAAATTCTACCTTTTAACATAGCTATGTTATTGTATGACCCAAATCCGTCTGATACAATATGACTTCCTGGTACAATGTATTGTTCTATAAGACCTTTTAGCATTCCTGATACGCGGTCAGGAACTTCAAACAGGATACATTTCTTTGACACCCTCTCAATACCACCAAACACCCAGTGGCCTTCGTACCACCGACCTCTGTGATATTTTATGTGGAAGAATTTGGATTCATCAATTTCCACTACTATGGGTTCACCACTATCTGAGATACCCCCAATCTCAGGTGGTCTTTGTGCTAGCCACTTTCCACATTCCTCTCAACAAAAATTGCACCAGTCCACTATATTCTGTTTGCTCACATTCACTTCCTGTGTTATCCTTTTGCTGGGTGTATCAAATGCCCATAAATATATAATTAGCACTATCTGTTGCAATTTGAGATGACTCCTGGCAACAACAAAAAAAAAAATTACTCCGGACACTGAGATTTATTGCATCGTGTTTTCCATCAATGCCTCTCGCATAGTTCAGAACTGCTGGTTGGGAACAGCTATTACACTGCGCTGAATTTCTTATCATACCATCATCTTATCATTTCTTATCATGCCAGAATTTGACTGTAGAGAAAAACAAACGTACGTTACACGTAAAAGAGGAGAAAAAGATTTCATTTTGAAAAACTCATATTTAGCATCACGGTATATTAATGGTTCTCCTCCCCCCACCGACACTGGAGCTAATAACAATATCTCATCTGAACTAAAGTATTAAAATACACTCATTTAAACACTTTGTCATAATATGAAACACTCGGATACACTGAAGTAACAACTACTTTTCTTCTTCTTCTTCTTGCGATCGCATCTTTGATGATTACACCGTCAGACGAGTTCTCATGATGAATTCGACTGTTGTTTGAAGTTCCTCTTTAACTCCATATAGCTTTGAGTTTAGTGTTGAGTCATTGGGCCAGTATGTCTTTCTTAACTGGTCATACAGAGGACTGTCCTGTAGAACATGCTCAGCAGTTTGTTCGTTTAATCCACATGTGCACAGTGGTGAAGCAGACAGTTGTAGCTTGTGCATGTGTTTATTCAGTTTGTTATGCCCTGTCCTGAGTCGAAAAATAGTTATCTGTCCCTGCCGGTCGAGAGTGTGATAGTCGTCTTTGGGTTGGTTCTGTTCTCTTCTGATAGTCTGGATAGCTCTCTTTTTTCTCAAAGTATGTGACTTCATTATCTTCTTGTTCACATTCTCCTCCCTTTTTTGCAAGTTTATCTGCCTTTTCATTTCCGGGTACACCACAATGAGATGGTACCCACTGAAGTATGGTTCTCTTTTTGACAGCTACCTTGTTTAGTTCATTTCTCAGATGCGGGAGTTTACCACCCTTGAGAGCTTGCAGGACAGACAGTGCATCTGTGAGGATGACTACCTGGTGGCAGTCAGAGTTGGTGTTATAAATCATATTTGCAGCTTGCTCTAGAGCTTGAACCTCAGCTGTATAGTTGGAATAGAATTTGCCAGTGGGAATGTGCCTAGTCTCATAGTGGTTGTCAGGATATGAGATAAAGATACCGGCACCTCCATTCCTAACAGCATTAGTTGCTGATCCATCTGTATAGGCATGTATCCATGATTGATCGGGATAGCTTTCTTGGATCATACTCAATGTAGCAGTTCGTTTTTGCAGATCATTATACTCACATCCACTTGTGAGACCACTGACTGATGTATTAATTTGGAGGGCACTGCTGGCCTGCTCCCATGGTACAGGGTATAGAGTGGGCTTCAGTGGTGTTGTCTTCATGGATAGGTCTTCTTGATGCTGTCTTATAAGTCTTTTTTCCCCGATGCACAAAGCTGCTACGCTTTAGACGTCCCAATGCCAGATCATCTAGTCTTGCCTTCATTGGGTGCATTGGCATACTGTTGTACTTTTCCATCTGGATCATGGTTTTTGTGTCTCTTCTATGGGACAGTGTCTGTAATCCAGCAACCTTCTGCATCTCTGTTATTGGTGTAGTTTTCATGGCTCCTGTAATGAGCCTGAGAGCTTGATTTTGCACCTTGTCCAAAGACTGCAGATGTGAGTTAGCAGCTGATGTCCATGCTGCTGAGCTAAACTCTAAGTGTGGTCTTATTACTCCATTATAAATCTTCTTTAGATTTCGTTCATTTGCTCCCCAGTTGGTACCTGCTAGTTTTCTGAGTATGCCTAGTTGTCTTCGGGCCTTTCCTTCTGCATTTTCAATATGCTTATTCCATGTAAGCCTTTGGTCAAATGTCACCCCAAGATAGGTGGGGTAGCTTTCTTCCTTGATCACGGTTGTCCCTAGGTGTATGTTCGCTGATTTGTCCTTGGGGGCGAGGGAGAACAGTGTTGTGGAGGTTTTGTCTGTGTTTATTGTGATAAGCCATTTCTCTGCCCATGACACTAGCATGTCTGCTGCCCGCTGCATTCTATAATTTGCTGTGGTGACATTTTCATCAGCGCACCAGAGTACTAGGTCATCTGCATATAAGGCAGCTTTCACTCCCTGCAGGAGATCTTTCACCAGGTCATTGATGTAAACAAGGAAGAGTGTTGGGGAAATTACTCCTCCTTGAGGTACCCCCTGATGGAGCAACACTTTTTCTGCTCTGCAGACCGTCAAGAGTGACTCTAGTTCTCCTGTTATGCAAGTATGACTGGATCCATTTCATCATGTTGCCTTGGATTCCACTTCTCCTAAGTTTTGCAATGAGGCCATCTTTCCACACCTTGTCAAAGGCCTGCTTGAAGTCGACCCAGATCGTTAGGACCTTTTTCTTCTCCTGGAAGGCATCTTCTATTGCTTGAGACAAGTAAGTAACTTGGTCTTCTATACTGTAGCATTCTCTAAATCCAGCTTGTTCCGGCAACCAGGATCTGCTCAGACTCTAAATACCATTTCAATCTGTGGTTGACTATTCGCTCCATAGTCTTCCCAACACAGCTTGTGAGACTGATTGGCCGGTAACTTGCAGCCTCGGTCTTACATTTCCCTTTCTTATGTATGGGTATTGTGATGGCTTCTCTCCATACTTGGGGTACCGTTCCTTTCAACCAGCTGTGGTTGAATATCTCAAGCAGTTTTGTCTTTGCTGCTGAGCTCAGATTTATTAGCATTTCGTTGCTGATTTTGTCTGGGCCGGGTGACTTTTGAAACTTAAGCTTGGAAATAGCCTTCTGTAGTTCTCCTAGTGTGATGGGTTCCCTCATTGGGGCAGGAGTATCTGTCTGTCCCTTGGTTGCCAGTATTTCTTTTCTTATCTCTCTCTGATGGTCTATGTTAATGGGTAAGTTGCTTTCTGAACTGTATCTTCTAGCAAACAAGTCTGCAGCTTGTTTTCCTCTGAAAAGTTTGCCACCTTCATCCAATGTGATAGTCTGCCTTGGTGAGGAACGCTCTTCATTTAGAGACTTGACTAATCTCCAAAGTTTCCTGCCGTCTTTCTCAAGGTTCAGCGATGCCGTTTTAGTTCTCCAGCTTTTCCGTTTTTCTTCTAGCTTTGTTCTCTGAAACTCTGCTACAGCCTTTTTCCATTTGTTGTGAGTTTCAAGTGAAGGCTGAGACTCTGCGTCCTTTCTAGCCTTGTCCATAGCTTCCTGACGTTCTTGGAGTGTGCTGGACCAGTATGGTATGTAGTTACGCCGGCATCCTTTGGGAATGGTTTCTTTTGCAGCTTGTAGTATGCATCTGTTGAAGTCTTTTACCACTTCATTAATGTCTCTGTTCTGTACCTTGAGGGTAGACAGCAGCGTGTTCACCTGATGCCTGAATAAACCCCAGTTGGCTTTTTTGTAGTTCCATCTTGTAATGGCTGGGCCTGTACTGAGAGTTGCACTCTGGACAGTAAGAAAGATTGGTCTCCTACTTCTCTACTAATAGATCCAGCTATATCTGGTGTGGAGAAGGCAAGATCTGGTGTTGAAGTTGTGTGCCATCCTCTGGAGTAGAAGGTAGGAGTATCTGTGGCATTATTGACTAGGATTAGGGAGTGATCATCTTGCCAAGTTTCAACCTCTTCACCTCTGTGATCCAGATGGTTATAGCCCCAGCTCTGGGAGTGGCTATTAAAGTCTCCAACTGCTATAAAGTTGGTGGCTGGTACCTGTATAGTGCTGAGACTCAGGGGTTTGTTGTTCGGACAGTAATAGTTCAGGAGTTCTATTTCCATCTTGTCTACCTTTAGCTGCAACAGCTGATATTCTGCTCCATCCATGAAGGTTTTCCTTTCGTGTGCAGGAATGTTATTCCTTACAAGAGTAAGTACTCCTCCTTTTCGTCTATCTTTTCTGTCGGATCTGAAGCATTGATATCCCCTTATTTTAAAGGTTTGATCTGCTTTCAAGTGAGTCTCTTGGATACAGCAAACACTGACTTGCTTCTCATACAAGATGTTTTCCAGCTCTGTCTTTTTGTTGTATCCAGCCTGCTTGCTGTTCACTCCCTCTGCATTCCAGTGCATCATGACAAGTGGCACTCTTGGTTTCTCTTTTTCTGTTTTGTTTTGGTCAGTAGTTCTCCTCCGCCGTCTGCTGACTCCACAAGACGGTCTAGAGGGTCCTCCAGTAGCTGAGGGTGGGCTCTGTTGAGGCTCAGAGCCCGGCACTGCACCTGCCTGGTGGAGCTCCACAGGGCGAGCACCATTACGAGATTTATTTGACGGTGTACTCTCCATAGAAAAAAAGGCGAGTTGCGTGATACTGTGGTTTCCGGTGCGCCTTCTGGCCCAGTATCTACGACTTTAGCACCTGTTCAACGGGAGAGTGGGCTCATCCCTAATCTGTTTAAGTTCGCAGTAGTAGACTATTCGCAAGCAGCCTGGGGATGTCACTGCTCTGTGCGGACCTTGTTTACCGAGGCGGCGTCCGAGCTCGTATGGTAAAAATATGGTTGCGTTATCTTCAAAATAGCCCTGTCTTTCCCGTGGCTTTTCTGCCATCCTGCAACTTTGAGTTAGGGAGTTCTGAGCTCCAGTATCTTTCCCAGGCATTGTATCCTGGCCTGGCACGCATACAGAGGACCCCACTTCTGGTTCTAAGTTAGCAGTTGGGGATAGGTGGGGTAGCACACTGTGCATTCCCCGTCATCCAGGGGGCTCTCCAACTATGCAGAGCTTGCACAATGCTGTGCTCTGGTTCTGGGCTCTCCCAAGGAATCCTCACGTCCTGCACAGAGCCACTTCCAGATACCCACCACCTGCCAACCCTCCATTGTAGAAATCTCCTGCATGCGGCCATCCAGTCAAGAGCCAGTATTAAGTCTGGTGCCCAAGTGATCCCCCCAAGCTCAGTGTGCAATGCTTGGTTCTCATCATGCTGCAACACAGGGGGGATTGTGATGCTCAGCCATCTCTCTCAACTCTGCACCGATAAGTGACATCGGGGACTTAACTGTGCCTCAGTACTGGGAGGCCCCGTTTCTGGGTACACCACACACAGCCAATTGAGGCAACGGTCGCCGTGGGCGAACTACTTTTGAATATTCAACATTAACAAGAATCATGACCACATATGTGGAGACACTTATTAGCAATCTTAAAGAAATTTGCATATAGATAAACACAGTCAATATTAAAACTAAATATATTAACCAGTTTGTCTTGACTGCATGCCAGTTATTAGTATTATATTTTTGTAATAACTTGAATGTTGAAACATCATCCGACAACAGGCTTCTGTGCCTTTTTTCACAAGGCTTATTTTCACTTCTCAATGACTGGAGTATAGCAGTACGAGGTGCCATCAATAAAAAACTAAGTTCTGACTGCTCCCATCACCTACAAAGCAGCACCCATAAGAGCTGACAGAGTTCAATGTTGTTCTAGACATCTTCTGTAATTTTTTGATGTTCTTGAATCTTCGTTTCTTCAACTGAATCTTTAAAGATCAGGAAGAATTCACACGGGGCCAAACTGGGATAGTAGGGAAGACAGCCGTTAGGAAAGTATGGCACTCTCTTCCAAACAACTACATTTCACGGAAGAAGAAGAACGACTAAGTTAGTATTTCCTGGCAAAACTGCTGCTTCAAGCCTTCCATTTAACTTGACTCATGAATCCATAGATAAAAAACATGTGTAAAAAAAAAAATATATGCAGGAACCAAAATTAAATGAAAGTTTGTTGTTCTGTTTAGTGGGCCAGGTATTTACTAGTTCCAATTAGCTCTCAAAGCCAGTCCGGGGACCTTTGATAGCACAGCTTGTCCCTTCATCTTGAAACAACTCTGACTAGATACCTTTAACACCTGCATCTTTCTAACAGCTTAATGTAATTTAATAATTGTTACGATAAGTGAGTGGAGAAACTTACATGCTGAAGGTTATATTGTCTGTTATCTGCTGTCATTAGCCTTGGTAGAGAGTGGAGAACTTGGGCCAATGGGAGAGCAGAGCTGGAAATTGATTAGCTTATAAATGTTAATGCTGCGGATGATGATGCAATTGTGTACACTACCGGATCTGTAATCCGTGGTAATAAATCAGGGTGAGGCTTCTCTGCTAGAGTAAAGGGCAGAATCAACGCTGAACATAGCGGGGCTTACATGATAACAACCTCCAGCCTGAGAATGGAGGTAGAGGCAGTTACTGCTGCCTTAAGATGGCTGTCTGAGACTTTATTAACAAAGGCAATTATTGTTTCTGGCTCACAATCCAGGCTTCAAAAGGTCCAAAATGGATGGCTCCAACATGAATGGAAAACCTCCAAAGAAGCATCAATTCTTCAAGAACTGATGTGGATCTACTGTCAAGGTCATGGACTTATGAGAGGACACATCTGGCGTGTATACAACCAGTGCACAACAGGATCAATTAGCATTCATACCCTTCGACATTTGCTGAGGGAGACTGAGCACCTATGGGTTTGCTCGGAGTGCGATGAGGTTGATTCTAATTAACATTATCTGCTGTCTATGAGTCTACAACTACAGCTGGTCTTCAGTAAGTGATGTATTAATTCTTTTATCACTTTGAGATTGTCAGCCCTATTCTTCTTTGATCCATAGCCGTCGACCGTTAAATCAGTCAGTGGTCATCACACATGGTGGCGTCTTGTAGGGCAGCAAGAAATTGATTCCTCTTTGTTAGGTCGATGGCCATCCTTTTTACAGTGCCCAACTCTGGTTCATTCTTTGCAACTTGGCTTCCATAGATCTCCGCCAAGTTGTTTTTAGATGGCCTCTCTTTTGCTTAGGCATAGCTGTTTTTGTAATTGCATCAGGGTTCCTTCTGAGGACGTGGTCAAACCAACTAAAGCGTCTGCCAGCTATGATGGTGTACATGTCCTCCTGGTTACTCCGAATAATTTTGTTCTTGGTTGCTGATGGTATTCGGCCAAAATATTTGGAGAATTTTTCTTAGTCAAATTGTGTGGAAGGATGACAGTTTCGACATTTCCTTCTATGTTACTCTCCAGCATTCCGCACCATAGAGAAACAAAGAAAGTACACAGCTCTCATACAGTCTTAATTTGGTGTTTGTGCTGAACTTGGAAGACTTCCAGATGTTGTTGAGATTAGTGAAGGCTGTTCACACTTTATTCATTATGTTGTTAATATCCTTGCTTGTTCCGCCATCTGGTATTACTATGCATCCGAGGTAAGTAAATGTGTCTGTCTTTTCTAACTTCTGGTTCCTTATTGTTATTGGTTCAGTATTGCCAACATTGAGTGTCATGACCTCTGTCTTTTTCAGACTGATGTTCAGATCAACCTGCTGGCTATACTTATTCAGTCTATTGGTTTTTTCTTGGAGGTGTTGATGTGAATGCGCAAGTAGTGCAATGTTATCTGCATATTTCAGGTCTTCCAGTGTAGAAAACATTGTCCTTCTAATTCCTCTTGGACTGTCTTCTGTTGTCTGGTCCATCTGGCAATCTATGCCTGTCAAAAATAATGTTGTTGATAAGGGGCATCCCTGTCGTTCTGTTTTCACTTCGAAAGTTAGGTTGCTCAATCCAACACTGCATGTAAAGTTAGAATAGAGGTTTTTTACAATGGAAGCAAAGCTGCTGGGAATTCCATAAGCCCTCAGTATTTTCCATAGGCTGTCGCTGTGTATGCTGTCAAAAGCCTTTTCAAAATCAACAAAGTTAATGTACGAGGGATGGTCAAAAAGTAATGCCTCATAATTTTTAATTTCATTCAATAGGCAAGAAAACATAAAATTCACATTGAAATGTAGCCCCAAGTCTGAACTTCAAAAATTTTATTTCTCAATGTAGTCTCTGTTATCCCCGCACGGTAAAAATTTGTGTCCTTTTTCCTAAACCACTGGTGTACGACGCGTTTAAGGGTCTCGGTGTTCTCAAAGTGATGTCCGCAAAGATCTTCTTTCAGTGGTTTAAACAGATGGAAGTCAGAAGGTGCAAGATCGGGACTGTAAGGGGGATGTGGTAATAATGTCCAGCCAAATTCTGCAATTGCATCAATGGTGCATTTAGCGGTGTGTGGCGTGGCATTATCATGCAATAGTAGTGCAGTTCTCTGATCTTTTAGTGGATAAAGTCGCTGAAGACGACCTCTAAGCTTCTTCAAAGTTTCAATGTAACGGTCTGCATTCACCGTGTTTCCCTGTTCCAAGAAGTCGAGAAGAATCACACCCTTCTCATCCCAAAACACAGAGGCCATAACTTTCCCTACAGATGGTGAACTTTTGAACTTCTTTCTTGTCGGCGATGTTGTGTGATGCCATTCCATTGACTGTCTCTTGGATTCTGGTTAAAACAAATGAACCCAAGTCTCATCACCTGTCACAATATTCGATAAAAACTCTTCTCCTTCAGTTTCATAATGGTGCAGGAGGTTGATGGCTATGGTTTTCCTTGTTTCTTTATGTCTGTCTGTCAACATTCTGGGTACCAACCGTGCACAAACTTTTGAATAACCCAGGTCTTTAATGATGTTCCGAACACTGTCTTTACTAATGGACAACATGGAAGAAAGTTCATCCAGTGTTACCCGACGGTCACCACGAATGATGCCATCAACTCGATGAATGTTGTGTGGAGTCACTGCGGTAGACGGACGGCCAGTCCGCTTTGCATCAGCCATTGAGGATTGACCTACAGGTACTTCAGCTTTGTCACAACGATGTACCCAACGTCAGACAGTGCTAACATCCACTGTTGAATCTCCGTAAACATTCTTCAAACGTTCGTGGATGCGAATTGGGGTCTCGCCTTCAGCATTGAGGAATTCTATGACATAACGTTGTTTTAATAGAACGTCTTTGGCAGCCATTTTGTAAACTGTTACAGGGTGCCACCTGTTACTGAAACAGGTTGGTAATGCTATACATTGCAGAAGAGTGTTTGAGGAATCCTGCTAAATTTACAAAGTGCACACCGATGCAGTATTTACATACATAAAAAATAGGAGGCATTACTTTTTGACCTTCCCTCATATATCTGTCTCTGCCATTCTGAGCACTGCTCTATAATGTTCCTGCGGGTGAATATATGATCTGCACATCTTCTGTTCTTTCTAAAACCCGCTTGTTCTTTCCTTAGTTTATAGTCAACTGCTTTTGAAATTCTCTGGATGATTATCCTGCCTAGTATTTTACTGGGAACTGAGAGGAAAGTAACTCCTCTCTTGTTGTTGCAGTAGTCAGCCCTATGCACAACCATCATAAGTCGCCTTTTAAGTCATGCCTGAGAGAGAGAGCAGTTCCCCTTCTCTATGTCTTGTTCAGTGTCTGTCTACCTCTCTAACCTTGTATGTTCCATAACAGTGACTGCCAAGTGATGCTATCAGCAGGCTTCCTCAATGTATATCACCAGGGCTTGAGAGGGCAGCAAAGAAAAGAACACTGCATCCTATCGTGCATGTCATAGGAGTTGATTATGGAAGGGTTGGCTACTCCATCGTGTAAAAACGTTAATCAACAACAAAAAAAACACTTTAAAAACAACGTGGTTAAGTAACGAGAGTACAAAAAATGTAGGTAAAGTATCCTGTTACACGCCCATTGAGGCATATTGGGAATACCTTCCACATATCCTGCCCACTGCTTTGAGAGCACTGGCCTTTTGATATAATTATTTGTTCCTCCAACTCTTTGTCTTGTCTCCACTGCTGCCAAGATATATGTATGATTCTACATGCTGCAAGGATGCAATTTCCAGTGCTACCTGGCTATTGCATCCATTTTCCTTCCCCATATGATGCATATCATCAGCTATCTAGGCGAGACTATGTCACCATTTTTCGGCCCATGCACTGGACACAACAGATTGAGATACCATCTATACCACAAGTACAGAATAGGTGCAACAGATCTGTGGCACCAGCCCAATGACAGCCGAACACCTTCTGAAGTCCTGCCCAACATACAGCAATGGAGTAGCATATGGCAACAACCTACTTCAGTCCCCAAAGACTGTTTGGAGATGTCATGAGCCTTGAGCTGACTACGGCCTTATTCGAGTCATTAATGTGGAAGTCTGAAGACAAACTAGGACGTTCCTTCATTAAGAACTCTCATTCTGCCCCCCCCCCCACATATATCTTGTCCCGCACAAATTTTGCAGACATACTGGTACAGTGTTTGTTAACTAAAATGTGATGAGTAAACAACATACACATATGGAGCTCAAAAGAAATCAAGTCGGACCCAAAAATCAAAATCTTCAAATTGAAATGTCAAGTCAGTCCTATTGTATGGCTCTGAAACATGAACAACAAAAACAACAACCAAAAAGCTACAGACTTTCATAAATGGGTACTTGTGTACATTAGAAGGATTGAAGTGGTATAAGATTACTAATGTGGAACTGATAAAAACCAGACAAGTGCCAGTGGAACAAGAGATAAGATGACACTGGAGATGGATAGGACACACACCGAGATGAAATCTTTTGACATCATTATCAGGCAGTCCTTGTTCTGTAATCCCTAAGGTGAGAGAGGGAGACCTAGGAACACATGAAAAAGACACAAATGACATAAAACTAAAACATCCCATACAAGTCCACTGCAGCTATCAATTCTCAAAACACGTGGCAACATTAGTAATACAGTTTATTAGTATACACCAAACCACTGAAATAATTTAGTTAATATAAATGTTCACAATTAACAAAAACTAATAAATGACACAAACTTTGGTCATACACAAATTCAAAGAATGCAAAATTTAAAAAAAGGGAAAAGCAACAAAGTATAAAGCATCAAAAGCAACAAAGTATAAAGCATCAAAAGCAACAAAGTATAAAGCATCAACCATTAACTGTACAGCAGTGCTTCTTAAATGTGGGTGTGAAACCTGACATGCCAGATAGCTTGGAAGGCATATCAACATAAACACAGAGAATGAATTTTTTGTCAAATATAACACTGACAATGTGAATTCAGTGAATATATATATATTATATAAGATATAAACCATCTTCATAAAGTTTATAATGTTGGTAACAATTGTGTTCATTATGTCTACAGCTGCACGAAATAGCACTAGAAATGACTCCAACAAGCATTTTTAATTGATGTGCCTCTAAATCTAATGACCCATTTTCAGGGCTCAATACACACACTGAATATATCAATAAAATAAGTTTTCATTTCGTGTAAACAGGTACGTTTTTACCTGTCTTTGTGCTTCTGACATGTTTTGTAAGCTAGAAGATAAAGGGGTGTGAGGCTTCTTAAGATGTCGTAATGGGAGGTGAGAGGCTTTTACTATGCTGTAAGGGGATGTGAGGCTACTTAAGATACTGTAAAGGCGTGTGGGGCTGCTTAAGATACTGAAAAGGGGCGTGAGGTTTCTTAAGATACTGTTAAGGAGTGTGAGGCTTCTTAAGATACTGTAAAGGGGTGTGAGGCTACCTGAGATGCTGTAAATGAATGTGAGGCTTCTTAAGATACTGTAAAGGGGTGTGAGACTACCTGAGATGCTGTAAGTGAATGTGAGGCTGCTTAAGATACTGTAAAGGGGTGTGGGACTAAGACTAAAAGGTTACAAAGTGCTACATAAGATATATTACTGGGGACCATCTGGACTTAACAGAAATGTTGTAATTAGCGACTTTCATTTTAAATAACAAGTACTGCCACAAGTGACTTGTCAGTGTTAGCAGTATAACGATTAATTTTCATAACGGGTGTGCTTCACTTGACCATTGTGTGCCAAGATTTCATCATCACCCTCAAACTACACAAGAAGCACAGGACTTCCTGTCACGTGACATCTGCTGAAAGTCTTTCCATGTCTTCTTTGTCCTCTTTATGTTTGTCTCCAGTTCTCTTCTTTAAGTTCTCTCCCCTGTCTCTGTCTTCTCTCCCCTGTCTCTGTCTTCTCTCCCCTGTCTCTGTCTTCTCTCCCCTGTCTCTGTCTTCTCTCCCCTGTCTCTGTCTTCTCTCCCCTGTCTCTGTCTTCTCTCCCCTGTGTGTGTCCTTTTGTGTCTCTTTAAGTCTTCTCTCCCCTGTCTCTGTCTTCTCTACCCTGTGTGTGTCCTTTTGTGTCTCTTTAAGTCTTCTCTCTCCTGTGTGTGTTCTTTTGTGTCTCTTTAAGTCTTCTCTCTCCTGTGTGTGTTCTTTTGTGTCTCTTTAAGTCTTCTCTCCCCTGTGTGTGTCCTTTTGTGTCTCTTCAAATGATAGTTTTGAGAAAATTCTGCTCCACAAACACCACACATACAAGGTTTCTCTCCTGTGTGTGTCCTTTTGTGTCTCTTTTAAAGTCCCATTCTCAGTCTTCTCTCCACTGTGTGTGTCCATCACACTTATAAGGTTTCTCTCCCCTGTGTCTTTTGTTCTTTAAATGTGTGTGTCCAGAAAATTTTGTGTCACTCTTATAAGTCTTCTCTCCTGTGTGTGTTCCTTTTGTGACTCTTTAAAGCACCATTTCTCTCTCCTGTGTGTGTTGCTTTTTGTGTCTCTTTAAGGTCTTCTCTCCCTGTGTGCGTCCTTTTGTGTCTCTTTAAGTCTTCTCTATCCCTGAAAAATGTGTGCTCCACAAACATCACAATTATAAGGTTTCTCTCCTGTGTGTGCCCTTTTGTGAATCTTTAAATCACCACTCTGAGGAAATTCTGCTCCACAAACATCACACTTATAAGGTTCCTCTCCTGTGTGTGTCCTTTTGTGACTCTTTAAAGTACCATTCCAAGAAAATTCTGCTCCACAAACATCACACTTATAAGGTCTCTCCCCTGTGTGTGTCCTTTTGTGACTCTTTAAAGCCCCAGTATAAGAAAATGATGCTCCACAAACATCACACTTATAAGGTTTCTCTCCTGTGTGTGTCCTTTTGTGACTCTTTAAAGCCCCAGTATAAGAAAATGATGCTCCACAAACATCACACTTATAAGGTTTCTCTCCTGTGTGTGTCCTTTTGTGACTCTTTAAAGCCCCAGTATAAGAAAATTCTGCTCCACAAACATCACATTTATAAGGTTTCTCTCCTGTGTGTGTCCTTTTGTGACTCTTTAAAGCCCCAGTATAAGAAAATTCTGCTCCACAAACATCACACTTATAAGGTTTCTCTCCTGTGTGTGTCCTTTTGTGACTCTTTAAAGCACCACTCTGAGAAAATTCTGCTCCACAAACATCACACTTATAAGGTTTCTCTCCTGTGTGTGTCCTTTTGTGACTCTTTAAAGCACCATTCTGAGAAAATTCTGCTCCACAAACATCACACTTATAAGGTTTCTCTCCTGTGTGTGTCCTTTTGTGTCTCTTTAAATGATCATTTTGAGAAAATTCTGCTCCACAAACATCACACTTATAAGGTTTCTCTCCAGTGTGTGTCCTTTTGTGTTTCTTTAAAGTACCATTCTCAGAAAATTTTGCTCCACAAACATCACACTTACAAGGTTTCTCTCCTGTATGTGTCCTTTTGTGTCTCTTTAAAGTACCATTCTGAGAAAATTCTGCTCCACAAACATCACACTTATAAGGTTTCTCTCCAGTGTGTGTCCTTTTGTGACTCTTTAAAGCATCATTCTCAGAAATTTCTGCTCCACAAACATCACACTTATAAGGTTTCTCTCCTGTGTGTGTCCTTTTATGTCTCTTTAAATGATCATTTTGAGAAAATGCTGCTCCACAAGCATCACACTTATAAGGTGTCTCTCCTGTATGTGTCCTGTTGTGTCTCTTTAAAGCACCAATCTGAGAAAAATCTGCTCCACAAACATCACACTTATAAGGTTTCTCTCCTGTGTGTGTCCTTTTGTGACACTTTAAATGACCATTCAGAGAAAATTCTGCTCCACAAACATCACACATATAAGGTTTCTCTCCTGTATGTGTCCTTTTGTGACTCTTTAAAGTACCATTCTCAGAAAATTCTGCTCCACAAACATCACACTTATAAGGTTTCTCTCCTGTGTGTGTCCTTTTGTGACTCTTTAAAGTACCATTCTCAGAAAATTCTGCTCCACAATCATCACACTTATAAGGTTTCTCTCCTGTGTGTGTCCTTTTATGACTCTTTAAAGCCCCATTATGAGAAAATTCTGCTCCACAAACATCACACTTATAAGGTTTTTCTCCTGTGTGTGTCCTTTTGTGACTCTTTAAAGCACTACTATGAGAAAAATCTGCTCCACAATTATCACACTTATAAGGTTTCTCTCCTGTGTGTGTCCTTTTGTGACTCTCTAAAGCACCACTATCAGAAAATTTGGCTCCACAAACATCACACTTATAAGGTTTCTCTCCTGTGTGTGTCATTTTGTGACTCTTTAATGCCGCATTCTGAAAAAATCCTGCTCCACAAACATCACATTTACAAGGTTTTTCTTCTGTATGTTGACTTGTGTGCCATTTTGAATAAAGTTTTTGTCCTGTAAGTTCATCACACTTGTAAGATTCTCCTTCTGTATTTGTCACCTTGTGATCACTTTGACAAAATTCTGCTCCACTGACATTATATTTGTAATGTGTCTCACTATTATGCTGCATTATGAGTTTCTTTGGATAATCAGTTCTAGAAAACCTACAAAGACCATGACACTTGTTAGGTAGTTCTTCTTTATGCTGCATTACATGTGCCTTTAGATAACCAAAATGAGCAGCCCCCATACCAATAAGTTCATATTTAGAATGCTTCTGTGCTTTTTGTATTCTTTCTTGTTGACATAGACTGGATTCTATAGCTAATTCTACATTACCAACATTACTTATATAACACTTTTCTCTCATATGTGAAAGTTCATGTTCATTATGGTCACCTTTCTTGCTAACCTGTACTCCACAAACACGACAGCTGAAAAGTGTCTTTTTTGTACTTATTATTATTTCATCTGATTGTACACTGCCACACAATTTGAAACCTTCTCCACTTTCACTGTTGATAGTACAATCATCATAGACTATTGTTAATTTCCTGCTGCAGTTTTCATTTTGTAAGACTGCAGTATAAATCTCAGGAGTAAGATTCATGTCTACAGTCATTATCTCAGAGTCTGTGACATTCGGTGATTGTACTTCTTTTAATCTTGATTCAATGTTATTGTCTGTATTTAGTGTTGCAGCTGCCATACTTACATCAGCTTTCATTTCACTCACAATTTTGTCTGTGAATTCTGGCAACACTTGATTGAATGCAGCATTTTGCACTGGTTCACTCTTTATGAAACTGTTCATAATTTTCAAATCTGGAATGTCAACACTAGAGTATAGGCGGGATCGCTGGCTACAGGAATGGTCACCTGAAATTCATTGAATAAAACATAATAGTAAAAACTTCAGATAATTATGGCATGTATAACAAATTGTAATTCTGTATGTTTTGTAGCGTCATATAAGGTATGATTTAAAAGTTATGCAACTATAAGATTATTTAAGAAGTATTTGTTTCTGTCTGATATGTTAATAGTTCATGGTGTATTGCATACTATGAAACTAATTGTATACAATTAATAATTTTAAACGGTGTTGTAAAAAGATGTTTTTTTATATGGTCGCTAATCGCATTTTTTCATTAATATTTTTATTGTTTGATTACTTCCCATGGATGTAAGTGTAGTGAAATTGACAGAGATACAACGGTAAAATACTCAAAAGATAACATTTAAGGATAAAAACATAATGCGTAGGCTGCTGATGTACATGATCGCCTAGACCGCGGGTCATCACCCTCCATAAAATTGACTTGCTAGACAGGAGGGGAACGGCGGATCAAAAGAAAAAAAAATATGACTGGAAAGGCTAAGGAGACGCAATGGGGGGGGGATGGAGGAAAGTAAAAATTCACGTCCCCCAAATTGACACGAGGTACGGAAATGGACGCTTTTGCGATACTAAGATTTTGATTTGAATTGAGCGGCAGAACGCGGATGGTAGGAAAATTACAAAAATTTAAAAAGTAAATTTTCTTAATATTAATGTTAGGAATATAAAAATTAGCTGGCCGGATGGCCTATTCTGAGCAGTGAACTAATATGATCTTAATTTTACAAACGGATAGATAATATTGAAGATAATGACAAAAGACAGTGTAGTTCACATCATCGCTAGACTATATTGAATCTAAAAGTGTCACAATTTGCACACAAAAACACGACCTTGGGAACAGGTGTTCAAAGTTACTTATTATGGAGGAGAGGGGTTTTGAGCGGTAGCTGAATAAGATTACAAACAAGTAGGGTCATTTTGCTCTAGGAACCCCCGACCAAGTCATGGGGTCTAGGGGACCACAATGTACATAAACTTTACAGCAAGGATTATGCAAAATAGAATCAAGCGTTGAAAAAGATTACCTATCATATTCTTTTTAGGGCCACACACCTAATAAATATTTTTCAGAATCTATAGTCTAGGAGGATCTATCTGATGTAAAACCACCATGGTAAATGTGCTGTTTGGTCAGAGAGATCTGACCTGTCTGTATGATGTGGTTGTTGTGTCAGTGTTGTGTCCAGACGTGGGTAGAGAATAGATTTTGACAACATAGCCCATTACTTTGATTTGCAGAGCTGTGAGTTTTCTATCGACAAAAACGAAAGCAGAATTTATTCGGTGGGGTGACTTTACTCGAGTGTATCTGTCAGATTCTTGTTGACAGAGACCACCCCATTATGACCCGCCAGCACGGAGAGGTTGGGACCGCAAGTTTTCTCCATTTTTTTCACCACGAACAGAGCTACAATAAAGATGAGTGAGCCTTTCTGGGTGTCTGCTGGACATTCACAATCCAACAAACTATTGGTAGTGATAATATATCCCCATAAAAATTCCCCACCAGGTTTCTGCGGACACTTTGTGTAGTCAATATAGACCAGGGTGTGATGAGACCACCCCCAACAGCACCAGACAATAATATCTCCCCTAGTAGCTGACTACCAGAAAACATTTTGAATAAAACTAACTATTTAAGTACTTAAATATGTACACATTTTTGTATTTATTATGTAACCATTCCATGCATAATTTTTTTTTCATAAATTTGATACATCCTTCTTTTAAAACAAGTACAGGCCAAAATAAACCTACATCCAGAACCAATAAATGTAATATAATTATATCAAAAACTTTATACACGTGAGGTAGTTCAGTGTATTTTAACACTTGTTAATCTTATTAGTCTTCTTAAATGTCTGTGGGTGTATTTATAACTAACACACCACATTACACATCATTACCCTAGACACTTTACGTAGCCACATTCATTAAGAAAAAAAAAAATTAAGTGTGAGGTCGTAGTGGTAGCAAGAAAGGCCTTCTGATAATTCTCAACTACATTTTATCTCAGGAGCCTTCACAGCTGGCCTCATACAAGTTACATGTAGTAATAACACCAGCATACAATACCATCAACACCACTACATAAATCGGGGTCTTGTCCAGGGATAATTAGCCCAACAGTAACATGAGGATCTCCTGGTGGGAGAAATAAAAGTAGGGAAATAAATTGTAAAATTTCCTTTAAAATTAAAAGTGTCCCTGCAGATAAAAGTTGGTGAATCTTCACAGCCAGTAATAATTAATTAGTTAACTGGTTAGTTAGAATTAGTTAGACTATAGTCATATAGTAATTAGAAGTACTTAGTGTATTTACTGGTTAGAGATTTATCTTGTATATTATTATATTGTCCAGAAAGTATGGCAGAGCTAGCAAAGTTTAGATCAGCTGCTGTGCTCACTGCGAAGGAGATGGGGATGGATGGTCAAATTTTAATTCAATACGTAACGACTGAATGTGATAAATATATTTGAACGGGGGAAGGAAAGGAGGATTGTAAAAGAACAAATTATGATAAACCTGAACTATGTTTAGTCTGTGAAGAAAAAGAGAATTTACAGTGCTAAAGCAGAAATTATACGGAGGCTAGGCAGATGAGGCAGAAGAAAAACGACAGCTCCACAATGAGGCAAAGATAAATAGAGGGCCGCGAAAGGAGCAGGAGAAGAAATAAAGTTAACTGCCGTAATGTGCGGATGTCAGAAGATAGAAAATTTGCAGAGGGGAGGCACGAATATATACGACTAAGGAAGTGAGTCCGAATTACAAGTGCCCGGTGCCCCGCTTGAGAACTGGTGGCACCAGCCCTTTGGCCCTCTGATGCTTAACGCCCACGTTTGGGAGTCTCTCAAAACTCTTTATGGTACACTTATCAATTAATGACCATTCTGGTTGATAAAAATCGAATGCTCCTTTACTGTACAAAGTTATAAAGCTACTCACTATCGAGGTTTAGAGAGATAGAGGTGGAGAGTTTTAGATAGCTCTCACTGTGGGTATGTCTTCTTATTTTGCCAAACATGTAACCAGAGAAGAACCAAGGCGACACATTGATGATGACATGTTAAAGCAGGCTTATGTTATTAAGGCGTACAAGAAGAAAGATGTGAATTCTATAGTCGTAATGAAGATTTAGCAATAATGCACCACTTGTGTATTGTCTGGCGCCGAAAATAGTCCACCTACTATCCTCCTCCAGACTCGAATACCTATCTGTAATGCAGAAATGCATTCTGCGAAGTACCCAAGCCATCTAAATAAATTAATCATTAATGATAAGCGAGCATATTGTGAAGATGGTCCATGAGATCCTGCTCCAGACATGAGATACATTTTTTGCTCAACATAGTGTGCAGGTAAGAATTTAATTTTAAATTGTTCTACTGAGAGCTTTATCAGGCCGAGCCTCAGATAGGGCTTAGAGGTAAGTTGCTAAGAAGGAAGCACTTAGACAACATATGATTTAAACTCCCACAGCAAATTTAATAAAACTATTTGATATAATTCCGAGTGCAGGGAAATCACTTAGCGCGGCGTCTAGGACCAAACTTTGATTGAGCGCCAAAAGTACATAGAGACTATCGACGACAGCATAACTCAACAGCTTCAATGACGCAACAGTTATCCAATAATGATAGAAAGAAAACCGTTGTGTAAACATCAAGGTAAAAAATGTATGGTGCAAATGGTATGCAAAGAAGGACTAACCATAAACACCGAATTTGTGTAGATAGGACAAACCTTCAAACATTTGCTGCACTTGAAGTCGGGTGACAGCAAAGCGATTAAATAGCTTTAATCCTAATAGGACCGATAAAACAGCGAACCTTGCATCTCACCCCCCAGTTTTGTGTGGATGTTATTTGTAAATGGCCTAATTTGGCATTTTTATCTTTTGTAGGGTCACACATAAGGTGCCTTTATTGATACAGGTTCTGGATTTATGAATTCACAGTTGTGAAGTCTAGCCTCATTTAGTGGACCAAAGTCAAATATACCACAGCAGAACAGAAGTGGCGAAATACGAAGGGGCGCAACTCAAACATTACCACATTCACCGCGACTAACTTGTCCCATCGCAAGGAGTTTTTCGCTATGTGTGGAAGAAATCAGAATAGCAGGAGCTTAGCATCTATGCACAAACCAATTTACCCTACTGAATTGTTAGGCATCTGTAGAACGGTTATCGTACGCGCTTTTGTGGAATCCCGATGTAAACTTTGTTTTTTCAAAGGACTCTGGCGACAGTGCACACCTTGAGCTCACTCACAGACTCGAAGGGAGCGAAGAAGTCTGAAACCTATTCATCCAGAACTATCGCACCATGCCATAAGAGAGATGGAGGAAAGGCGCAGGCTGAAGGACTACACGGGACATACTCAAAGCCCTGTGTAGTTATTATAGAAAAATTGGCTCAAATGCCACATCAGCCTCCGATCCACGCAGCCAAGGTGGAATATTTACATGAAGAAAATATAAAACAGGAAAACCGAACTAGACAATGGTTCGGATCTTTTAAATAGGTTCCTCAGCTGGTTCTTTTCCCATTCGATAATAAAAGATGGTGACATACGATGTAGCCCTTCAGTTGTTTCACTTGCGGATCTAGACGCCACAGACCAGTGTATAAGCTTGTCATTACTATGGCCAGAGCGAAAAGATTGATCTAAAGATTAGAGTGATGTTCGGCAATGTTCATATTTGTTCAAAGGAAGCTCCTAAGTCACGTCAGACAGCCCCTATGGTAAAGAAATGCACCTACAAGGTGAAAACCATCGGTGACTAGGGGTGTGAGCAGTCTAAGGTATAGACCGCACAGGTACCTTAACCTCTCGGAACCAAGGCAGCTGAGGAACGGAAGTTAATCATCCTTATTGCTATGACACTGTGCGCTATGATAGCTGAGCCCAGCCATCAATGGTTTCAACCAGTCTAAACATGAGTATCGTGTGTGCCTTTGCGAAGAGTACAAAGATACTAAATAATTTTTCAAGGCATCCTGGCATCAGACAACTTTGAGCCGAAATGACTTCTGTAGCTTTCTTCAAGGAGAAAACTACGGAAATAAGTTGTTTCTAAGCATATATCAAGCCAGGCACTGTTCATTGTAGTCCGTACCATCCACAATCTTAACGCCAGGTAGAGAGGTTCTCTCAATTTCTATCGCCTAGAAAGCTGTCACATACGAAAAAACGCGCGATCTGATTCTAGAATCCTGCCCGTCCTCATTGATAGCGTTCCTCAAGCCGGTACCGGGAGAGTACACGTCATAGATTCAACCGTTGTGTAACTCCCTCAACTCTGCATTAGTAGGCCAAAAAAGATCCTTATGAATCTCTATTAATGGACCTGGGGACCGACTGAGAATTGCAGTGAAGGAGGACTACTTTTACCTCATTCGTCATCAAGTATGAACGAAAGCATGGACCACTACTCGTTTGAAACAGCTGGTATTGGAAAACTGCAAAATGATAACCCTTTTTGTCAGGACGAAACCTTTTTGCCCTTCTAGCGAACCGGCAAAGGTACATTAAACTGTAACAGTCACGGAGAGGAAAGCGTGGCTGCTGCCATCTTTCATCTACCGGAAGCCAGAAAAGTCGTACAAACTTCCCCGAGCTTTGCAACCCGGATCCACATTCTACGGTTATTCGCAGGTGTCCTAGCATCCCCTAACAAAACTCCAATTGTAAATGCCTACACAATCTTAGGGGGATCTCGGAAATAGTTTATCATCGAAAGACACCTGTTCTAAAGACTTTAACTGGAACAGACACAGGCGTTCCGAGATAACCCCTCGCTACACCTCCCTTATTGACCACGCTTTAGACTCATTTGCACTCTCCAGAATGCAAAAAGCGAACCACTATTCACATGAATAATACCATTTACATCCTTGTGTAAACCTCAGCACAGGTAAACTAGGGTCAGTAAAGGCCACACTTACGACTAAAAATCGAGAGGTGAGAGAGCGCTATTACAGTCTTTTCTCGCGAGGAACATACACAGATGTAATTGAACTGTATAAACCATGTGGCCAATAACATAAATTTGCTAGCAGTATGACATCGAAACTGGCTAGACTCAAACCCAATCTGTATGATAGCCTATTCTTATTCGCTTCTGAGATGGATGAAGAGGCATTAAAGGAAAGTCAATAGATGGTATTCGATTGAAGCCGTCCCCCGGGATCTAATTCGCCCACTAGGGTCTGAATCATCTTTTAGTTCTACTCCAGTGTCTAATTATTCGGTTCGAGGGAAACCGGTCCCTGATTGGAAACACCAGTCTCTCGCTGCACTAAGTTTGACAGAGTAAACTGTCTCGTCTACAGAATGCAAAGCAAGTATTTAGTCCATTATCCAGACACAAAACAGTTATATTGCCAACTGCAAGCACAGGCATAATAGATACTTTTTATTGTCCTTACAAGTCGTGTTCTGTAGTCCAATCAGCGCTTTACCAATATCAGTTTGTATGCTGCAGAACTTAGACGACACAGTTTTTTTCGTGGCTTTTTTTAGTGCAATGATAGGACAATTGATGAACTTGCAATGAATGCTACCACGGACTGAAAAATTCATGTAGAGTGTGTTTTCTGTGGATGCCCCCCGGCCCCGGCAATCGAACAATGCGTTGGCTAACCACCTAACCCCTATACATCCATGTTATCGCACGAAGTTTCCCATCGGATCTGATATTACGCTTCAGAGACATTGCGCATTTGAAGCTCTGGCTAGGAATGTTGTCTTGATAGACTTCGGGGCTAGGGCCCCGAACTTAATCTAGACTGGCTATCGGCCTATCCAAAATGTCCTGTATTATTGGATTGCAAAGAGTTTCGGAATCTCTGGGGTCACCACTGAAAATCATTGAATACAACGCCCTGATCGTTCATATAGACCCTTTGGTACTGCCAGATGCCAGCACCACCTCTAGATAAGGCAACCAACATGAATTGACGAGTTCTCGTTTATGTCATGCAGAAATTGAAAACAGTCATATATAACTTTGTAAACACACATTCCATCTGACTGAACATTGACTCGCTCAGGGTCCTTCCAGAATAGAAGATTGATTTGGACTGCATCAATATGTGAATGTAAGGCTGTTATTTCCAAGGATGTTAATCGGAACAATCAATCACTAACTAGCAACCCCGTAGTCAAACTTTTTGTAATTTACTGTGTTTTTAATTTTCAGAAGGATTGTTTCGAATAACCCAGCAGACACATGCTATATGACTTGAAGTGAGGTCTATCGGTTGACTATAAGATCATTTCTTCACCTACTGAGGGGTAAACTAGAAACCTAGAGTCGCTGATTTGCACCAAGTCACGCAATAAATTGAATAAGTGCTGAACATGGATACATCCCACAATGCTAAAAAGAATCGTTTAGACGTGCATTGTAGATTATCTGGGCAATAATGAGTAAGTTTCAACTATCTATCTCGTATGGGTCAGGAACTTTTTGTGGGTGGACGTACGGAATCAAGCATCTTGATCTTTTTCCAGGCCTAAGCATGAAAACGCAAGAATTGCCTTCTTTATTGCTGTCAACACATAACAGTATACAGTATATAGGTCCCAGGCAACATTGCCGACATGTCCGAGATGAGCTTCTTCGGGCTCAAGATCCTCAATATTAGAGTATCTAGCCAGTGGCATACGTTGCAGATGAAGTAGAATTTAACCTATTATACGCCCTGTGGATTTTTTTATGGGAACATCTGCACACTTACATGTTTTCCATCAGTGGGGGACCCTCTCCCCTTCTGTGTAATGTGAAAGCTCGTATAAGAGTATCCTTACAGACGGATCACAAAGATACAATTAACGTTAAAACCAAAACATAATTCTTAAGCTTGTTCCAAATGATCGCCTAGACCGACGCGGGGTCATCTACCCACTCATTAAAAATTTTGACATTGTCTAGACTATGGAGTGGGAACGGAAGGATCACTAAATTAAAATATGAGACTGGAAAAGATATTGACAGTCAACTCGGCTTCAATAAGAGGGGGGTATGTGAGAGTAAAGTAATCTATTTCACGTCCCCCCACTAATTGCACACGAGGTACAGGGAACTTGGACGCTATTGCTGGCCACGTATGACTAAGTAATTTGTGATACTTGAACTTGTGCTGGCAGTCCCCCCCCCCGCTAGATGCGAGGCTCGAAATTCTACACACTCTACAAAATTTAAAATAAAAATTTTCATAAATTAGAATGTTTGACCTATATCTCTACAAATTACTGGCCGCCCGGATGGCCATTATCGCAGTGGTCGCATGTCTAAATATGAACATTGAATCGCGCGCTCCCTTACAAACGGATATATAATATGGAAGATAATGACTAAAGACAGTGTAGTTGACATCATCAACTGCATCGCCTACATTCGTAATCTCTAAAAGCATCTCATCAGATTTGCCACACAAAAACACGGACCTTGCGGAACAGTGAGTGGCTTGATTCAAGAGCTCCCACTTATTGCCTGCGAAAGACGCGCGCGTGTTTAGACGCTGGCTCAGACTGTGGGTCATAATCTATAACTTTTTACGACAAAATTTTAAGGGGAGAGAAAGGTTGCTTCAAAAATCAAGCACATTTTTTTTAGAAACACAAGTAGAGACGGACAGACTAACAGATAACCATCCATACTTGACTGAAGCATGACTGAAATGACTTTAGTGTAGATATTTGAAATTAAAAATAAACCTTGGCAGTGATTGGCCACAGACAATCATATCATTAGCGCTCAGAGCGCATTTGGGGTCATTCTTCAATAATTGTTCAGTGTTAGACACAGATTTTAAAGTGTGGTGTGTTCCCATATGAAAGACAGTGAATAAATTTAGGGACGCCATACTATAGCCAGCAGCTCAGCTGAGTTTTGCTAGCAATTCTGTGTTATGTATTCTTAATCTGGTAAGATTGAAATTATTTCTTTATATATTTTGAATATTGTTTCATGTTCGAGTGATTTGATACTGCCATATCATAATATAGCCTTACAAACCAGTAGGGATTTTGCTCTAGACCCCCCGCCCAAGTCAGGGTCTAGGGACCAACAAGGTACATAAACTACAGCAAGGATTGTGCAAAATAAATCAAGCGTTGAAACAGATTACCTATCTTCTTTTAGGGCCAACAACTAATAAATATTTTCAGAATCTATAGTCTGGGAGGATCTATCTGAGGTAAACCCACCATGGTAACTGTGCTGTTTGGTCAGAGAGATCTGACCTGTCTGTATGATGTGGTTGTTGTGTCAGTGTGGTGTCCAGACGTGGGTATAGAATAGATTTTGACACATAGCCCATACTTTGATTGCAGAGCTGTGAGTTTCTATCGACAACAAAGCAGAGTCTATTCGGTGGGTGACTTTACTCGAGTGTATCTGTGCAGTTCTTGTGACAGAGACCACCATTATTGCCCGCCAGCACGGAGAGGTGGGACCGCAAGTTTTCAGCACCAGAGCTACAAAAAGATGAGTGAGCCTCTGGTCTGCTGGACATTCACCAACTATTGGTAGTGACTAATATCCCCATAAAAATTCCCACCAGTTTCTGGACACGGTGTAGTCAATATAGACAGGTGTGATGAGACCACCCCAACAGCACAGACAATAAATATCCTCCCTAGTAGCTGACTACCAGAACATTTGAATAAAACTAACTATTCTAGTACTTAAATATGTACACTTTTTTTATTATGTAACATTCCATGCATAATTTTCATAAATTTTAAATCTTTCTTTTAAAACAAGTTCTGGTCAAAATAAAACTTGATCCAGAACAAATAAATGTAATATAATTATATCAAAAACTTTATACACGTGAGTTAGTTCAGTGTATTTTAACACTTGTTAATCTTATTAGTCTTCTTAAATGCCTGTGGGTGTATTTATAACTAACACACCACATTACACATCATTACCCTAGACACTTTACGTAGCCACATTCATTAAGAAAAAAAAAAATTAAGTGTGAGGTCGTAGTGGTAGCAAGAAAGGCCTTCTGATAATTCTCAACCACATTTTATCTCAGGAGCCTTCACAGCTGGCCTCATACAAGTTACATGTAGTAATAACACCATCATACAATACCATCAACACCACTACAGTAAGAAATGAGTAATAACAATTTATTTCTGAATTACTTCCCTCTAAACAGTCCTGAAATTATTACAAATATTATATTGTTAATAATAATTTTTTCTGTCATGACTAAAACTTTTTTGCAAGACAAGAACCTCATGTCATTACCTGATAGATCTGTGGAGTAACAGTACTGTGTCAGTAAAATTCAAACTTTGTTTTTGATAAAATGAGTTTTTCAATTGTATACCTAGACACTATATAACTGCAACTATTTCTAAAGCTTTAAAGATTTCCACTAATTCTGCTGTAAAGATGGATGTATTACCTATTACTTTATATCTTTTGTAAATTTTAAATTTTTGTGTTGTTATTTCTGTTCCAAAATGTCCATCTTAATCATATGCAGTGCTGGGTCCTCAACAAGTTTCACCACAGGGGTATACCTGAAAGTTTGTGGATGTTTTCAGGAGTCAATGAGGATGTAATTTGCCTCACAGACAGAGGTTCACTTCCACATTTGTACATATATTATAGCATTGTGCATAACTGGTGGTCATATAAGAATGATACCAGGTATGCCTCCATGTAGGTGGGTGTTCAGATAAAAGGGCATGAACTTGTAATTTCACTATCTAGCATGCATGGGCATAAATTACTACTGAGACATTATCAAGGAAGATTGTGTTCAAGTGTACATGTATCTAAGGTATGAATTATAGAAAGATAAACTGGCAAGCCATTATGCTTATATGTCTACAATTTTTTTTGTACAACGTGTATGATTAAATATTACTTCTACACAGTAACACTGTATTCACATTGTAGATATATTTAAAGTAGACATGTCATAGAACATGGACATAACTGAATTTTATGTGCAGCATTCTTCAAATATGAATTATTGAAAAATGAGTCGAGAAATAATTAATTATGGCTACTTTCTACTACTTATACTAATAGTTATACATGAGCATGAATTACAATTGAGAAATATAGCTAGTAGTAATGTTAAAACCATTGTTTGGTAAAGCAGATTTGGTAATATAATTTGTTAAAACATGATAATGACATATATTTTTAGTGATTATATAATGTACAAAATAATGACAATTCTAATTTATACAATACCCACCTACACCTACATTGTAATGTCATTATCAGCCCTAGTCCTAACATTTCGGTCACATACTCTACCATTTATGCCCTGTTGTTATCTAAAGGGGATATGCACATTAAAGATGGGGAAATTCACAATAAACAAGTTTCTATTTACAATTTCAGATGCATAATTATGTTTCAAATACCACCTGTCCATCTTTCAATCATGGAAATTGTTGAATATGTAAATGCTACTAGGGCATGATTATTTCAATGTCATCCTGAGTTCTGACCTAATTTGTTCAGTGTTATTTAATACATCCTGTTTGGGAAATATTAACAGATTCTGTATTCTGTACCTACTTTTGTTTTCTTCTTCGCTCAACAGTGATAGCATTATTTTTTTTATTCAAGCATTGAAATTAATAATTTTTTAACCTGATTAAACCATGTTGCTTATAATTGTTATGAAATTGATTGTGACTTACTGCTTGCAATACACTAGAGTTTAATACTGGTCAGTGTCATTTTTTAGAAAGACGTGCGTGACCTACATGCAATAAACAACAGACAGAGTACAGGATCTTTTAGTTGAACCTCATCAGCAACCAAGAACTACTTATTCAGAGTAGCCAGGAGGACATGCACACCATCATAGCTGGCAGATGCTGGAGTTGGATTGGCCACATCCTCAGAGGGGACCCTGGTACCATTACAAGAACAGCTATGCTATTGTTGCGCCATTATCCTGAACTGGACATTAATTGTCACAGCACAGTTGGATACGAAAGATGAAAATTAAGAAATGTAAGAAAGATATATAGGATTTCATAAGTGGCTCGTTAAATGTTAGATTCTTATACAAGTGAGGGGTGAATAGGAAGGCGAATATTCTCACAAAGAGATAATGTCTAAGAAGAGCACATGAGAATGGATTGTCTTTCCTTCTGACAAATCTCCCCTATTATTCTTACTGAATATTATAATTATTATTAAGCCCCCATCCTCTCATACTGAGGAAATGACACATATATGGATTTAAGAGACAGTACATGTAAAAACTCACTCGACCACTTGGTAGATGATATAACTTATGTGCAGATATTTAATCCCTAAACCACATATATGACACAAAGAAAAATGAAAATGTAAATGAAAATAATAATATGGACACAAACAAAACACTGAATGACTAAAAGTCCTAGTATGTCCTACTAATCATCATTAGCACTGGTGTGACTATCATGAGAGTTGTCTAACGTGGTTGAATGTAATGCTCACTTTGTAATACCCTGGAAGGCACTTTAACTAGAGTTCAGTGAGTATTTAGGTGAAAGTTCTGTTTAGAATTTTGAGTGAGATCTCTGAGACATCTGGAGGAAAATAATCCTTTTGCTTTGCTATAAGTAGGAAGATAACATCAAGAGATGGACAGGGAGGAGTCTATCAGAGTGCACCACCAAGACAAGAGACAAAAGACATTGGAGATCCATTACAGCCAACCTTCGTTGTGGAGATGGCAGCTGATGATGATGATGTAATCCAATGTTGTCAGCCCTGGCGCAGGTTGTTAGGTGCTGTCATCCAGCAGCGATATGACACTACATGTGTGAGCGTTGATCTATGCTCCTTTATGCTTAGGAGTTGATGAGATCTCTGGCTTTTGGTTCTGCTGATTGGTCAAAAGACTGGCTGTCTGTTACCACCAGGCACCAAACACTGAATTCTGCAACTGCTAATGTTGTCCGCTCAGAAACCTAAAAGTCTGCACAGAGTGAAATCATACAACACTGCTTGGTATACCAAAGTGCTTGTAATGTAGAATTCCCCGCCATGTAGATACACTAGTGTAAGTAGTATTTGCGTCTCAGCTTCTAGCTTTTATGAATCTCTTCTCACATGTTCTAGATCGTTGGATGGGATATCCCCGCTGCTCACATCACTGAATTGTGAGGGGTGGATGTTCTGACGTAATCACACATAAATTCTCTCCCTGACCTCTGAGCTTGTGTGAGCAATCTTGAACTTTGTGTAGTGGGTTTAGATGTTATGATTGTTGTTGTTATATTTCCTACTGTACTGAGTGAGGTCAGCTGTGAAGGTCCCTGAATCTCTAAGGTTAGAGTAAGTTTTCAGGGTACCTTTCTGCTACCACCCTACAATCTCACTCAGGCTTATTCTTGACTAGTATGTCTGATAGCTACGTCTAATGTCTAGGGTAATGTAAAGTATGTTGTACTATAATGCAATGACAACACTAAAATTATAACTCAATGAACAATGAGTAAACAAGTCACTGGTTAAGTTTTAAATTGAATTAATCTTTTTACAATTTATTGTTCCAGTATCACAATTTTGTGTATACTGGAAAATGGAACTTTCAAAATAGTCAATTAAAAATATTTACATAAAATACTTCAATTTCAATATAGATATTATTATTCACAAATTTACTTAAATGTGTCAATTTATAACAGTGTCACTTTATTCTTGCTCCTATGAATGGGTCTGATTAGGAAGAACGTCTTAGTTCATCATTATCTGAAGAAGTTCTTAAACACTTGGGAAATGAGAGTATTGTGTTTTTTGGTCTATCAAATGCCTGCAGATGCTGACTTATCTCTGTCTCTTATAGTGCACAGATAGAAGTCTAGTCCCTCCACCAGCTTTCAATATCACATCAGAGTTCTGCTCTTGAATTACAAGAAGGCACACCGTGGATAAGGCCTCACTTAGTTCCAGGCAGTAATACACAGATCGCAGTTGACCTGGGCTCACTTCTAATCATAGATGAAACCCGCATCAGAGAAATATTAACACCAAAAAGTTTTATTATGAGATAATATGGTCAAATTTCAGATCTCCTGCTGGTGCAGATCAGCATAAGACAAGATAGTACTGATATCTTGCTTAAAAACAACTTGAGTATACACAATTTCTTTTACAAGTGGCCCCGAACACTACTACCAATTAGTTTTATTTCCCCCTTAGTATATTTGCCTACAACCAATCAGGAACCGTTGGCTTCTAGCGTCCTATTATCAAAACAAACTTCAAATTTCAAACCTTGGACTCTTCCCCTCTATCCCCACCTCATGGCAAGCTGAGAAAGAAGTAGTCTGTTCATCCCTCTGTCTTCTGTCACTATCTTGTTTTTATGCTGCATTTCCCCAACTAACATATTTTTTCGATCTTGCCAATTCAAATCTGTAAACACTAACTCGTAGTACAACCACTATGCTTCTATCCTGTCCCATTCCTTGCAGTATTTTTTTCAAAACTTTCCACGTTAATCGTAATTTTTTCTTTTTCTTAATTAGCGTTCTCATGCAAACGAGACAACACTGGTAGTAATATGTCACAAAAGCATCAAAAAGACTGTCTGTCTGTTACATTAGACTTACTTTTTCTCTAGAAATACGTTGTGTGTATGTGTTTTTGAACTGTGTTATCCAACGGTGTGGTAATATACATTCACATCTGCGTTGCAGAAAACGGGGTTTTTCAATCTTATTTTTGAAACTAAGCTACTGTCGGCTCAGCTCGTGACAACCAAGCAGAATCAAACGCGTCGCGAAGTGTCGCATTTCTCTCTCTCTCTCTCACTTTTATGCTTCCTTTATTCTTTTGCCTCTTCTATCTTACTATCGGCTCGGAACAACTAGGCTTTAGTTTTTGTGAAAAATGTGTTACGTTATTGTCTCAAGGCATAAAATCTTAGCACTGACTTGCGGCGTAGGCGACAATGCTCTCCATAACTTCGCTATTTTATTCCTAGGTTATTTTATACGCCTAAACAACTATATTATATATTTCAATCGGTGAAATCTTGGATTTTATCACACATTGTCTCACGTGAGAAAGCTTCCCCATGCGGTAATTACTGGTTACTACGAGAAGGCATACATGTGCTGGCCGATGCAAGGAAATTTGACACTGTGGCATTTTCCGTCAGGTCCATCAAGTAGGATGCAATAAAGCAATGGATCTCTAGACTTTAAGATGCCTTTTTACTCTTAATAAAGGTATATCCTCTGGCCATGTGTTATAACCTGAGGTTGATGCATTTGCGGTATTTGCGCAGTGACCATAAGTAAGCGCTGTGTTGTCTGAGAAAGAGAAACGCTGACTACAGCGCCAAAAATACCATAGTATTACATTGAAAACTACCAAGAATAAAGAAGAGAAAGAGAGACATGAAAAGAAGGGAGACAAAGATTGAGAGAAGAATAGACCGTGTTATGACAGCTATGGATCACTGAAGGAAAGCAAAAGAGAGGACAACCAAAAACAACTTGGAGGAGAACTGGGAAAGCCGAGATGCAAAGAATGAACCAGAGTTGGGGCACTGTACAAAGGATGGCCGCCAACCAAACAAAGTGGAATCAATTTGTTGTTGCCCTACAAGATGCCACCAGGCATGATGGCCACTGACTGCTTTGACCGTCGGCGGATATGGATCAAAGAAGAAGAAGAATAAAGGAAAGTGAGCAGGAGAGACTAAAAATACTCATATCTGATGACTAAACAATATTCTAAATACCTATTCAAGTATGACAATCTCAATTACAATCTACTATCACATAAAAAAATAAATAAAAAACACTTTATAAATAAAAACATCTGGTGACTAAACAATGTTTTCTCTCATGAAGTATGACAAAGCTTTTCTGTTCTTGTTATGCCAAGCTCATAAAATTGACTTCCCTAATTTAACGAGGCATGCTGCACAGATCAAATTAAGGGGAGATAATGTTTAGTTACTCCTTAACAAGTTTTCAGAAAATAAATAAATAAATCACTTCTATCATAAATTAAAGGAGAATTTGACACTGTTTAACTATTATAAAACAATGAAAATCTACACATGGATGGTACTTTGCATGAAATCTGTAAAATTCTTTTAGCCCAATGAATAAAGATGAATGCACATACAGTAGTTTAAATGTCCCTCTTTTCTATTACAAAATCCGTGGATATTTCTGCCACAGCAAAAGTAGTTGACCTGGTTTGAATAGAACAGATAGTTGCTGGGCAGCTAACATAAATGGGGTGTAATTGATATGGTGGCTACTTCGCAGTAGTAGTGATTATAATTAGTTTTCATGCTCTTAAACCATGGTAAAGAAAATGTATTTCCCTGACACTCTTTCAAGGGAAGAGTGTTCAGGATTTCATTAATTTTAGATGAGAAATTGTTTAGGAAAGATGGTTTGTGGTCCCATACATCTGTCAGCTGAAAATGAGATTTTTTTGTATTTAACCCTAGAGCTCACTAGCCCCAGATACTGCAATCGAAAACTTTGGTCACGAGAGACCTAATTTCATAGACCTTAGCAGCAATAGTTGCAAAGGCTTACCTTTGCCAAAATCTTGTTTTGTTAGCAACAAAGTACAACCAAGTGGTTCTATAGGGTAGTCTACACGAAGGGCTTCCATTTTCATTGATGACAAGAAACTTAGATCAGGGAAAGAAAGTTTTGGAACCCTGAGATAGTTCTATTCACAAAACAACCTTTTCCCACACCTGGATAAATCAGGAGTGACGGTGATTACAGTCTGGAATCTAGCTACTGTAGGTAAAACCACCATGAACTAACAACTTCATAAAAGTCCTAATGATAAAAAATCAATAACTTTATAGAACCACTGAACTTAAATCAATTACTTAAAAGTCCTAATGATGAACTTTCAGTAACTGTGTAGACAAGATTGAACTGTATACAAATGACATTTTGTTTTCATCAATAAAGGTTCATTGTAATTTTTTTCTGAAATCAAGATTAGTGTTATTGACTTTTCTTTGATGTTACTGTGATGTCTAATACATGTTTGTATTTAATCAACAGGGGTTCTTTCCAATAATTAAGTACCATAAGAAACAGTGGCCTTGATACCTATTAGCTCTTACACTACTCAGAGGATTCTCAACCTGCTAAGAGAAGTTAATTTCCAGTATCCCTATAAATATGCCAGTGATTCTCACTCTGTTCTTTTCTTCCTGCAAAACTTATATTTAACATTTTCTGCAGTTTTTACTTGAGCCAGCCTTCAGTGAGATCATCTTGTGAAGTTTTGGTACTTAATCCCATGTTCACTTATTCTATCAGTCCATCTTCCATTGTAACCTGCCACTATGGGTAAAAATCTATGCAGTTTCAGGGGTTCTATAAGAAGGCAAAAGATGAGGACAACTGCTTCAAAAATGGCACAGCTTCAGATGTGACTAAGGGCTTACAATCTCATCATGTAAAACAGCCCACTTGAGAATTCATCACCACAAATGCTTTGATTGTCCCATGCTTCTTAAGAAGCATAGAAGGTACAATCCTTCAATCATGAGGAAATAACTGTATGAAACACTCTTTTACTGATAGTTGTAAAACAGGTTCTGCACTTAGCTACCCCTTTCCACAGACCATGTCTCCAGACAACAGCTAGACTGGTAGCATGAGTCTTGTTGAATGTGCTACTATTTCCACTTTAACTACAGGTCATGCTAGATTACAGACAAGTGTATCAAAGATGTCAGTATCAATATTTTGTATGTGTTAGTTTAAGCTATAAGATCTCTTAATGCTTGATTTCACCATGACTACTTTGTAAACCCTCCTCCAATAAATTAGCTACAGAGGAAAACAGCATTACAGAATGATCCAGAAGATCCATGGGGTGGCAAACATCTTGAAGTAACACAATAAAAACAGCACACGAGCCTACATTATTTGCACCAGCATTCAGCCTCAACTGAGATTGCTTAAAAAAGAAGCTTATTTACATGTGTACCTTCATTTCTCCATATATCTGACTGTTTTACTTTATGCTCTTCTAATCTCTTCCTGGTAATGCCGGCAACTGTCTGGGAATTAATGTCTGAATTTTTAGAGAAGCCATTCCAATAACACTCCTGGATGACATGCAATACAAAATCATAGGTTATGTAAAGGTTTTTTTTACAATGACTACCAATCAATACTGTTATCACAAGGTTCAATTTTGAGACTAACAACAAACTGAAGTGTTTGAAGTATGTTTGTATACACAACAAATATTTCAGTAAAAACCTGGAAATAAATTATCAGTGTCCACAAAGTTGATGTATAAATGTGCCTGACATTGATGATTCTGAGTCTTGCTACCTGATCTGCATACGATTTTGCTGTTCAAAATGTGTTGTTCTTCCATGAGTTTGTTTATTTAAAGCTTCTTTTACATGGTCTAGCATCACTGAGGTCAGAATTTTGTTTAGCCATTGCCAAGGTTTGTCTTCACAGTTGATGTAAATAATCAAATTGAAATGTAACAAGCTGGCAAGGAAGAGAAACAAAGAAAAATAACACTGCAAAAATGGTGCTATGTTTAGGACATAAGAGAGGTAGAGGAAAAAAAATGGAGAAGGGAAATGGAGACAGACATGAAATGTATGCAAAGACATGGAAAAACAACTGAACAGATGACATAGGACAGGAATGCTTGATCTGAATTTGTTGAAAGCCTCTCACTCATTTCCTTTTCTAATTAAATTATAGCTAAATATAGCTTGGCATTTTTTATGCCCTGTTTAATTTCTTCAGTAAAAATGAAACTATTTTTTTTTCTAGTACTAGCACATGGCCACTACTACAGTCTGCTCCTGGCCCAGTTTCCACAGATAACAACCATTTTTAAAAATTTCCTGTATACCAGTATGCAGCTGATTTCTTCGTCTTCTTCTTGTGATCACATCTTTGATGTTTGCACCGTCAGACAGTTCTCATGATGAATTTGACCATTGTCTGGAGTTCCTCTTTAGCTCCATACAGCTTTGAGTTTAGTGTTGAGTCATTGGGCCAGTATATGTTTCTTAACTGGTCATACATAGGACAATCCTGTAGAACATGCTCAGCAGTTTGTTCATTTAATCCACATGTGCACAGTGGTGAAGCAGACAATTGTAGCTTGTACATGTGTTTGTTCAGTTTGTTACGCCCTGTCCTGAGGCAAAAAAGGGTGATCTGTCCCTGCCAGTCAAGTGTGTGGTAGTCGTCGTTGAGTTGATTCTGTTCTCTTCTGATAGCCTGGATATCTCTCTTTTTCTCAAAGTATGTGATTTCGTTATCTTCTTGTTGACATTCTCCTCCATTTTTGGCAAGTTTATCTGCCTTTTCATTTCCATGTATACCACAATGGGATGGTACCCACTTAAAAATGGTTCACTTTTTGGCAGCTACTTTGCTTAGTTCATTTCTCAGATGCGGGATTTTACCACCCTTGAGAACTTGCAGTACAGACAGTGCAACTGTGAGGATGACTACCTGGTGGCAATCAAAGTTGGTGTTATAAATCATTTTTGCAGCTTGCTCTAGAGCTTGAACTCTAGAGCTATATAGTTGGAACAGAATTTACCAGTGGGAATATACCTAGTCTCATAGTAGTTGTCAAGACATGAGATAAAGATACTGGCACCCCCATTCTTAATGGCATTTGTTGCTTATCCATCCATGTAGGCAAGTATCCATGATTGTTCAGAATCACTTTCTATGATCATACTCAATGTAGCAGTTTGTTTTTGCAGATAATTATACTCATTCCAAAAAAAAAATGCTGTGCTGAAGTCGGCTGAAAGGCACAAATATCACAGCTTCACTGTAAATGGACACAACACAACCAAGGTCCTTTTCAGGACCAACGAAGAAGATATCCAATTCTGAGACCACTGATTGATGTATCAATTTGAAGGGTACTGCTGGCCTGTTTCCATGGTACAGGGTATAAGGTGGGCTTCAGTGGTGTTGTCTTAATGGATAGGTATTCTTGATTCTGTCTTTTAAGTCTTTTTCCCTGATGGACAAAGCTGCTACATTTTAGATATCCCATTGCCAGATCATCTAATCTTGCCTTCATTGGGTGCGTTGGCATATTGTTGTACTTTTCCATCTGGATCATGCTTTTTGTATCTCTTCTATAGGACAATGTCTGTAATCTAGCAGCTTTCTGCATCTCTGATATCAGCATAGTTTTCAAGGCTCGTTAGCTGATTTGATTATAAGCATTGTCTTTTAATGGGTTTTCACTTATCAAAAGGTGCCTTGTGTTGTAAGCAGTGCATGATCATTGAAGAAATCGGGTTTCTCTGACAGAGGTTTCTTTCAAATTATTGTTGTGCAGGCTTTATAAAAGAAGTAAAAAGCATTGTGAAGGATGTCAGAGCAAAAAGTGTGATGCCGGAGTGTGATAAATGAGCGCCAAGGCCTTATATCTATCTTTTCCTACATCTCTTGTATTTTATTTTCTCCCACATTTGTGCTCTTTCATCCCACATTTGCTATTTCATCGTTTTGATTACCCACGATCGGTTTCTAGAGAACCGCATTTGTTCTTTCATCGGTGGTAAAATAAAGTCTTTTGATTGAGTCCCCATACCTGCCATCATTGTTTGAAGTCCACATTGCATCGAGATAAACCTGGTGAAAATACATCTGGTCATCCAAATCAGACATCTGGGCATTATACAATTTCAGTGAACAGTTGTTATCTTTGTTGCTCGGCTGCTGTCCATACAAGTGATGGATCACCACATGGGACACCCAGCTTGGCCAGGTGAAAACGTCCAAATGGGATGCCCAGCTTGGCCAGGTGAAAACGTCTCATGTTGTTTAAACCAACCTGCATGTTAAATCAATAGGCAGCGCCACAGATGGGACATGTTAGCATGCTGGTGACAATGGACAGAGGTAACAAAGAGTGCCGCCAACACACAGAGTGATAGACAATCAGAGAGTAATGTGACAGCACTTTTGCATTGGCCAGCCAATTATCTCAATGCCTGTTTGTGAGGCTAGCCAGGCAACAAAAGTTGGTCACGAATTACCCCACCCACTTTTGGACTGACAGGGGACAAGAGCGATCCTGGGAATGAGTGACCAGAGGGTCTCTTCGGCATTGGTTGTATGGGCGGAGTTCCACGTCACCGGTCCAAGAAACCCACATTGGACTTCTAGATATATAATATACTGCGTAGCTTGCTAGAGAGAGGTGTCCAGTTGTTACATTGTGAAGTAGAGATTAAATCCCTAAAATGCCTAGCCTAAATACACGTGTTTATTCAGAGTGGATAATAATTCATTTATGTGGTGAATTGTGTTCTTAAAGGATTTTGCGAAGGGAAAAGAAGGTTAGTAGATCTTATACAGATTATCAATACATTTTCTTATTCTTTGTTTAGCTTAACCTCACTGCTGGGAGCCGCGCTGGAGTAATGGCTTCGGTGTTGTACTGGTGACCAGGTGTTCATGGTTGAAACCCAGGCGTCAGTGTTTGAAGAAATGTTTACGGCCAGAAATTTGACTGAATAGCCTGAACGGCTCCTGTGATAAACCCTCTGTGGATGGGAAGGAGCTAAGCTCCTGACCGGGTTGGAAGGAAAGTCCTCAGGTTCCCCAGCCTCGCAATGACATGTCATTGGACCAAAGGGCTGAAAGCCCAAGTGCCGCTGGTTAAGGAAAACAAAAAACTAAAAAACCTCACAGCTAAATGTGGGAAAGATAGAGTTTCAATTAATTCTTTTCATAACTGATTAATAAAATCAGAAGATTTTCCTAGAAGATGATAGGAGGTAATTAACAGTTCATACTTCACCTTCATCATCATCACAGTCTACCATGCACACACACTCTTATGCACAAGATATTTAACATCATTAGAATCGAACTCAGAGAGAGATCAATAATGAGCAGTAGTATAAATGAAAGTCAACCAGTGATGTTAAGTGTGAAAACTTACGAAGACTTTTGTGTGTCTTCATTTCATCAGAAGTCTGGCGTCTAACCAGAAATAAGTTATCAAAAAACGGACATTTGGCTAGCAGAATTTGCCATAGGACATCTTTCATTCCTCAATTAAAAAGGAATATTTTCTCACCCACAATTCAGAAGGTGGATGCAGCATTTTTTGTCACCATATACTGCTGGCTCACAAGTTCAATACATAGTTATCACAAGTTCAAATCACTCGAAAGCTTATTATCTGAAGTCAAGCAAAAGAGCTCAAAAGTGGAATCTCATATTTATACCAAGTGCAACACACTCTTAAGCGCATTCTATGAAGCAGACTCTAAAGTATATTTTATGAATCACGACTACATACGCAAGATAATCAGTCTACATATCACTAACATTTCGTGAAGATATCCAGTCTGGCCAGTACCCTCGAGAGATTACACAACAGACTTTTTTTTTCATATGACAGCTACTAACTGTTGATCAACACTACAGAGATATACTCAAACAGTGAAGGAATATATATATTTCTTGTCAACGTTCTCAATACGACAACAGTTTTCATCAGAACATCCTCGACTTAGAGATACCCCACTTGACATAACGTATGACAACTTGAGACATTTTATGCATACATGGGGATCATCGTATCCATGAGAAGCATTTAGAGACACATGGGCTGTGTATATTACTCACCATTTTGGTAACACGTATCATATCACATCATCATCATTTCGCTTTGCACCAGTCCATTCTTAATTAACTACTACTTAATTAACTGCAATTTTAATATCTCAACTGTGTTTTGTGTGAATCGTCTTGTACCACCATCACGTTCTAACCATTACTAACCCTATATGTGTGGATATTTAATTAATAATAATAAATTCTTTAAGCGCCAAACACGGCGCATAAGGCAGAAACCAGTGCTCTCCAAGTTGTTCGTTGTGACGCCACTCCTCTTAGCTCTTGCACATTATTTAGGCCCAACGTTCTTCCTTCTCTTATTATTGTTCTTCTGAGTGTTTCTTTTGGTCTTCCTTTTTTCCTCTTACCCTCAGGAACCCAAGTGAGCACCTGTAGTGGTATTCTGTTGTTTTGCATTCGTAGGACATGACCGATATATGACCATCGTCTTTTCCTTATATAATCGGAGACATATTTCTGCTTAGAGTCTTCTCTTATTTGTCGATTAGTCTTGAATTCTTTCCAACTGATGTTCATGAGTTTTCTAAGACATTTGTTCTTGAATGTATTCAGCTTGTTCTCCAATGATTTTGTTATTTTCCAACTTTCACAGCCGTATGTTAACACTGAGATAACATTCGAATTAAACAGACAAAGCTTGGTATGTATATTCAGTGATCGTAATTTCCAAATGTTAGATAATCTATTGAAGGCGCTAGCTGCCAAAGCAATTCTAGTATGAATTTCTCTTGTTGTGTCACCATCCTGAGTCATTTTACTGCCTAAATAATTGAAACTTTCAACTTTCTGTAGTTTTTCCCTGTTCAGGATGATATCGAAGATCTCGTTAGAAAAGTTCATAACTTTAGTTTTAGAGGCATTTAGTTAATTAACCCAAAAATTGTTTGATCGTTATCTAGTTTGTTAAATTAATGTATCACTCATGCTGTCGGTGTTACATATTCACATATAGGAACATTTCTCTACTCAGATGAGGTTGGGGGCTTTTTCTGTTATGGAATCTAAGGGCAGAAGCTAAGGTCATGGGGAAACAGAACTCTTTCCATAATTAATTAGAAAATACTGTCCAGGGGAAAGCATTCGCATTCCCGTCTTCTTGTCCCTATTTTGAATAGGTCTTTATTCATTCTTAACAAGCCAATTTCTAGAGACCTTCTACCTAATATCTCATAGGCTATTCCTGGCAAAAACTACTGTTATAGTTGCCCCAATACACTCCACACGACACGGAGGGAGACTCAAAGTTGGCCAAGTCGATAGAAGGACTAGATGTCTATTTTATGCGTACTTTATTAATAATGTTCAAGACTGTGAAATCCCAAAGCAGGCTGGGCCTCTCATTTAGTCAAATTTCAGGCTGTAACAATGTAACTGCTGTTTATGAAACCGGGCACAATAATGGAAATATGTGCAGTACAAGTAACTAGGGTCATGAAAGAAGGTACTGGATATGTGATGTCAGAAGTAATGCCTGAAATGCTCTGAAAATATTTCTGTTGGATTTATTATGTCAAATTAAACCTTGGATTGTCCTGGCTTGATTTATTCTCTCAATCTATGTTGTATGAATCTGTATGTCAGCCCATCTTAACAGAATCATAAAATATAAGCTGTCAGGGTTACACAACACCTTGCATACTGTTAGAAACCTGGTGTTTCCTGTTATCATATGGTGTGTTCTTGCATACTACATGTTTGCCACCTCTTTAACTTCTTTCTTTTCCTTGCCACTACTTCCGCTTTTTTCATTACTAACTTTCCCACAGACTTCAAACACAAAACCGTCTCATGAGATTTGCACTGGGCATAGCCACACCACATTCATTATAAAATTTGACTGATCCTTCTTTCTTGTTTATTTCATTCAGAATAAATTATTATGTGGTAGTCAGAATAAAATTAACCTGCTCTAGTATATCGCATCTCATTTTTTTTTTTTTTTGTTATCGTAAGCCTGCTATAACTCAAGGCAAAATCTCCAGTTAATATGTCTAACCTGAGACTGAATTTACTTGTGCATCCCTATTTTCCCTGTACAATGACAGGTGTCCTCTCACCATTCAGGCAGATACTCGCCAATTTCGGAGGTACCATTAGAGCTGGGGGAACCGTGGTAGCATAGTGGTTAGTGCACTGGCTTCCTAGCGCAGTGGTCTATGGTTTGATCCCCAGATGAGGCGGAAATTTTTTAGGCTACAAACGGCTCCTGGGTTGACCCAGCCCCAAATGGGTACCAGAAAAACTCTGGGAAGAGTTAAGGCAGCCGGCGTGATGCCGACCACATCACCCCTCGTGTGCCGATGGTCAAGATAATATGGGCCTAACACCATATTCCCAATATGCCTCAATGGGCGTGTAACGGGTTCCTTCCTTTACCTTATTAGAACTGGGTCGGCTCAGGAGCCGTTCAGGTTATTCCAGTCCCTGGTCGACGATGCTTCTTCATATGTCTTTGCCAGGGCCTAACCTGAACAGCAGTGGAGAGGGGAGAGGGTAAAGCACCTCAATCTTGTCTCCTGTCAAGTCACAATGTTTTAAGTATGTTTTATATAGGCAGTTGCCCCAATCCCTCCTACCTTTGTAGGATTTTGTGAAACCTCCTAACCTTCAATATGTGATCAGTAAAATAAAAAATAAACCACCTACAACTCAATTTCTGCTTTTTACCTAATTTACATTTGAGTCAATTGTTTTAATATTCTTTGGTGCCTTGTAAACACTGAGTTTCTTACAAGTCATGAACTTTAGTTAATTATATACAATTAAGATAGAATTTTAGATTAACAAATACCTAGTATAGACCACGATAATTTCTGAAAAAGATCACTTAAAACTGTCCAAAATAAATTCTTTATGGGTGCAGCATATTGCAATCTAGAACTCTGTGAAATATCAAACCTCGTTGTGGCGGACACCATCTTTCCACATAAGAATATCCACAAGATAACATGGAATTCACCTGATGGCAGAACTAAGAACCAGATAGATCACTTCTGCATAAGCGCAAAATTTCGCTCATCAGTTCAAGACGTCAGAGCATACAGAGGTGCAGAGATCGGAAGCGATCATAACCTCTGCATAGCTAAACTGAGAATTAAACTGAAGAAGTTATACCAACTGAATAAAAATAGAAGAATAGATGTACAGACTGCAATCAAACGATGTAAAAGAGGAATATAATGTCAAAATGAACAACTATTTTGATGCTTTAGGCAAAATTGACAACGATGTCACCACCAAGACAATCGATACTAAATGGGAACAACTGAGAACAGCAATGACAGAAGCAGCTGTAGCGACCACCGGATACCTAGTACATAAAAAGAAAAAATGGATGAGAGAAGATACTTGGGATAAAATACAAGAAAGGAAAACAGCAAAACTTAAACTACTAGCGGCAAGTACACATAATGCAGTTGAATCTTGCAAACTAACTTATAACTTGTTAAATAAAGAAGTGAAGACAAAAACTCGAAGAGATAAAAGACATTTCATCAATGAACTGGCCGTAGAAGCTGAAAATGCTGCAAGAACTGGTAATAGTAGGTGCTTTTATCAAATTACAAAACAACTATGTCACCAGCCTACTGATATGGAAACACCTGTTAAAGATAAATTAGGGAATCCAATACCAACAGAAAAAGAACAAATGAAGAGATGGGCTGAGCACTTCATGGAGGTGCTAAACAGACCACCACCAACAGTAACAACTGATTTTAATAATGAAACACCCACAACCACCTTGCCAATAACTTGCGATGAATTCACGCTGGACGAGATCAAACAAGCCGTTAAAAGATTTAAAAATTTTAAAGCTGCTGGAGTTGACGAAATTTCAGGCAAAATGATTAAAGCAGTTAATGACAACAACCTCTTGAGAATTTTAAATATTATAAATGAAGTATGGAGAGAAGAACAACCACCACAACAATGGAAAGACAGTATTATTGTAAAGTTACCGAAGAAAGGTGATCTATCAGACTGTAATAACTGGCGTGGTATATCTCTATTATCAGTACCTGGAAAATTATTATGTTGCATGATGTTAGAATGACTTAAATTGCATGCTGACGAAAAGATCAGAGAAGAACAAGCGGGTTTCAGGCCGAAACGATCATGTATTGATCAAACATTCATACTAAGAACAATTATAGAAGAATCAGTGGAAATGCAATCGCCACTTATTATCACCTTCGTCAATTTTCAAAAAGCCTTTGATAGTCTACACCGCCCATCATTGTGGAAGATACTTACAATCTATGGTTTTCCAACAAAATATGTGAATATAATCAAAGTGCTATATGACAATGCAAGATGTTGTGTTAGAACAAATAAAGGGAATACAGAATGGTTTACAGTAGAAACAGGGGTGAAACAAGGCTGTATTATGTCACCACTACTTTTTGGAATAGCTATTGATTGGGTTATGAGAAACTATACCCACAATGAACAATTAGGTATAAAATGGACAGATGGAAAATTCCTGGGGGACCTGGATTTCACAGATGATTTAGCATTCTTAATTTCAAGACCCAGACAATCCCAAGAAGCAGTAAATAATTTGTGTCATCTTTCGGTTAAAATAGGTCTCCAAATAAATGCCTCTAAAACTAAAGTTATGAACTTTTATAACGAGACCTTTAATATCATCCTGAACGGGGAAAAACTACAGAAAGTTGAAAGTTTCAATTATTTAGGCAGTAAAATGACTCAGGATGGTGACACAACAAGAGAAATTCATACTAGAATTGCTTTGGCAGCTAGCGCCTTCAATAGATTATCTAACATTTGGAAATTACGATCATTGAATATACATACCAAGCTTCGTCTGTTTAATTCAAATGTTATCTCAGTGTTAACATATGGCTGTGAGAGTTGGAAAATAACAAAATCATTGGAGAACAAGCTGAATACATTCGAGAACAAATGTCTTAGAAAACTCATGAACATCATTTGGAAAGAATTCAAGACTAATCGACAAATAAGAGAAGACTCTAGGCAGAAATATGTCTCCAACTATATAAGGTAAAGACGATGGTCATATATCGGTCATGTCCTACGAATGCAAAACAACAGAATACCATTGCAGGTGCTCACTTGGGTTCCTGAGGGTAAGAGGAAAAAAGGAAGACCAAAAGTAACACTCAGCAGAACAATAATAAGAGAAGGAAGAACGTTGGGATTAAACAATGTGCAAGAGCTAAGAGGAGTGGCGTCACAACGTACAACCTGGAGAGCACTGGTTTCTGCCTTATGCGCCGTGTTTGGTGCTTAAAGAATTTATTATTATTATTATATTGCAATATAAATTTTTCTTCTTTCAGCATTAACAGTATACCATACATCCAAGCCACAATATTATTAAAACTTCTAAACAATGTTACAATTATGGTGCATACCTTAACATCTGTTTCCTGCTTTATTTCTACAAACAGACTTGTGTCATTAGCTGCCACATTTCTTCCAGCCTGAAAGCAGTGAACTGTATTAGATGTACTACTGTAGGTATCACATTAAGAAAATAAAGTTATAATAAAAATATATTACACTAATACTTGAATACCATCAACACCAAGCAATAATTATTGTTAAATAGTAAGGCTTAATGCAGCTGCAATAGCCATAAACTTGCTTGTTGTATCTTAATCAAGATCATCCCTGTAATTTCTGTTATTTACCTATATACAAATATGTCTGCTCATGGAAGCTACGATAGAAGAACTTGAGTTAAAGATATCTGACCTTCAGAATGGTGTTTTAAAATCTCATTTATATGATAATGAATTTCTGGAATAATTTCAACCAAAAAAGTCAATTTTTAAAAAAGATTACAGTGGATCACTGATGCTGATATGGATGATTGCATAACTATAAATAGTTGGTCAGTGACATATTGTGCCAAAGATCATACTAAATACACTTTTGTTTTGACTCAAATAATTTGAAGATCAATTTAGTTTTTTTAACCCTGATTATTTCTTATACAGGTGTGTAACCCATAATCCGAACATCCAAAAAACCAAGATATACCAAAAACTGAAGAGTGTTTTGGCTGACTTTTGGGCTACTTTTAAGTTTCTTTCTTTCTTAATCGGAATCTCTTCTACCCCATAAACAGGGTGTAGAGGTGACTAAAGAGCACAAGGCTCCTGGGCAAAACATGCAATCAAAATGTTTGACAAACAGGTGATTAGCCTATTGTTTCCAAAACAAATTTTAAAAAATGATTTTTATTATTTTTAACAGGTGTGAAGGGTACTGAACACACATAATGTTTGGTTTATTACATTTCATCCTCTTGAAGCGCAACCACAGTATAAGCTGGCGTATGTGCTATAATGTGATATAAATTTTAAAACACAACTATTTAGTTGTGTCTAATCACCACTTTCAGCCATGTGTGAATATTTCTGAGCTCATTTTGTCATATTGAGTGGATATTTGTGAGCTTTTATGACTTAAACTTTGTGAGTTTAATTTCATTGTGAAAATGTTGAAAAGAGCTGCAGATACTCCTGTGGGTAGCAGTGGGAATAAGAAAAGAAAGCATTAGTCATTATTGATATCACAGAAGGTAGAGTTATTGCCAAAGCTTGATCATGGTGTCTCTGAGCATCATCTTACTGAAGAATATGGAGTAGGAACTACCACAGCATATGACATAAGGAAACGCAGACAAGTTGCTGACGTTTTACATGGACAGTGATGACCAAATACTAATGTCAGATCAGAAAACTTTGCACAGAGGAAAACATGATGTTTTGGAAGTTTATGGAATTTAAGAAAGACTGCTTAGATAAAAACCATAGTTTATAAGACAGGTGACACTGGGTAAAATCTACAGTAAGGCCATCTGCCTTACTGCCTATTCATGAGCTGAAAATACTGTTCTGGTCCATCATCAGATGTCTGATGCCAAGTTGATGATGGTGATTAGAACACTGAATGTACATGTGCAGGTATTTAACAAAGTTTATGTTTGAAGTTTTAAAAAAAAATATTTTTCTGATAAAAAAGTTGTACTACATATTTTAAGTGGGGCAATTTTCGGGCTACTTCCAGTGATATTTTGGGAAACTTTGGGCTACTTCTGGTGATAATTTGGGCATATTCTGAAAACTGAAACATGACCCACCCCGAGCATTTTGGATTCTGGGTGTTGAGAACTGTTTCTGGGTGTGAAGTAGCTTGGAAATTTTGTCTATTTTGTAACCAAAGTTTGTGCACCTCAAAACACCCTCTCAACTTAAAGATTTTCCCTGACACTGACAGTAACATTCATCATGATCCAGTTAAAGATTTTTCCTGACACTGATAGTAACATTCATCATGATCCAGTTAAAGATTTTCCCTGACACTGATAGTAACATTCATCATAATCCAGTTAAAGATTTTCCCTGACACTGATAGTAACATTCATCAAGATCCAGTTAAAGATTTTCCCTTGTCACTGATAGTAACATTCATCATCATGCTTCAGCTGTCCAAGAAGCATAGACCTTCAACAAACTTATGCTAAGTCTTCCTTTCTTGTGCCATCAGCTCACATCCTACTATATCTTCCTCATGTCTGTCTCCAGTTCTCTTCTCCATGTGCTCATTGGTCTCCCTCTACCTCTCTCTCCCTGGGGACTATGGAACAAGGACTGGCCTGGTATTGCTATCAACAGGTTTTCTCTGTGTCCATCTCCAGTTTATTTTCTTCTCACCTCTTGTACCACTGGTAGTTGTTTGGTTCTTGTCATCCGTTCCGCAAGGTGATCTGGTCATACCACTTCAATCATTCTATTCTATGCAAACACCCATTTATGAAAGTCTAGCTGTTTTGGTTGTTGTCTTTGTTTTCTCCTGGTTTCAGAGTCATGCCGTACTGACTTGACATTGAACTGAAGATTTTTTTGCTCTCCACATATTTCCCAATGCAATGAAAGATCCTCTAGTTTTTTGTATTCTTATTTTGATATCACTGTCAGTCCATTCCATTTGGTCTACATTGCTGCCAAAGTTTATGTATGATCTTGAAGGGGCATTTCTTCAAGTGCAATACTGTTATCATTTGTTGCATTTATTACCATTATCTTTCTTTTTTCCCTGTGTATATTCAAACCTACTTGCTGCAAATTCACAACAAGCACTTTCATTGTCTTGTATCTGATTATGGCTATGGGACAGGAGAGCCAGACCATCTGATAAATCTACATTATCAAGTTGTTTAGTCACTAGATACCATTTCTGTTGACTAAAGTTGTTGGTTGAGGTCAATGTTTTCATAATTCAATCTATAGCCAATAGGAAGATAAATGGTGACAGGAAGCATCCTTGTCACACTTCATCTCTTATCCCAAATAGTTTTGTAAAACTTTCTCCATGAAGAGCTCTGCGCATTGTGTCTTCATGTTTTCTTTATTAAGTTAAGGATCTTCAGGGGGACTCTATAATGTCTCACCAATTTCTGAAGTGATTGTCTGTCCACACTGTCAAGTGCATCTTCATAGTCCACAAAAACCTATGTAAAGAGGCAAGTTTCATTTCAGACTTTGTTCCACTATTATTCTCAATGTGGCAGTCTGGTCTGTACAGGATCTGTTTTGCTTAAAACCTGTATGTTTATCTTTCAGCTGTCTATCTATGGACTCTTTTAATCTCTCAATGATGATCCTGTTTAGTATTTTTCATGGCACTGATAGTAATATTGTTCCTATGTAATTTTTGTGCTCTTGTAAATCTTAAGCAGCTTGACCAGATAACCTTCCTTCCTTCTGCTGGTATTTGATGTAAACATTATTCCTCTGTAATTTGTGAACTCCTGTAAATTTCATATAGGTTAAATTGATCAGATATCTTTCTTTGTTTTTTCTTGATGCCATTGTCTATACCAATGGGTCTGTAATCTGGGGTGAGAAATCCGGTTAGGGCTTCTCTGCTAGGGTACTGGTCTGAACATAGCAAGGCTTACAAGATAACAACTTCCAGCATGAGAATGGAGGTCGGGGCTTTTACTGCAGCCTTAAGGTGGATAACTGAAACTTCATTAACAAAGGCTATCATTGTGTCCAACTCTCAGTCCATGCTTTGAAAAGTTCAAAGTGGTTGGTTGCATCGTGAATGGAAAACATTCATAGACGCTTCCAGTCTACAAGAGCTAGTGTAGATATACTGTTCTGGTCATGCTAGTGTATGTGGTAATGAAAGAGCTGACCAACTAGCATCAATAGCACCAATAGTGGGGACATTAGATATGGATAAGAGAGATATACTGAGAGCAATTAATGATTGCCTGTTGGAGAATGACACTGCAATAGATGAATCATCAAGGTTAAGACTGTTGGAATTTGGCATCAAACGTAAAGCTAGTAGAGATGGACGTATGAGAAGATGCATCTGTTGTGTTTACAACCAGTGAGCTACAGGAACAGTTAGCATTCACATTCAACATATACTGATGGAGACTGAGCACCTATGGGTTTGCCCAGAGTGCAATGATGTCAATTCTTTATAACAATAACAATGTTTTGTGGGAATTTCTTCTCCCTCAAAGATGGTCAGTATTACTTGTAACTCTAGTTGCTCCATAACAGATGAGGTAATTCCACTGAAACCCTCTTTAACATAATTCTTCTCTTCTGTAGAAGCTGATTCAGTTCATAACTGTACAAGAAGATTTAATTCCCCTTCCTTTCATTGATTCGTGTGTGGTAAGAATCTCTGTAAACTTTTGACTGAATAGACTCTAACTTGAATGGCAGTAAGGAGAGGAAGTTGTAAGGCACCTCAACCATGCCAGCTGTCAAGTCATAAAGTTTTAAAGATATTTTAGACATGCAACTGCCCCCCCCCCCTCCCCTCCACAGTTTTAATGGGAACCTGCTAACTTCCATTATTTGACCAGTAAAATAAAAACACCAGTAACTTAAATCCTGCTTTTCTCCTACAATTACAAAATTAGGACATTTTTTAAAAATATTCTTTGGTGCCTGATTAAAAAAAACTTAGTTTCCTACAAGTAACAAACTTTAGTTGTTAAGTAAATTCATATAATTAGGCTTAACTAAGACTTTAGTGAACAAATTCCCAGTATAGATCAAGATAAATTATGAAAATGATCACGTAAAATTGTTCAAAATCATTTCTTTACATGTCCAGCAAATTGCAAATTGGAATGGAAACCCATTAACAACAGACTAATAAGAGCAAGACTGAGAGGGAGATTCACCAACACCACAATTATACAATGCTATGCACCAACAAACGACAGGGATGAAGAGATCAAGGATGAGTTCTATCAACAGGTACAAAAGGAAATGGAAACTGTACCCAGGTACGATCTTATTATAGTGATGGGAGACCTAAATGCGAAAGTTGGAACACACAATAATTATAACGAAAGAGTAATGGGGAAATGCGGCAGTGAAACAGTAAATGAGAATGGGGACAAATTAATAAGCTTCTGCAGTATTAACAACCTGGTCATTGGAGGAACACTTTTTCAACACAAAGAAGTGCACAAGTTAACATGGGAATCACCAAACGGACGAGACAGAAACCAGATAGATCACATAATGATCAATGGTAGATGGAGACATGCACTACAAGACGTGAAAGTAAGAAGAGGCGCAGATGTGGGAAGTGATCATCACCTAGTAGTAGCAAGACTGATGGTGAAACTCAGAGCTGCTGGACCAGTTGCAGTCAAACAGAAAAGATACAACATCACGAAACTGAAGGATCCCCTCACCAGAAAAGCTTTCGTGGGTGACGTAAAGAGACGATATCTGATTACCAAAAGCCATGAAAGAACAGAGACCGACGATGTCGACCAGAAATTCAACACCATCTCAACAATATACAAAGAAAGCAGCAAGTCATGCTTGGGATTCCAGGAAAGAAAGATCCAAGACTGGATAACACCAGAAACGCTAAACACCATAGCGAAGAGAAAGGAAATGAAATGAAAGAAAACAGAAGCTAAGTCTCCCAGGTTAAAGGCAATATATAGTGAACAGTACAGTCAGCTGGACAAGGAAGTAAAACGTCAAACCCACGCTAACAAAAGGACATTTCTGGATGACCTTGCAAGACAGGCAGAAGAGGCAGCACTGAGAAATGAACAAAGCACAGTTCATAAAATAACTAAAGCTATCAGTGGAAAACGAGGTGCAAACAACATAACGTTAGTAAGAGACAAGCAAGGAAATCTCATCACCACAGCACAGGGGCAGGAAACAAGATGGGCAGAGCACTTCAGAGAAACACTGAATAAGGAACCACCAGAGACTCAGCTGAATGTTCCTGAGGCTGAAAGCGACTTAGACGTAAATACAGACATTGCACGAAAAGAAGAAATTATCACAGCTATCAAAGGGCTAAAAAATGGAAAAGCGTTTGGTCACGACAATCTAAATGCTGAGCTATTCAAGACAGACCCTGAACTAGCAGCAGAACTATTAGAACCACTATTTGCACAAGTCTGGGAAACTGAGACAACACCAACAGAGTGGAGTAAAGGAATAATTGTCAAACTGCCCAAGAAGGGTGACCTTGCAGACTGCAACAACTGGAGAGGAATTACCCTCCTCTCAGTTCCCAGCAAAATACTAAGTAGGATAATTGTCGTGAAACGAAGTGTAACCCACTACTTTGTTAATCACTATGTCGAGATACAGATTTGCTTCAACCAATCAACGATCAACGTTCACCAGTCTCTGAGACAGAATAAATTAACGGCCATCTTGTTCACGCAAGATGGCCGATGAAAACTGAATAAAATTAGGCTGTATGAGACCAGGTACAAAACCGGAGGAAACCAATCATTTTGCTCCGCCAGGAACCAACCGAAAGCTTTCCTCAAGTAGTTACCTGACTATATAATCAAGCGGATTTTATGCTAACCACGCAACCCCGAACTTGACGCCAGAGATACAGACTGAAGAGGGAGAAGCTGTCACCTTGATTTATGGTAACTTACCTGAGGGCATCGACCTGCAACCTACTTCGCTAAGTGGCGTCAAAACCTGGCCAGTTTAAAATCTTAGGAGGGTAAATATATTCACGATAACCGTTGGTATTTGTTGTGTGTCATTTATACTACCTATCAGGTTACTGATTGTATCTTGGGGAAATTAAGTATAATGATTGTATTTCCTATTATGATTGAATAGACGAAGACTAATAGGACTCATACTTCAACCTATTGTCTCCTATACTTCAATCTATTGTCAGTCTATAACTTCAGTCTATTGTCTCAGATAAAACCAACTGCAAATATAACCAAAACAGTCCTTGTTAGGACTCAATCTATTGTCTCCTATAACTCAATCTATTGTCTCAGATAAGACCAACTGCAATATAACCAAAACAGTCCTTGTCAGGACTCAATCTATTGTCGCATCTAACTCCAATCTATTGTCTCCTATAACTCCAACCTGATATATCACCCAACAGTCCTCGTCGCATATACTCCTATCATAAGAACATAACAATATTGTTAGGATATATGTTACCAGCTAGTATAGAGGGCGTGGTATAGTATAGGGGGGAAGGACATTGTTGTATCACACCTAGGTGTACATATTATTGGATTTATTCATGTATTGATTTATATTATGGGATGTATTCATGTATTAAATGTATTCATGTATTGAATCTATATTATTGAATGTATCCATGTATTAGTTTATCAGAAAGAATGTTTTGCAAGTAGACACCTGTCTTGTCTCGCTATTGCTAAATCATACTGAGCCATGTTGTCATTCATCCCACATGCATATATCGGAGACACGCTCATTTCACTCACACTAGAAATAGGTGGGCTTGAGGACAGAAATTAGCCCCTATTTTTGCTTTGTTACAGGTTTAATTGTGTCCTAAAAAACCTGAGGTCGTATGTTCGAGTCAATCCCGCTGCCTGGAACTCCGCAGGAGCATAGAGGTTGACCAGACTCTACATCTTTGGTCCCCCTCAGTCTTGGGTGGGCTAAAGGAACGATACTCTGCCGGTGGTGTGAACCCAACAAAGAAGAACAGACTTAAGAGAGATGAGTACACATTAGTACCATTTCTGTCGGCATTGTGAGCATAGAACTGTCAATGAAGAAAACGTGAATTAGCGTAGCAAGAGACAATAATAAGATCATAGTGGATAAATTATACGTAAATAACAGCATAGCTGATAAACGTTATATCCTTAATTAACAGCACCGCTGATATAATTTTTTGTTCCTATAATTGGAAAACGTGTTGTAATATTTATAAATATAAATATTTGTAAATCATATGTAAACTTACCAATTCATTTCATTCCATTTTTTTTGCAACATTCACCTTTCAGCACAAGAGTAGATAGTGTATATATACTAAATAAAATATAAGGAAATTGTATTTTGAACGACTTGTCAATTTTATCATTAAGTAAAAATCTGTTTCCTTGCTTTGTTTAATATCACAATTGGTTACACAGCAGAGGTGGCGCTTTATGTCGGTCTCCTCTATACTATTGTTTCGAGATCAGATCATTCACAGCCGTAACTAATTTGTGATACCAGTAGTCCTCTCAGACACTGGGACTTCACCATTTTCTGCAGAAATCCTATTTCTGTAATTGTCAGTACTATACTGATCCAAGAGCCAAAATAAAACCTCTCGCCACAATAATCATCCAGAGAATTTCAAAAGCAGTTGACCATAAACTGAGGAAAGAACAAGCGGGCTTCAGAAAGAACAGAAGTTGTGCAGATCATATATTTGCCCTCAGGAACATTATAGAGCAGTGCTCAGAATGGCAGAGACAGCTACATTAACTTTGTTGATTTTGAAAAGGCTTTCGACAGCATACACAGAGACAGCCTATGGAAAATTCTGAGGGCTTATGGAATTCCCAGCTGCATTGTTCCCATTATAAAAAGCCTCTATTCTAACTTTACGTGCGGTGTTGGATTGAGTAATGTAACTTTCAAAGTGAAAACAGGAGTACGACAGGGATGCCCCTTATCAACAACATTATTTTTGACAGTCATAGATTGGGTGATGTGCCAGACAACTTAGGGCAGTCCTAGAGGAATTAGATGGACAACGTTTTCTACGCTGGAAGATTTGGAAAATGCAGATGACACTGCACTACTCGCGCATTCACATCAACACATTCAAGACAAAACCGATAGACTGAATAAGTATGGCCAGCAGGTTGGCCTGAACATCAATTTGAAGAAGACAGAGGTCATGACACTAAATGTGGGCAATCCTGAGCCAAAAACAGTAAGGAACCAGAAGTTAGAACAGACAGACACATTTACTTACCTAGGAAGCATAGTAACACCTGACGGCGGAACAAGCAAGGACATTAACAACAGAATGAATAAAGCGAGAACAGCCTTTGCTGTTGTCAACAACATTTGGAAGTCTTCCCAGTACAGCACAAACACCAAATTAAGACTGTATGAGAGCTGTGTACTTTCTGTGCTTCTCTATGGTGCGGAATGTTGGAGAGTAACAGAGAAGGAAATGTCAAAACTGTCCTCCTTCCACACAATCTGCCTAAGGAAAATTCTCCGAATCTTTTGGCCAAACACCATCAGCAACCAAGAACTACTTATTCGGAGTAACCAGGAGGACATGCACACCATCATAGCTGGCAGACGCTGGAGTTGGGTCGGCCACGTCCTCAGAAGGGACCCTGATACCATCACAAGAACAGCTATGCTATGGACCCCTGAAGGAAAACGAAAGAGAGGCCGACCAAAAACAACTTGGCGGAGAACTGTGGAAGCTGAGATGCAAAGAATGAACCACAGTTGGGGCACTGTATGAAGGATGGCCGCCGACCGAGCAAAGTGGAATCAAATTGTTGCTGCCCTACAAGATGCCACCAGGCATGATGGCCGCTGACTGCTTTGACGGTTGGTGGTTATGGATCAAAGAAGAAGAAGAACAACAACAAACTTTAGTTGTTAAGTAAATTCATATAATTAGGCTTAACTAAGACTTCAGTGAACAAATTCCCAGTATAGATCAAGATAAATTATGAAAATGATCACGTAAAATTGTTCAAAATCATTTCTTTACATGTCCAGCAAATTGCAAAAACATTCTTTTTTTTCTCACAAATTTAACACTATATCTTCTTCTTCTTCTTTGATCCTTAGCCGCCGACCATCAAACAAGTCAGTGGCCATTACGCCTGGTGGCATCTTGTAGGTCAAATACAAATTGATTTCACTTTGCTTAGTCGGCGGCCATCCTTCGTACAGTGCCCCAACTCTGGTTTATTCTTTGCATCTCAGCCTCCACAGTCCTCCGCCAAGTTGTTTTTGGTTGGCCTCTCTTTCATTTTCCTTCAGGGGTCCATAGCATAGCTGTTCTTGTGATGGCACTGGGGTCTCTTCTGAGGACATGGCCAACCCAGCTCCAGCATCTGCCAGCTATGATGGTGTGCATGTCCTCTTGCTTGCTCCGAGTAAGCAGATCTTGATTGGTGATAGTATTCGGCCAAAAGATTCTGAGAATTTTTCTTAGGCATGTTGTGTGAAAAGAGGACAATTTTGACATTTCCTTCTCTGTAACTCTCCAGCATTCCACACCATAGAGAAGCACAGACAGCACACAGCTCTGATATAATGCTAGTTTTGTGCGTGTGCTGTACTGAAGGACTTCCAGATGTTGTTTAGACTAAAAGAGGCTGTTCTTGCTTTGTTCATTCTGTTGTTGATGTCTTTGCTTGCTCCACTGTCTGGTGTTACTATGCATCCTAGATATGTGAAGGCATCTGACTGTTTCAGTTGCTGATTCCTTACTGATATGGGCTCTGGGTTGCTCACATTTAGCGTCATGACCTCTGTCTTCTTTAAATTGATGTTCAAGCCCACCTGCTGGCTATACTTATTAAGTCTATCTGTTTTTTACTGGATGTGTTGATGTGAATGTGCAAGTAGTGCAATGTCATCTGCATATTCCAGATCTTCTAATGTAGAAAAAGTAGTCCATCTTATTCCTCTTGGACAGCCCTCTGTTGTCTGGTGCATCACCCAGTCTATGACTGTTAAAAATAGAGTGGTTGATAAGGGGAACCCCTGTCGTACTCTTGTCTTTACCTCAAAGGTTAGGTTGCTCTGGCCAATGCTACACGCAAAGTTGGCATAAAGGCTTTTTATGATTGACATAATGCAGCTTGGAATTCCATAAGGCCTCAGTATTTTCCATAAACTGTCCCTATGTATACTATCAAAAGCCTTTTCAAAATCAACAAAATTAATGTATAGCAAGCTGTCTTTGCCATTCTGAGCACTGCTCTATAATGTTCCTGAGGGTAAATATATGATCTACACATCTTCTGTTCTTTCTAAATACTGCTTGTTCTTTCCTCAGTTTGTGGTCTACTGCTTTTGAAATTCCCAAACTCCTAACAGTCCTCCATAGCGTAGATTTGAAAATACGAGGGGCATTCAGAAAGTAGTGCACCACATCGTTTTTCTCAGGAGCTGTTTATTCAAAAAGCATGAAATTTATATACAATATACATGGATATGTCATGTAAACATCGGTATTATTCAGCATAATCCCCATCAACTTGTATGGCTTTATGCCAGCGCAAAACAAGTGCATGTATTCCTAGCCCATACCAGATTTTGTCTTGATCATGTAGCCATTTCTTTGCTGCATGAATCACTTCTTCATCATCTTCAAACCTTGTCCCACGGAGTGCATCTTTAAGTGGACCGAACAGATGAAAATCAGAGGGTGCCAAATCGGGACTATAGGGTGGATGGGGTAGTACAGTCCAACCCAATTTGGTGATTGCTTCCCGTTTTGCCAGACTTGTGTGAGGGCGCACATTGTTGTGAAGGAGAAGCAGGTCTGCTGGATTCTTGTGCGGCCGAACTCTGCGAAAACGTTGATTGAGTTTTTTCAATGTCTAAATGTAAGCTTGCAAATTGATATTCTCTCCTCTTGGCATAACGTCCACAAGAATCACATCTTCAATGTCCCAAAAGACAGTGATCATGACCTTTCCAGCTGAAGGAGTTGTCTTGAATTTCTTTCTTTATGGTGATTGTGGATGATGCCACTCCATTGACTGTCTTTTTGTCTCAGCTTCAAAATGATGCGCCCAGGTTTCGTCACCTGTAATGATCTTAGCCAAAAAGTTCTCTCCATCAGCATTGAAATGCTCCAACAATTCATAAGAAATTGCTTTCCTTTGCAATCGGTGGTCATTTGTGAGACTTCGAGGAACCCATCTTGCGCAAACCTTAGAAAATCCGAGAGTTTTTATAACTGCATTTGCACTAACCATGCTGACTGACAGCTGTAAGGCCATAAGTTAAGATGTGATTTTTGCCTACCAGTAAGAATAATGCCTCAGCACCATTTCAAACATTTCTGACCTTTCTTCCCATTGGTGGGTCTGTGACAGGATCCTACTCTCCACAAGCATAGCAGATCAAGCAGCTCCGTACTTTCAATTCTCCCCTTCCTGACCCCCCCAATAATCTTTGGATTCTCATCAGACCCAGCGCAACTGACAGTACTAAACACGACCGTCGACTTGCAAAACTTCCATACACATCACAAATAGAAGCTTGTGAATGCTCACCGAACAGTTTCCTTCTCTGCTAACGAGAAATTCTATCACACATACTTTTCATCCGCTGCTTATACCCATTGCAATTGCGAGACACACCATGCCTCCATTTCTAAACCATGGTCTTAGGGCAGCCGTATTACTTTATCCAACTTTGGGGGCTCCCCCCCCCACCCCGGTACTGTTGCCAGTGTCACAACTAACAAGATTAAGAACCGATATGTATGGAGAACGTCTCTGTCCCCTGGGGAAGAAATCCTCTGCAGTCTGTACAAAATTAACAGGGTAATGACGGCATACTCCTCTAATGAGTGATTAGTAACGCCAGTACATAATGACGAGTGTTCCCTTAAATTCTGGTGAAAGGGTGCAGGCTGAGTAAAGATCAACCCGATAAAAGACAGAGTGAGGAGAAGCCTCTAAAAAACTCTGGAACATGGAATGTTAGAACTCTAAACACGAGAAGGAAACACCTTCCCCTCCACAAAAGCGTCTATCAATTAGACGTCGCAACTACCCATCCTCTTTTGAAACTCCGATAATACTACTGGGAGTTGCAGAGAGTCCCCGCAAATGACTTTTTGGATACAGGCTACATAACAACTCAGACCTGTCTACACGCACTTAGACACACTCATGAGCTCAGAAAAACACCAGCAAAAGAGGGGTAGGGAAAGTTGAACAAAGAACAGACGCTTAGAAAAATCATCACTATGTACTCAGGATACTACTGGACACACAATGACAGAATGATCACAACACATAAAGTGCATGAGAGCATTCATAGCCATTCCACACACCTCCTCAGTCATGTATACGATGTCACGATACCCACCTTGCTATCATCATACAATCACCATCTCCATCTGTCCCAATAGTTTGTCGTCCAACCCCCTCTCTGCCTCTACAACTTACTGCATATAGACATGTTGCAATACATATGCTATTACAAAATCTCGCCTCTCCAAAAGCATCATAGACTTCTTTCAGCTCCAGTGTGCAAGAAAAATAACAGATTCCACGCTCCTGTAAATTCCACATCGAACAGCTACATCCCTTTCATCCCACATCACAATAACACAGGCCCCCCTCCACAACACCTAGTAATCACATTGGAACTAGGACAAGGAAATGATACAGAGTCACCATCTTTTCACAGTTTCTGCCACACACTACGCTCTCCATGGGCCTCTGAATCGTGTAAACCTTTCAAGAACAACCTACTTCTCACCCATAAATTGACTTCTGTATAGCACCTCGTAATATCTAATCCCAAGACATCCGTAGACATGTTCTGATAATCTCCACGACTTTCTAGAAGAGAGAGTAGAGAGATATACTGTGTGTGTGAAAGACAGTGTTCCACATAGTGCAGCCTGACTCCAACATACTCGGCAGCGGCTGTATATGTAATTCACGAGTCAACAGATCCCGCTCATTCTCGATCGCACCAGATAATCGAATATAATCGTCATATAAGTCGTCCGTAAACCAGACCCAATTAGATGAAGCGCGATCCACTCCTCACGAATAATACCGAGAGAAGAGAGCTCGCTCACCTACAACCTGCACTATCCGATCTCATCAGCACCCGGACAACAACTAGATTATAAAACACGCACAATATTTTATCTATGTCAAAAACAGAATTATCAACAGTTATTGCAGAAAGAAGAAGCATGGAGCCAGTTATAGGAAGAGAAACCTTGAAGAAAAGAAGCAAACCGCAAAATGGGAATGCTTAAAAAACAAGCATACAATCAGCAAATGCAAAGTTACCTAAAAAAGTGAGTCTACGTAAGCTAAACAGTCAACAGTATGGAATTGACAGATGACATCTTGAATAAAATGGCAGAAAGAAAGAAAGCTAAAAACACTCCAGAATATAAAACAATAGACAATGAGACATACCGTACACTGATTTGTAGAGAAGCAAAAGAACGGTGGGATAGAGAACAAAATGCAAGGCAATAGAAGACTTGGAAGCAAAGCACATGACAAGAGATATGCATGAAGAAATAAAGAAATTATCAAATCGGTCGCGGTTTGCACAAGGAGGAAGCTGTATCAAGAACAAAAATGGTGTAATATACTTGATGAGAAAGACATATCAAACAGATGGGCAGAATACGTAAAAGAACTATTCGAGGACAACAGAGGTAAAAAACCATCACCAGATTCTAATGAAGGCCCAAACATTCTCAGATCAGAAGTAGAGAATGCCATTCATATGATACAAAAATGAAAATCAGCAGGCATGGATAACATAAAAATTGAAATGACAGAGGCTCTGGAGAGCTTTTGGTAATAGATACAATCACAGAAATATGCAACGATATATACAATACAGGATATATACCGGACCACACGACATGAAAAGACATCAGTTTTTCCATACTCCATTGCCCAAAAAACCAAAATGCAACAGAATGAATCAGACTTCAGAACAATCAGCCTGATGAGTCACATGCAATATAAGATACTGCTCAAAACTCATACATGAAAGAATAAAAAGTAAAGTAGACAGCGGAAATCCAAGAAGAACAGTTTGGTTTTAGACGGTAACAGTGGAACAAGAGAGGCAATATCTTTTGCCTAAGAATATTAGCACAAAAATATACAGAGTCCAAAAAAGTATGTGCATATGTGTGCTTCATTGACTATAAGAAGGCTTTTGACAGAGTCCATCATGAAAAATAATTGAATGCCTCCAAAGACATAGGTAATGTGATGGGAAAGAGATATGAGATGAGATCACTCAGTAACCTTTATTGGGAGGCAAGCTGCCACAGTGAAGATCGTCGGGAAGGAAGAGATTATATCAGCTCATACATAGACATCAAAGAGGTGTCAGAACAATGATGTGTGGTGTGCTCCTCCTCCTGCCTATTTAAAATTTATAAACACCGAAAAATTTTCAACAGATTCGATGAAATAGCCAGAGACTGAACATCAGTTGAGAGTAAATAAACTACTTTAGATAGCAGATGAATTCGTTTGTTTAGCTGACAAGCCAAAACACTGGGCGGTTGACCGAAGAACTGTAGTGAAACAAGTGAACTAATACGGAGTTCATGAATACATGACGTTTCGACATTAATATTGAGAAAACAAAAACTAAAATAGAATAGCAGCGAACCAACGATAAACCCACATTAAAGATAAGCGTAAATGGGAAAATCCTGGAACAAGTCAAGAGCTACGTCTATCTTGGTCAAATAATAACAGAAGATGGCAGATGGGAAACAGAAATCAAGTAAATAATACGCGAGAATAGGCCAAGAGCGGAGCATTACAACGAACATGAAACATATACTGACACTAAACATTATCTCACAAATTAAAACTGAGAATCATAAAGTGTTATAAACTATTCTGCATAGATCCTGTATGGTGAGGAAGACATGGCGATATGAATACGCATTTGTGGACTCGAATAGAATGAGGCTCGTGAAAGATGTGGATATATAGAGCAGAAGGGGGGCCGTAACCTCATGGACGCGGAGATGAAAACAAATAGTGAGGTTTCCGACAGAAAATCCACAGGTATGAAAAGAGAACGAAGGAGGGAACAAAGGTTTGGCAGCTAATATACTTTGGGCCACATCAAAGGGCATAACACGCTTGGAGCAGAAGACCAATAACAGAAGGGAGGAGTTGAAGCAAACGTCAAGGGGATGACAGCGCTATAAGTGGAAGACACGAGATCGCACGGTCAAGAGATGGACAGGAAAGAGTCTATCAGAGTGCACCACCAAGACAAGAGTCAGAAGACGTTGGAGATCCATTACAGCCAACCTTCGTTGTGGAGATGGCAACTGATGATGATAGGTCTTGAGTGGCAATTTGGTGCACACAATATTGGCACAGCCATATGGAAAGGTGTGCAAAATGTCATGCTTATCTTCAGTTATGTAGCTGAGAAAAATGAAAATGTGGAGCCAGTTACTAGTCTAACTATGAAAAAACGCCAGGTCCTCGTAACGCAATGCATTATTCTTTCTTTAACGCAGTTTTTTCAATTTCCTTAAAAGTCAACGGGCTTGGGGTAGAATCACGTCTGCTCATTATTGTGAAAAACATTGCAAATTTCTCTGCGATCAAATCTTTGGTCAAAATTTACGTCGACACCACTATTCTGTTTGGTGCAAGCGCGCGCCTACTCATTTTCGTGTCGTAAATCCACTGAAATTAGTAGCAATTTCAGATGGTCCTACTCCGATGGTTCAGACAGATGACATTTGTCTTATCCCCAAGGCACAAATTAGTCCTCTTTTGTGGGTTTGAAATAGAATGATATAGTTTTTCCTCGAGGTAGCTATCTCTATGCAAAATACTATAAAATGCTTATCTTGTCAGATTGTGCTGGCGTATGATAGTCATAAGCCTGGTATTCACAGACACATTTTTTCCTACTTAACCACGACAATAACTTATTTGTAGACACACTGAACCACTTGAGTTGACAATGTGGGATAGTTGGAATGAACTCTATCACGGGATATGCGAAACTGTTATAAGCATGTTCATCGGAAGGTGCGTCACAAGCTGCACGTGTCCATCGAGAATCGCTGCAGGCAATGATACCGAATAAACCAATCAGTGTGTCAAATGCATGCTCATATAATTACGGATGGAGAACATTTCAAATTATGTGTGTATGTAAGTTTGGCAAGTAGACTATTTATGGATATTAGCAGCTGCAAAATAAACGAACTAGTTGCGTAATCCCGAAAGGTCGCTGCACTGATTTAATGAAAAATTTCAGATTCATAGGGTCTATACCATTTCAATTCACGCTCACACAAAATTTCTACTTAAATGCGTTATATATTCCGCTGAATATAGGATTTTGAAGTTGGGCAAAGCTAGTGAAGCGTGAGCTATAGAGATATGTCTGCGAGAGCAAGCTATAGGTGGTCGGTCTAGCAATCGCCGACTGCATTTAAGTTATCATAGCCAGGAGTCGTTTCCATTCTTATAACCCTTTTGTTTGCTGTGATGATTTTCGTTCTTTTTTTTCCCGATGTACTGGTATTAACATCTTACATTTTCAGTCTCAGGAACATTTAATTGTGTCTCGGGTGGTTCCTTGTTCAGGAGTTTCTCTGAGAAATGCTCTGCATATCTTGTTTCCCCTGTCCCACTGCTTGTCATGATTGAATTTCCCTTGCTTATCTCACTTACGCTAATGTAATATTGTTAGCAAAACTTCGTGTTTACCGCGTGATAGATTGAGTTATTTTGTAGTACTGTGCTGTTGTTCATTTCTCAACACTATATCAATGCACACCTTATAGTCAAAACGAACAGTTTGAAGTCCTCTCAGTACCAGCACACAAGCACAAAATTAACTGATCTCAGGAAGATTCAACACAGCTGTGTGCTGTTCCCATTCTTCACTACTGGGTGGCGGTAATGCAGGAGAGTAAAAGAGAAGGAACAAATGATCAAAAGATTGTCCCCTCTTTTCACACAACATGCCTAAGAAAATTTCTCCGAACCTTTTGGCCAAAGACCATCACCAACCAAGATCAACTTACCTCAGAGCAGCAAGTGGACAAGCGATACCATCATATGCTGGCAGATGCTGAAGTTTAAGTTGGACATAGTCCTCAGAAAGAGACCCCAAAAGCCATCATCATTAAACCGTTTATGCTATAACGACCAGAAGGAAAGGAAAGAGAGGCCAACCAAAAACTACTTGTGGAGTACTGTGAGGCTGAGATGCAAATAACTGAACCATGAGTTGTGGGCAGCTAGTACATAGAAGGCCAATTGAAAGGAGCAAAGTGGAATAAATTTGTCATTGCCCTGTTGCCAGATGCCACCAGGTAGGCATGTGCGAGTGCCACTGAGCAGCTGATTTGCACTAGTCGGGCGGCTAAGGATCGAGAAGAAGAAATTCGGGCACCACGTGAAAAGCTTCCAAATTTTCAATAATTTCATTCTATCAGTCTGTTATTGCAACTATCGCGAGTGCGCCTACAGCCACCATTACAGCTGTACCACTTGCTTTGCGAGACTGTAGCCTGCGACCAAGCATTTCATCATAACACTTGCACAGTGGAGTCTGTGACAATTTGTATTAACATGAATAGGAAGTGCAGGTCGACTGCCACCACGGAACGTGCTCCACATGTGCACCACTAGATGCGTATGGACCCCTCAAGAGTGTATGAGGCATATTCTTTCTTTGTCTCGTTAGAACCCAGTGGGAAAAAAAAAAAAAAAAAATTCATGGGGCATAAATATTGACATTCCTCATAGTCTCTGTTATCCTGCTCAGTTTATGTAATTAGATGTGGGACATTAGAAGCTAGTTCCATATTTCTTTCAGAACCTAGAAGGCAATTAAAAGTAGCACAGCGCTATGAAATCCATTTTAAGTACTATAAAGACACACTACATATATTTTACACCAATATCTAAGCAGCGAATTACCACAGCAATATCACTGTCAAATGGTGGGCCTAATGAACTGCATTAGTCCATAAACAAATATGCTTTTTTTAAAATACATGACTTTATCAAATTTTTCCATTACTAATTCATTCTCTCCCTTTCCTATGGGATTTTTTTTATTGTTTTTTTTTCTTTTTTTTTTATTTTTTTTTCCGAGATCAATTTTATTGAATACGCCGCACACTGTTACTGGACAGTCCTTTCCATATCCTACATCTGTTTTATATATGCATTTCACACCGACATGAACATACCCTAATATCTCCTTCAAAGCTACTCGTCCAAGACGATAAAAATAAAAGTGAGATCAGCAGGGATGATTTGGGTAATCTTTAAATGATAGACATGTTTTTTTTTTAATGATAGACAACTAAGTACTAGATCTCCTTTCTCAAAAAAGGTATTTAAAAAGTATGATATACCCTGCCGATTAAAGGTACTTGTTCTGTGTTTCCGATTGCACATAACGCAGAGTGAGGACTTGCTGCCTTGAAGTAAAATTCACTTTTATCAATGAGCGCTAAGATTAAAATGGATCCTTTATTTGAAGTGTCGGTTAACATGGTTGGTAAGGGCAATGATTATTTAGTTTCGATTTATTCCAAATGCCTTGTTGAAAGAATGTGCAGTAAGAGGGTTTATGCTGGTGAGGATTTTCAAATGACTTATCTTGCTTGAGCCAGCTTCTCAACATTTTTTATACTCGGATCCTGAAACTGAAATGATTGATCAAGGCAGAGCTTTAAGAGAGTCCAGTAGTGTTTTCTAAAGTCAGATCCCTCACAGACTGGCCACATAGGGTTGCCTGCTGCTTGGATCTGAGCTTTTGTTTAAAGAAGCACGCCATGAAGGATGACTTCGTGTTTCTGTTTTTAAGCTATATATGAAGTTAAACAGCATGTGTTACAGGATGTGGCTTGTTGATTAATAGATGTGTGAGGATTCACATATTAAGGTTTGATATCTTTAAATGTACCCAACAGAAATGTGACAAGCACTACGTATCTACAAAATTCTAAGTCTCACAGAAAATAATGTGTCACATATAACTTAAAATCATTGTCGACAATTAAGGAGAAGATGAGTGGAGGATCAGTGCGAAATTCATTATCAAATGATGGTAAAGATTGAGGAAATGTACATTTACTGATGAGTGATTTGCCTGGCATTGAAAAAGACTAACAAAACCATTGATCAGACGGCTACAGTTTAATGACTAGTCAGCAGTGAAAGACAAAGCTGAATAGATAACTTTCGATAAAACCACAAACAATTGGCAAAATATTTATTGGAGATAATTATACTTGACTTGTTTTAAACATTTAGATTTTTCTTTGTTTGTAAACTCCAGCATCACGACGACGGTCGGTGGCTACATCCCTGATCTGTTGCTGGCCCCTATGTCATGTGTCATATGATGAAACAGTTTTTAAATAACAGGTAAAAATTATTACTTTTTAACTCTCCTCTTTTAGTCTGGACGTGCAAAATGTCCCAGCTCATGAGCAAACTCCGATAAGCAGAATTTGTTTTTTAGGTTGTCCCCCAGTAATTTCTAACTTTATCCAGAAGCCTGTGTGCCCTGGGTACATGTAATGGGGCCATATATGAATTACACTGTTGATGTTCCAAGGACTAGTAAAGCCAGTTTCATTGACTGCATACAATAAACTGCCTTCATCAAATTCATATTCTAGCTGTAAACGTTTGTTGGTGTTGTTTTTACTGCTCCTTCAGGGTACGGCTATTTTTAGAGAAATTCGCAACTTATGCTGATGGAGAATACGAAAGTAGCATACGCAACTGCACACGCTCTTGACGTCCCTATCAATCTCGTCGCATCATCTATTGATTTATTAAGTGCATGTTCACATAAACTATTTTACATCAGAGCAGCCAAACATGTATTAAGCCTTTCTGCTGATTTAGAGATCATACAGTGGGGAAAAAAAACACACCCACAAATAATAAAAATGAAACCAACAAAAAATGTAAAAAAAATAAAAAAAACACCAAAGAGTTATATAATTTAAGGATACCATTTGTCTCTTGTGTAGGAGGTAACACAAAATATACGAAGAGTGTGAAAGTCTGGGGGATGTGTACCCACACAAACCAAACAAATCACATACTGTTAACAACTAATAAAAAAACAAAACAAAAACTAACAACACAAACAAAACAAACAACCACAACTCTCAGTGAATTCCTTAAAAAAAAAAAAAAAAAAAAAAAAAAAAAAAAAAAAAAAACACAAGAATTCAAAAACAACCCCCATACAACAACAAAACCAACCACCAAAAAAAAAACACGAAGCACCGTCTTCTACGGATATGGGTGAAAAACAAAACATACCCCCAAAAAACTAGATATTGTTAAACTCAAAAAAAAAACAAAAAAACAAACCCCATACCTATTTTTATTGTAAAACAATTTGCAACATTAAAATTCTAATAACTACCATACAACTATTCCTAATTAAATCAGAGTAGAGCTGACCTGAAATAAACTTCACGGCATGAATCAAAATCCAAAACAACAAACTAAAAAAAAAATGAAAACCAAAAGTTTTAAAACAATAAAAATTTTTTGTTTTAAGAGAAATAAAAATCACTCAAATTCTATCCATGAGTATGTGGAAAACTATAATTAAGATAATATATGTTTTCAATACTCAACATATATAGTACCACTGATAAAAATAACCACCTGGGGGGGGGTAAAGGGATATGACTAGCAAAAGACATATATTATAACAAACAAGTCATAATAAATTATAGGCTTGGGCAACCTATAGCAAAATAGGGGCGATAACCAAATACGCATTAAGACGAGGGGACTAAAAATATATACTATACCTCGCAAGAATTATGTAATCAATGGAACAAGGGGGTGGGTGGGGGCATGGTGGGGGGTGGGGGGAGTGTGAAGTGGGGGGTGGTGGGGGGGGGGAAAACTTATATTGACACAGGTATTGGGGGATAGAATGCCGTGGTGGGGTGATGTTTATTTAGATTAGGGGGTTATTAAGAATTAGATGCAGCTTCGCTTAAATTTACTAAGAAATCACAGAACTAGAACAGGAGCGGGTATGATGTAGGATTAGAGCATTGGAGGATCTTATAGTTTGATACAATTTAGGGTCTTACAGGTCAATTGGGGTGCATGTAAATAATTCAATTCATTTGTAAATGTGGCAAATATGAAGTTGATATTGGTAATGGGGGACAGTAATTAGTGGTTAATTTCCAAACGTTAATTTTGTAAATTTTTATGGGGGGAATTAGATGTTTTTTAAGTAAGAGGTGGGTTAAGGATTCAATGGACTTTAAAATAATTGGGTGGAGTATATCTGGGGGGGGAGATTCATACTTTTACCGCCTCAGAACTTCCCCCCCCCCCCTGCACCTGAATAGCGTAAATGTGGAACCCCCCCTTTTTGGGGGGGGGGGTGTATCTAGGGCCATGTGGCGAGGCAGTATGATGTCTCATTAAATAACTTTTATGAGCAAAACTTTTAAATAGCTTACGATTAATACTATTTTAATAATGTACTTATTCTAGTAAGTATTTTTTACTTATGTTAAGGGGGTTTTGGTAGGTTGTGTTATTATTTAAGTTGTCATAGTGGTGGTTAACTCAGTGTTGTGGGGGATTTATACGTGTTCTGGTGTTTACCTATTGGGTGTGTGTGAGGTGTCTGTAGTATTACAGTGAAGGATAACATGGGGGTGACGAAATACGTTAAATGATGGTTCCTTACTACCGTGGTCACGGTAAATGGGGGGTATTCACAATTGGGGGGGGTGGGGGTTGTTTCTGGTGGGTGGGTGGGGGGGGGGGCGGGGGGGGGGGGGGGGGGGGGATGTGGGGGGTGGGTGGGGGTGGGGGGGTGTGGGGGGGGGGGGGGGGGGGGGGGGGGTGGTAGGGGGGGGGGTGGTGGGGGGGGGGGGGTGGGGGGGGGGGTGGTGGGGGGGTGGGGGGGGGGGTGGGGGCGGTGGTGGGGGGGGGGGGGGGGGGGGGGGGGTGGGGGGGGGGGGGGGGGGGGGGGGGTGGGGGGGGGGGGGGGGGTGGGGGGAGGGGGGGGGGGGGGGGGGGGGGGGGGGGGGGGGGGGGGGGGGGGGGGGTGGGGGGTGGGGGGGGGGGGTGGGGGGGTGGGGGGGGTGGGGGGGGGGGGGGGGGGTGTCAACGAAGGTGGGGGGGGGAGGTCGACCGAGTTTCTCTTCCTCGATTCTTTTCCGGTCCCAAACTCAAGAGGCAAAGGGTCATGTATCCATTTCAAGCCCGGGTAGACTGGAGCGTTGATGAGTACCCGCATGGAACCGAACTCCCCCGTAGTCACCTAGGCCGCGGAGAATCTAGTGCTCTAACCACTGTGTCAATCAAAAACTCTCACTTATATATATACTTATAGTATAGGTATCACATATACTTACATTCGTCGGTATATAGTACTAGTTGCTTTATATATAATATATATATAGTATATCATTATAGTATATATTGGGGATTGGAACAACTCTTATACAGACCAAACAACAGGAGACAACTGATCATCAGATGTACGCCTCTCGTCGAACATATTTTTGTGCGGCTCGCGCTTAATCTCAATTACACTCTCTACAAGGGGGGTAGGGGGCGGAGTCAATTGAGTCATGAATTCACCAAGGTACACCTCCCTGTTGCTTCGGCAGAGAGATTGGACCCAATGGAGTCTGCGGTCCTAGCTTTTTTGGTCAGCTTATAAATTCCAGTCACTCCTAATTCCGCCGTACACTGCCAGCTGGGAGACAGATTGGTGAAAGTGTCGGAAACCGCAAATACTCTGAGAAGAACAAATTACTTGTGGCCGATATCTTCTGCGTCATTGCTGGTGCACATTGCCACACTTTGCGCGTTTTTCAGGCGTTTTCACAAAGCTGGGCTGATCCTCTTAACGCCCCATCCAAACCCCAACCAGCTTCAGTAGATCATATCCTCTTGAGGGCGCCACGAGACCTCTTGTCACCTTTCTTAAAGCAGCCAGATCGCTTTTTGTGTAACCATCGTATCCTCAAGTCCGGTGGCCCAGATCCATATGACTTGGCCATATGCGAACGAAGTGTTTCTCGCCTGTGTGGATTCAAAATGGCACGGTCAGAGGCTACAATCATATATCCGGTTGGGGGGGGGGTCGATGATGGATGACTTCAGCCTATATCTGGCAGTCGCTTCGGAGATTTTCTGATACACTCTAAGTGGGATTACCATAACCCAGATAAGAGGTCGTGAGACCTGTCGCTATCGCCGAGTCATTGCACAGAGGGGTCAAGAAGCGATGGTATCTGTTAACTTGATTCACTTGGTTGTGAATGTGGCTGACTTTCCTTGCTCTCAGAAAGTAGGTAATCTGCGGTGCTCGGAGCTCCTCCTGAACTTTTGCTTTTTTGTGATTTGGTGTGCGCCTGCACCCCTGTCTTGCCAAGTGCTAATCGCTGGAAACAGCAGGCCAGCTCTCACTTTAGCACTGTGTTTGTGGGTCCAAGTGTAGGTGCCTTTACCCGAAGGACCACTTTGGCAAGCGAAAGCATGTGTGTAATGCCTTTCATGGTACAGGGGGCTCTCCCAGCATCATCAGATTGTCCTTATCTCACACGATTTTGCTGACGATGGCAGGAGGGCAATACATTGATCTAATAATGATCAAGCTGAGTCTATATATAGGCCTTGTAAAGACCCCCCCAATTCATGTCAAGAGACCCCAGGTCTTGCAGGTCTCCACCTCTCCCATGTGTAGTCCGCTCTGGGTCTTTGGGTTCATCTGCAAGTAGCCGATTTTTGGCACTCTCTTTTCATTCTCAGCTCCTTGGTATCGCCAGAATTACCCATGTCTCTTAAAATTGAGATAAATCTGGCCAGAAGAAACAATACGAAGGCAGCATAGGGGAATCACCCTTGCCGACGACATCGGGGCTGCGCCTAAGGTGCGGCGGTTTTGGCTTGAGATATCACTTCTGCAGGCTCTTAAGAACAGATGTCTGATCCCTCTAGATTATAATACTTTAGCAGCTACGCATTGGCTTACAAAGGAGAAAAAAACGTGAAGCAAACTTAGAGTGTGTGAGTGGATCCAGCCTTATGTGTATTTTTAAAGATCCGATGAGAAAAAACTACTAGGAAGATGAGGGAAAGTTAAGCTTTCCTCTCAGCTATGCCTTGTCAACCTGTAACGCTGCTATAGCATCATTTTCTTTTTTTTATATTTTTATTTTGTTGCAGTAAGTTTCTGAAGTCTAAAGCTCACACTGAACAAGTTAGACATACGGCTGGTCAGACACGGAAATAAAGACGTGACCTCTGGCTCAAAGTGGAGGGGTCCCTCAGCACCTTTGAAGAATCTCTGAAAGGGCTGGAAGGAATGGCTTAACGTTGTGAGACGATTTTATGGACGACGCATCAGCGCACCTTGGACACGAGACGGTTCATGGGTGGAGGCAAACAGAGAAGTCGAAACTTTTGAATCAGGTTGTAAACATTCGCAAAAGGACTCATGAATCCGGCTCAGGCAGAAACATTAAGCCTAAAGGAAGCGCGGCAACGATAATTGCACCCAACGAAACAGATCACCCCATACTTGCATATGCAAGCTACGAATAAAACAACACAACCACAGGACAGCACCAAGCGAGAAAAAAGAAAGAGCTATCAACCGCTTGTAACGTGGCGATCCGATTGTTGTAGTTCGCCCATAAATAGGCACCATTTTATATCGGACTGTAAAAGGACTAAAAAACAAGAGGCCCGTTAAAACGGGTGCACACTTGCTGAATTAGAGAACATAGGAATCATGCACATACCCGATATGCCCCAAGAAGCAAACATACATCGCTCAACACTGATTGGGTAACCTTACCAGTATATTATTTTGATGACACGGGGTCTGCAGTCACTATCGAAGTGCAATCTCGACACTTTAGGTGGATTGGCCCCACCAGTAACCTAGTGAAATTGTAGACATGCAAGAGTCCTCTGTGGAACGAGTAAGAGCGGGTTATGATTTTTCCGGTTGCGGAAGTTGAAGATTGCAACCGGTATTAATCCGGAGAAAAAAATTAAAGTGTCTGCAGTTTTTTTAGAAGGATTTTAGTCTATCCTCTAATCCTAGCGAGGAAATATGTCTTTCTAGGGAATCCGTCACGATAACTTTAAGGTCAACACAGGAGAAAGCACGCCAATATCTGGGCGGCCGTCTGATATATTGTATGGATTGCGATAGCCTCGAACACCCAAATAGTGTGAAACAACCGCTAGATCTTGGCAATCGATCAAGAGGTTCCATTGTTGTGATCCACTATACCGCGGATAGGGGTGACATATGAGCCGTCTACATTCCTGGTCTCTTAAAGGTTTGATGGACTCGCGTTGCAGAGCTCCGCCCTTGTGGAGTATTACAGGATAAGGTGGCAGAATATCGACCTTGTTATACACGTGGTACACTTGAATTTCTTCTACCTTATGGTTTGCCGTCCTCATTAATTACTGTAACACTTGTAGAAGCTCTGTATGAGATCGATGAGGATCAAAGATTCTGAAGTGTTCTTGGGCCTTCCCACTTACGTCAAGCAGGCCCAAGGTTTGCTCCTTGTGGACCATTGTAATCGTGACGCGCTTTTGGCAGATCCAATAAACAAAGATGGCATCTCCCCCTTACAACTCAAGGGTGCAGTTGACCAGAGCAGCTGGTCTGAGTTTTCATGATAATGGTCTGAGTAATTTTGGGTTTAAGTCCAAAGGTACATTAGACAATCTGTCAATTAGGCTGTGTGCGACTCATCAATACTGTGGTCTCGGTCTCTGGATTCTCCAAAGTAGATTTTGTCACCGTACGGGCAACAGAGAGGGGGGGTAAGACATATGTATTCTATGAATTTCCACATTGTCAGTTTCACCACTCTATGAAAATGGGTGCTTCTAGTTGGTTGGCGTAGTCTCCGTAATCGTTGGTTTGGTTTGTAGAACCCAGCCTGCCCTGTAATCCCTCGATGAGTGTGGGTGGGGTTAGATGTTACAAAGATAATACATTAATGTCTACAGAATGGGAGGTCAGCTATGCACTGCCCCTGAGTCCTTATTGGTTGAGCGGAAAGGATCGTACTCTCGCTAGGGTGCCTGAGGTTCGCTGACACCCAACGCTACGGAAAACCCAGTCTGCATATATTGACACTGACTAAGGGGTGTTGCCTAATTTTAATGTAATGGGTGTCTGAGGTGCTTGTCTGCTAGGTGTCTAGGGTAAATATTGCAATGTAATGTGAATAGAAATGACAACCACTACAACCTAATAAACCTCAAAGAGAAAGTAAATACGAAACAAGTCACTGGTAAGAGATAGGAATGATAACTTTTTACAATTTATTTTTGCCTGTATCTCAACATTTGCTGGAATCCAGACTGTTTAGAAACACTCTACAAATCTATACCAAGCCAGCCAAAGTTGATTCTACATTCGTACAAGTAACTTTAAAGACCGACAACTGGTGTAGTTTGTGCGTTATTTAATCGTAAAATGTTTGTTCTTGACAGGAAGGTCTGTTCGATGAAGCAATTACTCCTATGGAATGGACGAACGCTTGCTGATGAACGATCATTGTCAGCAGTCAAAATACTGTTTGATATAAATGAATGGAGAAGTTTTGAACTAGCACTCAAGCCCTTGAACAAATGTGGGCTTATCTTTTTTCTTTGCACACGGTGATGTCCTCTCAGGTCCTCAGACACCACCTTCTTCACACGACTGCACCTCCAGAACAATCCTTCAGCAACTCGTTGAAATAGGAAGCAACAAACAGGAACTTGTTTGCCTTGAGCTTGCAGCACTAGTTAGATGATATGTGGATGTGTGGCTCACTGATTCTTGCATAATGTAACCCTGGGGGGGGAAAAAAAAAAATCAGAGGATTAATGCCTCTCAGTACATCAATACACCGATCTCCATCTCCCTAAACAATCAAACAATTAATCAAGCAGTTCAAGTGCTCAGTGAAATGGAGCTACACTAACTACATAAGGTTCTAACGTTGCCTATCTACTATTGGTGCCCTTATTTCATCCCTCGATTCAGGTATGTCTTTCAAACATTTAGGAGTTGAATCACGCATTCACCTGTGAGTCATACGGTGAAACATGTACTAGAGGTTAATTATAAAAGTCTAATGTTCAATACACTGTGACTTTATGAAGACGGCCGGAGTGGTTTCAGGTCCTTAGAAGAACATCTGAAGTAACATACATCACTTTCCTTCCCTTTTCTGGTAATTTTTTATTTTCTCCAAGAGTGCAAGGTATACACTGTCGAGGGCTTTAATTCAAATAATGACATAATCGTTTGTCACATAATCTTTGTGGCAGCAGTCATTGACACAAAGGTTTTTGAGGGATTGTGCGCCTTTCAGTATATGCCTCTAAACCATCGAAGTTACATACGCATTCAAGAATACAGATTACATTTCTATAATAATGAAGGGGTTATGCAAAATGTTTTTAGCTACCGCAGAATCTGAAATATTTTCACAATAGCAGTTTGTTGTAAACGCTGCGCCTCTCATCAATGGACCTACACAGCAAAGAAAATCGCTTTTGGTGCAGAACAGCGAAGGTACTGTCTCAAGAATTTCCTCTGCTGCGGTACTGATAGTTAACTCAGACTCTGGTATATACAAGTGTGTGGGATTATCACGAGTGGGGCAGCTAACGCAGCATCGTTCAGCGCGGTCGTGTTCGTTTATCCGACGATGGGAGTGACTTGTTCCCCAGCCAATCGGAATATGTTTTGCCCTCTCTTCTGCTTCGTTGTTCAAAATAAAGGCGTACAACTTTCCATAATGTTGCAAACATCCTTCCCCCCTTTTCCAATACTGGTAAGCTGAGTAGGATGTCCGCTGGGGTCGTCTCTCTGTCTTTTAAACATGCGTTTTTGCCTACGCAAAACGGTTTTGTTATATTTAATTTTCAATAGACGGGGAGGAAACAGAGACGATGGAGCAGGGGGGTTAACCTTGCAACTATAGCAGTATCCCAAAATGCTTTTTTTTCAAACTTTAACTTTTGGAGAAAAAAAAAAAAAAAGAGCCTTACAACAAGTAACCATGGACTATAGATTATCCAAACTTGAAAACCATTCATGTATCACGTTTTTAGTGTTTACTCATTCAAGTCCGCTAGCAACGTCAGTCTGTCGCGCTTGTTGTTCGTGGATTCAAAAACCAACGCGTATCATGGTTGCTTTCCATTTCCGTCGTCTCCCTTCAAATTCCTAAAGTTTTTTTTTTCTATCACTCATTGTGAAACGATCGAGGATTGTCGTCTGCCAAAGCTGCGTTTTTATTAACTCTATGGTATTGCGAAGAGGGGGACACATGCCAACGAGTTTTGGGTACCGTTTTCCTTTTTGCGTTAACTGCTTGTAGAGACCAACACGACTGCGGCGAGAGTGACGATGTTGAACACAATACCTCCCCGATTTATTTTCTATAGTATTTGAATTTATAAAGGCGAATAATATTATTGATCTATATGTTCGGGTATATTTTATCTATTTGATGCGGGGTATCCGAGGATGCTATCTACTCTACAAGGAGTAATGCAGGTCATCGTTCGCTACCATTTGTTTTTTCATCTGTGATAGTTTTGGTATCAGTTTCTTGATGTTGACGCCCTTGCTGCCGCCGTAATCACTCCCGTCCGTGCCCATCGTCGTCGGCTTAACCCGTCTACCCCTACTGGTTCGCCCTCTCTATTTTACCCTTGGCTATCTGCTCTTGCTGGGGTGAACTCGAGAAACACAGGGCGTCACTTCTAGCAAGCCTCCAGCCCCCCTGCGACCGCTAGTAGAAGTATCATAATGAGATGTCCTAAACGGCTGAATATTAACTATCACAGTTATGAGATGTCCACACTGGAAGATATTGTTCCTTTTGGTTGTGGAACTATCCCGCTGTGATTCAGTACGCTCAGAAGAGCCCCACAGACTGTTCCGCATCTAGCCCCACCACCACCAGTGTTGCGCCACATAGTATTTTTTCTGGGGTGACGCACAGAATACTTGTGGGTAGGGCATACAAAGAAAAGGATAACTATATTCGTCGATGAACACATAATTTATTTGAGAAACAATGAATTCTCGTACTTCTAGCTAGGGACGCAGACCAGCCTATTGTTCGATGTTATAAGCGGTTCTAATGTGTTCTTACTGTTCTTGTAGTCTCAATCTGGCGGATGAATACTAGATTTTCGTAAGTTTCGTCTGGTATGGACAGAAACATATTGGTGCTTGCTTAAAATGTTTATGGCCCCGAATTTATATTTATTCCTACTATTTAAAAGGTGATTCGTTTGTAATATCTTTGTATCATTCGGTATTTTCTATGTCGGACCTATTTCGTGAGCTGACAACTCTGGGTAAAGCAATTCTGCGCATGTGTCGAGCTTCTTGGGTGTGGACAGAGAAGCTGTCATGTCGGCGCTGCTATGGCTGGTGCGATTAGAAAGTTTGATTTGATCTTGTATTTATCTGGGAAGGAGATTGTTTCTCTTTATGATGGTATTATCAGTGATTCTCCTAATTGTCCCATTATTATATCGCCTAGGAAGTGGCGGCATCGGCGTTATTCGCTTGTATGTGTTTTCCTAAAGTTCAGGTAACACCAAACATTTTATTTGCTGAACTTTTTTTTGCTAACGAAGCCTAGATGAGACGTATTACGTCTATCTAGGATTGTTTGTTACGAGATGAAAGTGTCGTGTTATAATTTAGCACCACTAAATCACTGTTGATGTATCCACCTTATTTATAAGCAGAAATTGAGTATAGAGAGGCCCAATGAGACATTTACGTATGAATTACAAGTAATCGGTGCTGTTAGCTGGGAGGGGCTGGACTGAATGGCTCCTAGAGCGGGTCTGCTTCATAATTTTTCATCCTGGGTGAGCGAGCTCAGGGAGGAAGCCATCTGGGATTCCCGCCATTTGTAAAAAGATCTTTGATCGAGAACGCTAAGCTGGGTCTGATAAATTGCTCTATGATGGTACAGACAGAACTACATAGTAGGAAAACCACTACTGTGTGTAACAATCGATGCTATAAACCATATTTAGAAGTGTACGGCGAGCTAACGATCGTTAGCCGCTCGAGAAAGGTTTCTGACAGTGAACCATGTGTTTGATGTTTATGTATTCCACCTTATCGTGAACCGATTAGTCAGTTGAAGCATGTACGAAAGGACAACCAGAATGCATTGAGTGCGTTGCCTACTATCGTCCAGATATTGATAGGCCACACAGATACAATGTACGCTCTGATATTGGTGCGCTGCTACGCCTTTTTTCAAGTATACGATGATAATAATTGCCAACCTGTTCATTTGACTGTGTGCTATGTTCATGTGTGCGTCCGATTAAATGTCTGAGAAATCTTACAGTGGTTCCATCAGTTTATTGCTACCATGCTTATAGTATTGGTGAGTTAAGGTGTCCTGTGTACTAGTAGAACTATCATTCCAGTTCTGCGTTCTCATTAATTGAGGTCTGAACAATCATACATTCTTCAAGCCACATTACGCATCGAACAGTACAAAACAAACCGGTGTCAGTGGCTGGGGGGCTGGGCCCAACCTTCGTTGCGTCCTGACCTATTAACTAGACTGTGTGAACTGAGCAGGCAGTATCAACAACCTGCGAGTGGGTAGCGCCGTGGAAGCAGACACAGCCTCACAGCGGAAACGGCGTCTTGAGAAGGAGCGAAAGATGTCGCGCGAGCCAAACACCCAGCTAGTCCTCTCTCTTCCCGCTATGCGCTTTTAACGGCTGCCCCAGCACCGCGTCTTTCTCTAAGATCGCCCTACACTCTCGCACTAGCAGCTCCCCTGTTTTAAATGCCTCTACTCGTCCGCGTTCCCCTAGCCATCTTATCTACCCTACCTTGTACAAAACGGCCCCTCATATGCTTCTCCCTACCTGTTGATTATTATCCTTCTATGCTGGTAGATCATATTGGACTATCTCTTTACTTTTTGCGGGTAGCATCATTAATGAGATTCTCAGTAACTTTCTTTGCTGTAGTTTCTTATGAGATTCGAGTAACTGTTGCCGGTAGCAAGCATTTTTAGATTCGTAACTGTGTTGGTTAATAATCCTATGCTGAGTAGTAATGCAATATGAAGATTTTCCGCCCTCCCCCCTTATCTTGTGCGGGTAGCAAAATAACCACACGTTTTTCTGTTCCTAGTCAGACGGGACCAAGTATATAGTCTCTAAGAGGAACCCCACTCGTTAATGTAACGTACAATCTTCAAGCATCCAAATTTAGGATTGTATTGGTATTCTTATCAGTGTTCTATAAAAAAATCACAGAAGGTGTTGATAGTATTACACTCTGATGGCAACTATTTTTAAGGAACGAGACTTTTTTTGCACGTATGCAAGTTTTATGCGCAACAAACGCAATACAGGAAAAAAAAAATGGCACAGCAGAGAAGAATAAACTTCACATAATAAGACTTAACTAGAAAGTTTGAATGGAGTTTAATGTGTTACTTTTGAGTCGCTCATAAAAAATTATACACTCCATAAACGAAAGAAAGAAAGAGTGAGCTGTGAATTTATTGTATCATGTACACTTTTCGCATCACAAATTTACGCGTACGAAAGGGGGTAGCCAAATTTCAAAATTAAAAGCAAGAGATGACGGGTCAATTTTTGCTCACCGACCAAAACTCAACATACACGAGTGTTTAAAAAATAAACTACTTCTGAGTTTTGAAGCGAATGAACTCCTTACACATATTTCTCCTTAAAACAAATTTACTCATGAGAAAACTGAAATAAAACACGTATGTTTGCAAATGAGTATTTGAGAGTTAGCCACTTGCATTTTCAAACCATGAGGAAACTTTTATGGCAGATACAAAGGAGTTATGAATTCACTGGTAATGCATACTGTCGATACAATACATACTTACAATTATTCTCTTAGTTAGAAAAAAACAACCTCTTAGCTGTAAAGAGCAAGCTTAGTGGAACCAGTTTTTACTTGACTGTTGATGTATATATAGCTGTGCTCGAAGTTTAGCTTGGTTCCTACTAGAGGGACCTTGCCCGTTAGAGGCTAACTCTTCCTACTTTGCTCCTACTTTTAAGAATGGCGATTAAAACAGGTCGTGTTTGTTTCCTGTGTTCCGGCTTCGTGAATATACTCCACAACGTAGAATGTATGACGCAGCCAGCCCACGTCTCAATTACAATCCTATCAACATTTACTACCACAACTTAAATATCAATCACCTGGTGTCAGCGTATTTATTTTCTTACATAGATTCGAGACTAGTTCTGCGAATACTTGTAAAACGACTTGCTGACGTCATAGACAATGAGGGTGAGGGGATATTGCTTGCATACCAGTATTCGACAAGTACGTCATGGCAGAACGGCCCATGTGTACGTTACCACTCCTGCATAGACATACATCTAACGTACGAGGCACCCAACACATTACAGCGATTTCGTAAAATTGGAGACGACAGGTTAGAATAGGTATATGAACTCCGCAGGCGGTGCGATCCTTAGAAACCTGAACAGCTTTCGGCAGTCGTGGCTGCCATTCATTCTTCTTCACCGTTGTGCTGGCTGGGGACCTCAAGCGTTGAAGTTTTACTGATCAGAACGATCGCAGAGGAAGGAGACCACTCTAATCCGTAACTGAAAATGCTGGAATTGCTCCAGAACCATTGGGTTAGGCTCACAGAAGAGCAATGAAGTTATTACATACGTTCATAATTCTGGAGACACGCCTCGTCAATAGAGCCTTTTATAAAAAAAATTCCTTGTTTGACTGACCTTAGACGAAGGGCAGATTTGTGCAGTCCTTTTAACGACAAGGATCGTATGATAAGAGACTAAATTGTCTTACTGTCGACAAAAGTTTACAAGAGAAGCTCTTGAGAGAAAGCTGGACCTCGATCTAAAGAATAAGAGCCATTTTCACATAGATGCAAGTCTTCAACGCAAACTTGACAAAGACATAAGAGAGATGAGTAGTACAGTACAACCATCTGAAAGGCACAAACAGACTCAACCGGTTGAAAAGGTACAGAAAAAAATGCACTCAACCATCGCCTGAGCCTCTCAGAGAGACACTGGGCATGCTGCTGGTAAAGGCCATCAACGACACAATCTGACTGACAGAGGGTAGGGTACTTTGAACCACAAAAAGGGGAGTGTCATTACTGCGGACGAAGAAACATCCTATTGGATTAAGAAAAAGTGTTCCCTGCATGGTCGGAAGTTTTGAAACTCAAACTGTGGGGGTAGAAACCGCGTTCAACTATGTTTAAATGCATGAAGCGGGTCACACTGTCACACAGAGTCAGTGCAAGGATTCGAAGTTCTTTACTTGTTTGTGTGAAATCTAGCAAAGCTTGTACATCTGCACAACTCATTGTCTATGCTAAAGCGCGTGTGGTAACTTTTTCGAGATAGACTACAGCACTATGTGAACACAATCTGTCAACGCTTTGTGAGCAGACCATTGTGTACCACCACTAAACAGAGGATTGTTATGTGGAATGGAACTAAATGACTCCACTGGAGAAGTTCTAATTAACTGCTGAGAATCCTAAGACTGGATAAACGACAATATAAGGTTTACTGTTGTGAAAAATAGATATCACATGTTTGATGGCAACAAACACACTGCCAGGATCGGACAGTTTTGGTTGCATCAAACAAAACAAATTGATTGCTAAGGTGGCTACTGACAGTTTTAGATAATGATCAATAACTCCGCTGATAACCATCGTAGGTGTCCTGGGGGAAGCTGTGGTGTGCATCAAATATCTAGATTCCTAATACTTCGTCCAAGAGGGCACCGAGCCCGGATGCTAGAAAACTATACAGTTTTCACTTAAGAGCAAGGTAGAAGTCAAAGCTTCAAAGTCGATTGGACAGAGCATAGTAAACCATTAGGGAACCGACTGAATTGTGGGTTAAACCGTAAAAGTGCGTTGTATTGAAAAAATCTGATGGTTTTTCCTTTTTAAGAATTATGCTTTGACCTAGACCCATGAATGAAACTTTTGCAGAGAGAGAATTAAAGATTTACCAACTGATGATGTATTGCCTATACTCAATTGGAATGCCGCGCGTAGATTTTGCACAAAGTCTGGATATCAACAGGTCGCATTCCCTGGCTTATCATACGTGATGAAAGTCTAGTAAACTTACAACAATGATATTTACACCTTGTTTTGTTTTTGGTAGGTTCAATGGTCTACGATTACCATTTGGGTTGGAATGTAAGCAGTGAAATTTTCCAGAGGCATCTAGCAACTAGCTCTTGAGACTGGGGACGAGGTGCTTTCATGGAGTGCATCAATGTTGCTGAGACAATAGTTATGTGCGGTCTTTGCTGGATCAAGACAGAACAGCTAGCAATTAAGGACCAGATGATCTGAAGCTTAAAAGCACTGAAACATAGGTGTATAGAGAACGGCATTAAACTGAATACGCTAAAAGCTCAGAGAAGAAAGAAGAAATTACCTTCATAATGGCACGGCACCTTATTACTATCTCGAAGGTTGAGGAAACCCATAGTAGCGAAAGCAGAGGGTCTGCAGACCCGATACTAAACCACACATGGGCCCGGGTTTCCGGACGAGTCTGACATGATAGTTGCGACGAGATTTTGGTGGCATGATACAGTTTCGAGCAAAGTTTCTCAACGAAGCAGATTCAAAGTTCTTCATACCAATTAAGAGAACTTTACCCGTAAGGATACGTCCCTTTATCGGTCTGCTGAAGTGTGAACTGCAAGCCTTCAAGTGAGAATAAAGAAGCTAAGTACTCCTCTACTCCAGTACTATGCATAGCTATGATGCTCTGGCGTTGGATACTTTGTGTATTCAATTTGATAGTAGCAGCTATGGACTTGGGGCATGTCCTCCGTAAAAAGGTCATCCAAGCAGAGTTTGCTTCCAGAGATGTAACTGAAAAAAACAATCCTGGGCTCAAATTGAGAAGAGAACTCTTAGCTGTTGATAGGGTTGAACGCTTTTGACCGGTACAACTTATGGAAGAAAATTTACAATAATCAGAGGCCCTGACCAGTACCTGTTGGCAGCGCATCGTGAAAAACCTCTGAGTCAACATTTGCCTCGCAAGAAGGCATAAATTTGTCTTTACTGATGCGCAGTCCTAGACGATAGAGCTTTGAATTCCAATGGGTACAAGGTTTTTAATCGTTCTTAAGCAGTCTCTCTGTCCTAGGAGCTTGTAGTCATACTTCACATTGGATTCCCCTTAGCTGATAGAGAGAGCAATGGGCAAGGAGCTGATGCAGCACGCTGTAGAGGATTTACCTGAAGTCATACCAGATTGTGGATGATGGAAAAGATGTAAGCTGAACTACTAACTCAGCAAAGTCAAAGACTGGCGTCTCCAGAGTTTGTGCGAGTCGGACCATTTTGGATGGTGGGCCTAAAAGAAAGCATTAATACCGCTGAGCTTAGCTTATTTTGACCATTAGCTGGACACGAGCTGGACTACAGAACATGGCATAATAACTTAAAGGAGAGCGTATTTCTTATCCCAAAAGCACGGAGGCCTTAAGCAAGCAGAAGCTGCACAGCTGCTCATACTTTCGAATTTGACAGTGCATGGATGCGCCGGGCCAGAATTGTCTGTTTGGATCGGCATGAAACGGCTGAGATTCGAGCAGAGAGCTCCGACTAGTTGGTGCCAGATAGTCATGAATCGATCAAGGAGTCCGTAAAGAACGTTAGCGACCACACCATGCTCAACTGAGTGTTTAATCACGCCTGGGAAAAGTTGGCACACTGGGACATCTCTTGACATAGGTGTGAGCTTCGTTACAGGGGGGGGGAGGGAGGACGCAGGAGGAGGGAGAGGCGCCTGGGGGGCCGGGGCTCGACGGAGGGGGATGATAGCTGTAGACATCAGCATGGGGGATTTGGTAGTGGCTTGGGGTTTGGTGCTGTCTGGGGGGGAGCTCTGGGGGCTTGAGCTGGCTGGTCTGGGAGGGGTAGGTCTTTTCTGTCTGGGTGGTGAGCTGAGCTGGGGTGGGCAGCGGCTGTATGGGGCCGGCTGAGCTGAGCTCTGCTGGGTGTGTCTGGAGGTGTTTATGGGAGGGGGGTGGCTGGGGGAGGGAGATTGGTTAGCTGGGGGGGGCTGACGGGCTGCTGCGGGCGGGGGGTAGGTATGAGGGTGCGCAGCTGCGGCTGGCTGGGCACGTGGGGGTGGGTGTGGAGCTGGTGGCTGAGCTGGCTGTACTGGTGGGAGGTGTGTTAAGCTCTGCTAGCTGGGGGGTGGGAGAGCAAAGGTCTGCTGGGCTGGAGGGCTGGCTGGCGGCACTGGGGCTCGGCTGCTTGGGCTCTCTTGTGGAGTGGGAGGATAGCTGGTAGGAAGTGTGGGAGCTGCTGAGGAGGGTAGCTGGGGTGCGGGTTCGAGGGGGTGGGGTCTCTGAGCTGGGGGGGGGGCGGCTGATAGCTGGCTGGGGGGGGGGGGAAGGCTGGGGAGCTGCTGGGGGCAGGGTGGCTAGGGAGGCTGGGGGGTGGAGCTCTGCTGGGCTGTCGCTGCTGGTAGTCTGAGCTGGTGGTCCTGGAGGTGGTGCTGTGAGCTGGGGGCTCTGGGCTGGGGTGCTGTGGGGTAGTGGCCTGTGGGGGGCTGGGGGTTAGCTAGGGGGTGGTGGTAGACTGCCTGTCGGCGGGGGTGGGGGCTGGGGGGTGGTAGCTGGTGGGGGGTGGTAGTGAGCAGCTGCCGGGGGGGGGGGGGGGAGCTCTGGGGTTCGGGCTGATTGACTATTTTTTCCCATCTTTTGTGAATTAGTCTTTCTTACCTACATTGTCAGCGACTGGTTGTCATCTGTTTTAGTGAAGTCTTCATTTTGCTCGTTATGGTGTTCCCAAAGATAGTTGTAATCTGACCAAGGTAATCTGTTGTAACCGCACGTGGACGTCTGCCATTTGGGTGCTGGGGGAGGTACTGCTGGGGCTGGGGGAGCTGGGATGAGGCTCTGCTTGGGCTGGGTGGGGGACTGGGGTGGTTCTGGGAGTACTGGCTGGCTTGAGGGGGCTGTGGGTGTTTGGGGGGGGGGGGGGGGGGGAGCTAGGCTGCTGTGAGGCGGGGACGGGGGGTTGGCGCGGGAGAGGGGAGAGCTGCTGGGGGGAAGCTGCGGAGGGGGGGGGCTCCAGCTGGTGGGGGCTCTCGACTGGACAGCTGGGGGACTAGTGGGCGTGGGGGGCCTGCGGGGGAGTGGCTGGAGGGGGGGGGGAATACTACGCTGGTGGGGGGGAGGCTGAGGGGGGGCTGGGTGCTAGTGGGGCGGGGGGGCTCTGGGCTGCTAGAGGGTGGGTGTTCGGGGGGGTGGGGGGCAGCTGCTGGCTGAGGTGCTGGCTTGGCTGGTTTGCTAGGGACTGAGCTTTAGGCTGGCTCTGCTGGGGGGGGGCTGCTGGGGGGGCTGTGTGAGGAACTGGTGCTGGGCTGGGGGGGAAGGCTGCTGGTGCTGGTGTGGGCTGCTGGCTGCGGCAGGGGGGCTGGGGGGCTAGCGCTCTGGGGGGGGAGCTGTGGGGGGGGCTCTAGGGCAGGGGCTGGCTAGGACGGGGGGCCTGGGGGGCTCTGGCTCAGGGGACGGGGCAGGTGCTTGGGGGGCTGGGGGGGGGGGGGGGCTGGGGAGGAGCTGGGGGGAGGGGGGGGGGGGGGTAGGCGGGGGGAGCTGGGGGGGGGGGGCTGGGCTGTGAGGGTGGAGTGGGGTGCTTCTGCTCCTGTGCGAGTGGGGGGGGGGGTGAGCTCGGTGGTTGCTGGGGGGGACTGGCTCTGGGGCGCGCGGAGGAGGTGGGGGGGGGGACTAAGCTGTGGGGTAGGGACTATTATGTGGCGAGTGGGGGGGGGGCCTGGGGGCTGGGAGCTGTGGGGTGGGGGTTCCTGGAGTGTTTGGGGGGGTGGGGCAATAGCTGGCGACACGGCTCTAGTTGCGATCGAGCTGGGGGGCGGGCTTGAGTTAGGGCCGCTCTAATACTGGGGGGGGCTGCTGGCTGCACAGGGGGGTCGCCTGAGCTGGGGCGGTGGGGGGGGGGGGGGGAGCTGGTGCTGGCTAGGTTGGGGGGGGGGGGGATGGAAGCTGGGCTGGCGAGGGAGGCTGGAGCTTGGGTGGGGGGGGGCTGCGGTGGGGGACACACCTTGGCTGGGGGGCTGGGGGCTGGAGGCTGGGCTGGGGGGGGGGGGGGGCCCTGTGGGGGGGGGGGGCGGGGGGGGGGGGGGTGGGGCCTGCCCTGGGCCTGTGTGGGGCTGAGGGGGAGCTGGGCAGGCTCTGTGGGGGATAGGGGGGGGGGGCTGGGGCTGGGCTGTGGCTGGACCTGCTTTTTGGCTGGGTGCGTGGATAGCTGGGAGGGGCTGGGGGGGAGGGAGCTCTGGGGAGGGGTGGGGAGGTGGGGGGGGGAGTGACCTGAGCTGGGGGGGGGTGGGGTAGGGAAGCTAGCTGCTGGCTGAGGGGGCGAGCTGGGGGTGGGGGGGGGGTAGGAGCTGGCGAGGGGGCTCTCTGGCCTTGCGGGGGGCGGTGGGGGGGTGGGGAAGAGCTGGGGGTAGCTGAGTGGTATTCAATCGTTCAACTTGAGGGCTTAGGGGAGGAGCTGTGGGGGGGATCTGGGGCGGGGCGGGGCTGGGGGGGGCGCTGGGGGGGGGGCTGGGGGGGCTCTGGTGTATGCTGCGCTGGGGGGGGGGACTGGGGGTCTAGGGCTAGGAGAGGGGGAGCTGAGGTGGGGGGGCTGGTGGAGCCTGCTGGAGCTCTGGGCTGTGGGGGGTGGCTGGGTGGGGGCTGAGCTGCAGACTGGCTGAGGGAGCGAGCAGGGGGGGGGGCTGGAGTCTGGCTGGGGGGGGGCTAGGGCTGGCGGGGGTGGGGGGGGGTGGGGGGCTGGCTGGGGGGGCAGGGGGTGGCCTGGGGTTTGG
>JAMPIV010003750.1:0-251282 GCA_024509875.1 Oreohelix idahoensis
TATCGTAAGTACATCTATATATTATTTAGGCTTTAAATGATTTGCAAGTTATCAAGGCCTTGGATCCCGTGGGAGCTGGCAGGTAATAAATCATTTGTTTGTCCTTGCTTAATTTGTGGCGAGGCACGTTCTTTTTTAACCTAGACCGAAGGTCGTTGATTATATCAGAGCTCAATTATCTGGTAAATAGCTTAATAAAAACGAAGTATTTAAAAAGTCGCCATTTTAGATTATGCTTCCAAGGCCCTTCCCCCCCCCCCCCCCCCTTTTCCCCCGTACCTCTTAAAATATCCCTTTTAAGAACAACGTCAGTATTGGATTTCCTTATTAAGACAACATTACCTGTACCCACGGGTACCAAAGTTAATGGTTGTAAGCAATCATATACACAAATTACAAACGCACAATGAGATAATTTTATAATACGGGTAGCAGTTCTACTATTCTTAAATACATTTTCTGTCCGTGTGTAAATTAGATAGATAGATAGATAGATAGATAGATAGATAGATAGATAGATAGATAGATAGATAGATAGATAGATAGATAGATAGATAGATAGATAGATAGATAGATAGATAGATAGATAGATAGATAGATAGATGGATGGATGGATGGATGGATGGATGGATGGATGGATGGATGGATGGATGGGTGGGTGGGTGGGTGGGTGGGTGGGTGGATGGATGGATGGATAAATTATCTATCTGAAGTCCCTATCTATAGATAGATTAGATAGATAGATTATCTATCTGAAGTCACTATCTATAGATAGATAGATAGATAGATAGATAGATAGATAGATAGATAGATAGATAGATAGATAGATAGATAGATAGATACATAGATAGATAGATAGATAGATAGATAGATAGATAGACAGACAGACGGACGGACCGCCAGCAAGCCGGACAGGCAGGCAGAAAGGAAGGAAGAAAGGACAATTAATCATGCATAAAAATGATGAGTAAATCAAATTACATTAAAACTATAAATGTCTAATAAGTAAGCATGAGATGGATAAAAGAACAAAGAAATACAATGACAGAAATAAGAAGAAGAAATTAGACCCTCATTGGGACACGTAATGAGATAAAAAGCCCTAGATGGCATCATTGAAATAGGGAAACAGCGTAAAGGACACGGAATACAGTTCGCCATTTTAACGTGTCACTGTGTGTGTCTGAAAATTATTACTAAAGCTAACGGCAAATAGAAAAAGGACTGCTAAGAGTACTTCTGACGGCGGAAAAACAAACACTAGCAGACGGTAGTGCTCATAATTTGCAGATGGTCTTCAATAAACAGTTGTAAACGAATTTTGTGTTGAGCAAACACATAGGTCAGGTCTGTTTCTTGCCAGGCTGGTGTGCTGACACAATTTTCCCGCGTGGATCGCACGTTGGAAATCTCTTGATGGTATTTGAGAATTCGGTGTGAAGCATCAGATTCAAGAACACTCTAGTAACCTGCTGCGAAGGTTTAGTCCTTTTTTATATTTAATGGACGTTGTATGAAGATAGTTTTTTTTTTAATGGGGGGAAAGGGGGGCGTGTTTTTTAGTGTTCATTTACAAAACATATTATGTGCCTGCTTCTTGAGCGTTGAGTGGTTAGAGGCTTGCTTCGCGAGGCAGCGTTATCTGGTTCGAGACCTGGAAGCGTCAAGTTCCGGTCTACGCAGCTGTTAACTCTATTGTTGAGTTTTGTGGCGAGATGGATAAATTAGAGATGATCAAGACAAAATATTCTTGACCTATGGAAATATCTCTGTCACAGAAATGAGCACTGGTGTAAGGATGGCACAGGATAGTCAGACTGTTAAGTACTCTTGTCCAGATGGTAAGGTGTATAGACCACGAGCCTACCTTGCCTTCCAGCTACGACTAACCTAAGCTTTTCTAAACTATTTCCAATTAATTAATACACAAGGAATGGATATGGAGATAATTTAACAACTTCAGAAGTTAACACAATCAATCAGTTTAATTTAATACTTAATTTTCTCTTTTCTTTGCACTTTGGAATGAAAACAAGGATATTTATTTACATTTATCACACTACATTAATTGACACAATAAATATTATCTAGAAATGTCTGTGTTCACTGTTTTCACAATCTAAAATTGTCCTACTTTCCTGTCTTTATCATCATTTGACAAGCACTTGATTCTGGTATATCATTTGTGGTAACAGTTTTTTTTCATGGCCTTATTTTCACGATATTCTTGGTCAGTGGAGCTGCAATGCTACGCCCAGTTGCTATATAGCTGGTGAAACACTGCTCAGTTAATGTGCTGGACTACCATCGCTATGTGGACGCCAAGTATCTGGAGTGGTCCAATCACTTTCGTGCTCCTTCGTCACAATGCTTAGGAATGCACTCGTGGAACCACCACCAACATGATAAGCCTCGTGGATAGTATCGTTCCACATATTACCACAAATCCTAGTGTGTTATTTTTTAAATCTCCTTCGTGAATTCTCCTTTCATGTCTAGGTTTTCTAAGACCTCTTTATGTGTTTTCATCTCTTTCCATGAGATGTGCCCCGTTCTTTAATATATCCACATCTCAAGAGCCTTAATTCTTTTTTTTCCAATTGCTTGTTTCATTGTCCATGTTTCTACACCACACAGCCATGCAGAGTGAAGATGATAGGAAACTCTATACAGAGTGATACAACAGGAGGCAATCTGATCACAATACACCCTACCAAGACTTTTCACAGGTTCCTCAATGACAGTTGGGATTCTTTGGTTTGAAACCATTGTCGTGAAACGAAGTGTAACCCAATACTTTGTTAATCACTATGAATACAGATTTGCTTCAACCAATCAACGATCAACGTTCACCAGTCTCTGAGACAGAATAAATTAACGGCCATCTTGTTCACGCAAGATGGCCGATGAAAACTGAATAAAATTAGGCTGTATGAGACCAGGTACAAAATCGGAGGAAACCAATCAACTTGCTCCGCCAGGAACCAACCGAAAGCTTTCCTCAAGTAGTTACTTGACTATATAATCGGGCGGATTTTATGCTAACCACGCAACCCCGAACTTGACGCCAGAGATACAGACTGAAGAGGGAGAAGCTGTCACCCTTGATTTATGGTAACTTACCTGAGGCATCGACCTGCAACCTACTTCACTAAGACTAAGTCGCGTCAAAACCTGGCCAGTTTAAAATCTTAGGAGGGTTTAATTGTGTCCTAAAAACCCTGAGGTCGTATGTTCGAGTCAATCCCGCTGCCTGGAACTCCGCAGGAGCATAGAGGTTGACCAGACTCTACATCTTTGGTCCCCCTCAGTCTTGGGTGGGCTAAAGGAACGATACTCTGCCGGTGGTGTGAACCAAACAAAGAAGAACAGACTTAAGAGAGATGAGTACACATTAGTACCATTTCTGTCGGCATTGTGAGCATAGAACTGTCAATGAAGAAAACGTGAATTAGCGTAGCAAGAGACAATAATAAGATCATAGTGGATAAATTATACGTAAATAACAGCATAGCTGATAAACGTTATATCCTTAATTAACAGCACCGCTGATATAATTTTTTGTTCCTATAATTGGAAAACGTGTTGTAATATTTATAAATATAAATATTTGTAAATCATATGTAAACTTACCAATTCATTTCATTCAATATTTTGCAACATTCACATTTCAGCACAAGAGTAGATAGTGTATATATACTAAATAAAAAATAAGGAAATTGTATTTTGAACGACTTGTCAATTTTATCATTGTTAAGTAAAAATCTGTTTCCTTGCTTTGTTTAATATCACAATTGGTTACACAGCAGAGGTGGCGCTTTATGTCGGTCTCCTCTATACTATTGTTTCGAGATCAGATCATTCATAGCCGTAACTAATTTGTGATACCAGTAGTCCTCTCAGACACTGGGACTTCACCATTTTCTGCAGAAATCCTATTTCTGTAATTGTCAGTACGATACTGATCCAAGAGCCAAAATATAACCTCTCGCCACACTGGGGGCTCTTTCCTGGTATATTTATGTATATCTTGAGCCATACTTAGTCTATTCATCTATCTACACTCTATCTTGTGCCACCCATAGGTAACATGAGAAAATAAATTTTATTTTTTGAAAAAAAATTCTATTTTAGGATTTTTAAAACAATATTTTCTTAGGAGGAGTACCATTTAGTACTCAGTAAATAGTTGATGCTCACAAAGTTGCACGGAAATTTTTTGTTCATTTAATTAATTAATGTTTAATTACAATAATTTGGTTATAGTAAATTTACATACCCTCTCTAAGCAACGCCATGGCTGATACTAGTGAAGTTCAGAACTGCGATCATGCAGAATGGGTAAGGAATTAAATTTGACCGGTGATGCTCTCACTCAGTATGTCACAACAGAAGTGGACAAACACATGGATAGGGAAGAAAGAAAGTTGCAATTAGAGACTGAAGCAAAGAAATTAGAGGCTGATAGAGAAGCAAAGAAATTTGAGGCTGAAGAAAGGAGGTTGCAAGCTGAGAGAGAAGACAGAAAAAGGAGACTGGAAGCTGAGAGAGAAGACAAAAGACTGGAGCTGAGAGAGAAGACAAAAGACTGGAAGCTGAAAGAGAAACTAAAAGGTTAGAAGCTGAGGAAAGGAAATTACAAGCAGAGAGAGACCATCAGTTGAGATTAAAAGAGCTTGAAATTCAGGCAAAATACTGGCAATAATGGTGGTAGCTCACCTCACTCTGAGAGTAGCTCCAGCCAGAGCACCTCAAGTGGGGCCATGAATTTTCATCTGGACCCATTTGTTGAGAAAGAAGACGCCATTGAGTCGTACCTGGATAGATACGAAAGACTAGCCACTACCTATGGCTTAGTGAAAGAAAAAATGGAGTCTTAAACTATCTCAGGGATTGAGAGGTGTGGCCTACGATGTGTATTTGAAGCTCTCAAGAGATGACCAGGAAGATTATGAAATCCTGAAGCAGGCACTGCTTGTGAGATATGAAAAGAACTCAGAATCATATAGAAAGAAATTCCGAACAGCTAAACTTCTTCCAGGAGAAAACTATCACCAATTCTCTGCTAGACTGGAAACCTATTTGGAAAAAATGGAGTAGTTTAGGAAAGTGTCAGGATCTGAAAGAAATGATAATGATGGAGCAAGTGAAAGAGTCCATGCCTCAAGAAATGAGGAAGTTTATCATGGAACAAGGAGCAGAGAGATTGGAAGATATTGTAACTGTTGCTGAGAGATATCAGCAGCTCAGGCAGAATTATTAGGAAATAAGAAGAAGCAGGGTGAAAACTTCAAATCATCACAAAACTATACCAAATATGAACAAAAGGACCATACCACAAGGAACAAACAAAGATTTGACCAAAAGGACAAAAACCCTCTAAGATCGGATAAGACACCTTACCGGAAGGAAGGAAAGTTGTGTAAAACTTGTCTAATGAGTAACCACAATACTGCGGACTGCAGAAGGAAGAATCCTCCTCATCATGCTGCATGTCTTACAACAGGGAATCAGGGAAGGAATGAACTGGCAGTAAGTCAGAAGGACTTCCATCATCCCCCTGTCTGTGAGGAAGTGACCGTGAATGGCACTCAAGTACTGTGTTTATATGACACAGGATTGGACTTTGATTCAGTTGTGTGCTCTTCTCTAGTGAGTCCTGACCAGATAACCACAGAAACAGTGGAAATCAGAGGACCGATCAAGGGAGCAAGAACCATGACACTACCCATAGCTCGAATCAACATAAGATCTCGCTATGTGGAAGGAGAAATCAAAGCAGCATTGATGGACGACCCTATTTACCCTTTGATTTTGGGGTGTAGGTATGTTTTCCTTGGAGGACCTATAAAACCTGTAGTTATGGCAACAGTCCAGACCAGGGAAAGCTCCAGGAAAATGGAGGAGAATCCTATCAATACTCATCCAGAAGAGATGAAAAAGGCTCAGGCAGCAGATAGCACACTGAAGCCTTGTTTTGGCAAATTGCCTAAAGCACATAACCCTCCAGAGAAAGGAGACTTGTATATGAAGAATGGCCTACTATACAGAAAAGCTGGAACAGGACCTAAAGGGCATGGACAGCTTGTAGTGCCAAAATCTTACAGGGAGAAGATTATGACGCTAGGACATGCTATACCCTTCAGTGGACATATGGGAATAGGGGCCACTGGACAAAGGATAGCCTGTCACTACTTCTGGCCAGGAATTACAGAGGACATAAAAAGATATGTAAGATCCTGTCCAGAATGCCAAAGAGTAGCTCCTAAGCATAGGACTGCACCAGCAACACTGGGAGAAATGCCTATTATGGGAACCCCTTTTGAACGTGTTGCAGTAGATATTGTTGGACCCCTCACTAGGACCAAGAAGAGAAATGCTTACATCTTAACCTTGGTTGATACTTGCTCTATGTGGGGAGAAGCAGTGGCCATGTCAGCTATAGATTCAAAGCACGTGGCAGAGGCCCTGTTGACAATATTTACCCGATTAGGTTTCCCGCATCAGATATTGACTGACAATGGGTCTCAGTTTAAGGGAAAGCTAACACAAGAAGTATTCAGGATATTTCAAGCCAGGCACTATCATTGTAGTCCCTACCATGCCCAAGGGAACGGTCAAGTAGAGCGGTTCAATGGTACGCTAATTTCAATCCTTAGAAAGCTGGCGAGTGAAAAACCTGATACTTGGGATACATACTTACCCGCTGCACTATTTGCATATAGGGAAGTACCCCACAACTCAACTGGATTGGCTCCAGCTACATTGTTGTTTGGAAGACCAATAAAAGGTCCACTGGAAGCATTGCTGCGGACATGGACTGATGAAAAGGCAGAGGAAACAGTGACTTCCGCATACCAGTACGTCAACGAGTTGACATCTCGATTGAAAGCAGGTTGGAAACTGGCCAATGATAACTTAAGAAGGCCAGGAGGAAGCATGCTGCGTACTACAACAAAAAAGCAAAGGATAGGGAACTGGAGGTGGGTGAAAAGGTGTTATTACTGTTGCCAAGCAGCAATAATAAATTGCAGATTGGATGGGAGGGACCCTATGTCATACTGGAGAACCTTTCCAGGACCAATTATAAGATTGACAAGAAAGGGAAGGAGAAGGTATATCATGTCAATCTTCTTAAAAAATACTATGACAAGGAATCATCAGAAGTTGCACATATTATGACCCTAGCCATTGCAACAGAAATGCACGGTGAACCACTTCACTCTATGGAGTATCCACTCACAACTACAGAGGATTATGTTCAAGTAAATATTAGTGAACATTTAACTCCAGAGCAGAAGAAGAGGGTTCAGAAAGTGTTGGAAACCCATGCTGATGTGCTCACAGATAAGCCAGGTCGGACGAATCTGTTAGAGTACGACATGAAGGTTACCGACCCTACCCCAGTATGCATGAGAACATACCCTATACCCTATGCGAAAGCCCAAGCACTAAGGGAGGAAGTTGATTATCTGTTGAAGGAGAAAATTATCTCGAAGTCAGACTCTCCCTATAGCTCAAGTGTGGTGCTATTGAGAAAACCGAGTGGTGAACACAGGTTATGTATTGACTACCGGAAGCTTAATGCGATCACAGAATCTCAGGTGGACCCATTACCTGACACCAACCAGCTGTTCTCTACACTGAGTAAGGCTAGGTATTTATCGAAGGTAGATCTAAGCAAGGGATACTACCAAATACCAGTGAAACCAGAAGTTAGGAGAATGCTGGCATTCAGTACACCAGACGGACACTACGAGTTTAATGTACTCCCCTTTGGGCTGAAAAATGCTCCAAGTATCTTTTCAAGAATGATGAGGAAATTATTGGAACCTCTACAAAATCCCCATATCACTAACTTTATGGATGACATTCTTGTTGCAACAAACACATTTGAAGAGCATATAGTAGCGCTCTCCATGTTGTTCGTCAGACTGAGAGAAACTGGATTGACTGCACGTCCAACCAAGTGCTATATCGGTTGTAAGGAGTTGGAATTCTTAGGTCACACTATTTCTACAGGTCATATGTCGCCTGACCCAAAGAATATAGAGAAGCTAAAGAAGGCACCCAGACCTCAAACGAAGAAAGATGTGAGATCATTCGTGTCTTTATGTGGGTTCTATCAGAAGTACATACCCCACTTTAACTCTCTGTGTGCACCATTAACCAACTTAACGAAGAAAGGACAGCCTGACAAAATCAAATGGAATGCTGATTGTGAAAAAGCTTACACAGAGCTAAAAGCAAAACTCACCAGCAAACCAATCCTTACACTACCCGATATCACACAGGAATTTGTATTAAGGACGGACGCTAGCAGTATAGGGATAGGTGCAACTCTCTTGCAGAAATCAAAAGCCCAGCCGGAGGAACTTTTACCAGTCGCCTACGCCAGTAGGAAGCTGAATGCAGCTGAGTTGAACTACTCGACCATAGAGAAGGAATGTTTAGCTCTAATTTGGTCCATCAACAAATTTTCACCTTAACTGTATGGGACACACTTCATTGTCCAAAGCGATCACCAACCTTTAACATTCTTGGCTGCATCTAAAAAGCTAAATTCGAGATTGTTAAGGTGGAGTCTGCTTCTGGCGCCTTATTCCTTTACCGTGAATTACATTCCGGGAAGAGACAATGTAGGAGCTGATTTTTTAAGTCGACACCCTAGTACTCTGGAAGGACAGACGCAAAAGGAGTTAACCACAGCAGGGGTTTACACGTCAGCTATGACAAGTCACAGCTAGGAAAGGAGGGGGCTATGTCGTGAAACGAAGTGTAACCCACTACTTTGTTAATCACTATGTCGAGATACAGATTTGCTTCAACCAATCAACGATCAACGTTCACCAGTCTCTGAGACAGAATAAATTAACGGCCATCTTGTTCACGCAAGATGGCCGATGAAAACTGAATAAAATTAGGCTGTATGAGACCAGGTACAAAATCGGAGGAAACCAATCAACTTGCTCCGCCAGGAACCAACCGAAAGCTTTCCTCAAGTAGTTACTTGACTATATAATCGGGCGGATTTTATGCTAACCACGCAACCCCGAACTTGACGCCAGAGATACAGACTGAAGAGGGAGAAGCTGTCACCTTGATTTATGGTAACTTACCTGAGGGCATCGACCTGCAACCTACTTCACTAAGTCGCGTCAAAACCTGGCCAGTTTAAAATCTTAGGAGAGTTTAATTGTGTCCTAAAAACCTGTGGTCGTATGTTCGAGTCAATCCCGCTGCCTGGAACTCCGCAGGAGCATAGAGGTTGACCAGACTCTACATCTTTGGTCCCCCTCAGTCTTGGGTGGGCTAAAGGAACGATACTCTGCCGGTGGTGTGAACCAAACAAAGAAGAACAGACTTAAGAGAGATGAGTACACATTAGTACCATTTCTGTCGGCATTGTGAGCATAGAACTGTCAATGAAGAAAACGTGAATTAGCGTAGCAAGAGACAATAATAAGATCATAGTGGATAAATTATACGTAAATAACAGCATAGCTGATAAACGTTATATCCTTAATTAACAGCACAGCTGATATAATTTTTGTTCCTATAATTGGAAAACGTGTTGTAATATTTATAAATATAAATATTTGTAAATCATATGTAAACTTACCAATTCATTTCATTCCATTTTTTTTGCAACATTCACCTTTCAGCACAAGAGTAGATAGTGTATATATACTAAATAAAATATAAGGAAATTGTATTTTGAACGACTTGTCAATTTTATCATTGTTAAGTAAAAATCTGTTTCCTTGCTTTGTTTAATATCACAATTGGTTACACAGCAGAGGTGGCGCTTTATGTCGGTCTCCTCTATACTATTGTTTCGAGATCAGATCATTCACAGCCGTAACTAATTTGTGATACCAGTAGTCCTCTCAGACACTGGGACTTCACCATTTTCTGCAGAAATCCTATTTCTGTAATTGTCAGTACTATACTGATCCAAGAGCCAAAATAAAACCTCTCGCCACAACCATGAATGTGACTTCAGATATCTTCCCTTTCCTGACTGATAGGCTTCTAGACTTCTTAGGTGTGACGCTCATTCTGCACCAGCTGACCAGTTCATCCAGGCGTGCTAACATTCTCTGGGCCTGGTGTTCATCTGATGTCAGAATTGTTGTGTCATCCATGAATGCTTTAAGCGGTGGCATGTGACACATTCCATTGAGCTTCGGACCTGTTGCAAATCCTTCAGCCGCTTTGAGGATTACCTGCATTACCAACACGAATAGTATCGGAGAGATGGTACATCTCATTGCAATTCCAACATGTAGGTCAATCCACTTCGTTGTGCTCTCTGGTTGAGAACCCTGAGAAATACATCTTCATCATTGCTGCAATTTCTTATTGAACATGGTACATTTCCAGGGCCTGCCACAACATCTGGTGTGGAACTGATCCATACGCATTTCCTAGATCCAACCAGATTACATGGAGATTTGTTCTATCAGACTTTGCCTTTTGAATTGCTTCCCAGATCATTGTGGCATGCTCTAGACACCCTGGTGTACCTGGGATACCTCCTCTCTGGATGGTAGTGTCAAAGTATCCATACTCCAGAAGGTATGTGGTGAGCCTTTTAGCCATCACTGAGAAGAATATCTTCCCTTCCACATTAAGTAGTGAAATTGGCCTGAACTGACTGATGTCTGTGGAATTTTATTTCTTCGGGATGTAGACTCCATTTGCCTTTCTCCAAGCTTTGCTTACAAGCTGGTTTTTCCAAGCATTTTTCAGCAAACAGAGCAGCCGTTTCAGAACTTCAGGATGTCTCTTATACACAACATATGTGACACCATTAGGACCTGGAGCTCACTTGCACCGTGCTTTCTGGACAATACTTTCTATTTCTTGCATTGTTGGGGGCTTGTTGTTGAATTCAGCTCCTGGCTTACTAGGCCATATAAGGCCTTCCATGCTGCCGTGCGGCTCATCTTTGTGAACATCTGAATAGGTCATTCTAAGGTGTTTTTCCTTATATATATGTATATAAAATATTGTATGATTCTCAATTTTAATTTGTGTCTCCGTAATGCCTCACAAATTGTCAAAGCGCTTCTCTGTCTAAACTGTCAAATGCCTTTTTAGTCCACAGATCCAATGTAAAGTGGTGAGTTTAGTTCTAAGCTTAGCGCAACTATTATGCACCATATTATGCACCTAATCTCTAAATGTATCCCTTTTGTCACACTTCATCCTTCTCTATCGCCTCCTATGTCTCCTCTCTGTTGTCCCGCACCCCTCCATCTTTATCTTAGTCTTTCCTTGTATATCTCTTACTGTCATTCTCTTTCTCTTTGCTAGTGTCTTTCTCCCATTACAACGTCTTTCCTCTAATCCGCCTGCCTTTCTCAATCCATCCCACATCCCCTATTGTTCAACCCACTTCCTCTCACTCTCCTTGTGTTTATTCACCTCTCATTATACCCCTCCTTGTCTCTCCTTTTCTTTTTTCTATAATTATTCCTTCTTTTCTTTATCACACTTTTCCCTTAATATCAATTTAACCATCTGCCTATCATTTTCTTCTCTCTAATCTGGCAGCGCAGGGTTTTAATTCCCAGGAGGGCCTTTTTCCCTTTGTTTTTTTAAATCAATGAACTTGGTTAAGGATAGCGTAAGATGAGGACACGCTGCACCACAATTTCACTTTGGCGTCTTCTGTATTGCAGTGTTTCTAAAACTGTGTTTCCAGTCGAGTTTTATTTCTGTCTAATATCAGAAGATCCTCTAATACGTGGTCTTGTCCTTATGTTGGAATCCTGTTTCAATTCGTTATCCTGGCAGTCTTAAATGTCTTGACGAGAAGGAAATGCAGTGAAGAAATGTTAAAATGTTGCAGATAATAAGGGACATTTTTGACCACACATTCGTGTGGTTTAGTTGGAAAAAGCTCTATCAGAAGTGGTTTATTTTAGTACTTCCATGCTGTCGTAGATTTTTCGATAGGAGTATTAAGACTTGGGTTGGTCCCTTCTGAATAGGTTGGAATGAGTGATAGTCACAGTGTGAAGTAGTAAAAGAAATAGATTCCACGAGTGAGATGATAGAATGTGATATAGAGGCTGTCTCTGAAAGCGAAAAAAATTCTTCTCCCTCTCACCTATCTTCTACGACAACTTTACAGCGTCAGAAAGTCTACACACAGGTATATCTATTACCTATATTTCTATCTACTCACGGGCACGCACATACACGTGACGACAGTTAAACACACAGACGTGGGAATCTATAACACTGAATATATATATATATATATATATATATATATATATATATATATATATATATATATATATATATATATATATATATTAGAACGAGCTGACCAACGCACTGATTTAGTTCAAGAGAGATTTTTATTATTATCATCTAAAAAAAAATCTTCTCACAACAGCAAAAAAAATACATCAAGGAAAAACATATACAAATAGTCATAAAATTCAAGAAAATGCTACAAGGATGATAGCCCGTTAGAATCTTACTCTAGGTTTAGCCCACAGCCCCGTTAAGAGAACAGATGATGGCCCAAAGAGTTATAGATACATAGGGTTGAGTCTAAGAGGTTTCTTTCTTTCTCGTAAATGTATGAACAGAGTTGGATAATCTGATTCAGCTTAAGAAAAAGAAAACTCTAGCATTTGTAACAAATTCTGCAGATTAAAAAGTTAAGACAGCAAATGGGTGACAATAATACAACGGTAAAATAACACTCAGACCTGCGTACACTCTTATTCATTCAGCCATGGCCATGTGCTCACAGTTATACTTACAGCTTTGCTCGCTGCCTCTGGGAACATAATAAATTCTAGGACCTTCACACAGACCCGTAAATGCAGTTCTCGACCAAGAAATCCCCAGTTCCAACAAGACGTACTGAATTTCTCTGTCTCAGGGAACGATTCCTTGGGTGTTCTTATTTTTCGGATGTCTGTTAAGTCACATAAAATTTGTCGAGGCACGAAAGTTAGCAGAGCAGAATGTCATTAGCTTTGGTTTCTAGAATTTAAGGAATGTCAGATCGGTGTCTACTTTGAGGAAGGTACTATATTTGGTCACCACAATACTAGTCAAAAACTCTGTCGGAATGTTAATGTTATTCTTGTAACTATTCTCGCCGCCAGGCAGCATGTACATTTAAATTTGTGGAGCAATATGAACTGGCTCAAAAGCCCAGTATATATTTCTAGTCTTTAGAAACCGTTAGTGGGAGTCGTATTACTGTCTCTCTCTGATGGCATATGCACTGTCAGATCAGTGTTACTTGAAAATAAAACCCACGTGGTTAAAGATAGGAAATGTCTATGCTTCTCACAAATATGTCTCTCATGCTACTAAACGCTGGCCAGTTGGGATCACCCCAATAATCACTGAATGAAGAAAAACAACATGTAATATAATATACAGAATATGTACTCGTTATAACTTTACATTTTAAACGGCAAGCCTACAACTTGACTTATTATTGAAAACTTCCCGTGAAGTAAGTTATATAAAAATCGATCATCAGGAATTAGGAATATCTGCGTATTCCGTCAATATTCACTGATGTCGCATCTAGCGTTTATCAGTTAGTTTAGAAAAATATGATCTCGTCTGATTACTTAGCAGTAAAATTAACTTCATTATAGCTACATTATTGTTTAATGCTAGAAATTATAATTTATACTGCTTTCCACTGTAACACGTCACAAGAATATAATACAGTCTTTATATATCTGGCACTCTGCGCAAAATCTAGTAAAATGAAATCGGCGATTTAACACTTTATCACTTCACAAAATACTAGAGATCTATTATATATAATATTTTACCTCAAACACAGAAGTACTAAGAACTTAAACCACTTCGACCAAACTAAAGGACATCTCTATTAACAGAGATTATTTAGAAATCGAACGAAGGCTAATACTGTCTTTACTGCGAAGTTACTGAATGAAATGAAATACAGTTTTAAACTTGGTTTAATATTTTAAACCGGACAAAGGATGAACTATTATTTCGTAGAACGAAATGCTCTCCCCTTTCCGGCTTTAACGATACGTTTAACACCTAACATGTCGTAACTGCCACCTACTGACTAAGATGTACGCGTGTCAGTTTCAAATCCCCAGACTATATGTCTGCTCTACGCCGTATAGGTGACAGTTTTAACGCCTACCTAAGCGCTCAGCCCGAAAAACCCGCGCGTGACAGGTGCAAATGTAGACGTAAAGTCTGCTCTATGTCCAGCGAAACGAATTTTTCGCACATTCACGTCTACCTGCGCGACTGACATCTGATGCAATAAAGTTACTAGTCAGTATGAGAAAGAAAAACGATGATGGGAAAGAAATATATTTTTCGCAACGAATGCGAAAAATACAGGAAAAAGGTAAAGAGTGATAATAAAAATGGAGAATACGGGTGACAGAAAAAGAGGAAGATCTAGGCAATTTAATGATCAAAACCTACGTGACAGGACGTCCCCCCTTAAGATATGGAAGCACTCCATGTCTACGTTATGGAATTAAATTTCCTATAACCGTAGCTTCTGGGTGTCTGTCTTCTTCCCTCTTATCTTCTCCCTCCATCTCTCTCCAATTCCTACTCAAGTGTACTCCTCAAAGTTTCCTTCCTCTGGAATGTCTCCCATGCGCGCTTGAAAGAGCATCGCCGCTTCTGACATTTTTCAAAGATTTCGTGTGATTGCGGTGGAATATCCCTGCCACTATCATCATCTTCGTCAGCTTTGGCGATCGTCAGGAGATGGTCGGAGGTCGGCACAGGTCTTTCCAAGTATCTCTTTAAGAGATTTAAATGGAAAACCTTTTCCTTTCCCTGAATAGATATCTGGTAGTTAGCCTTAGAAATCTTTTTCAGGACGGTAAACGGCCCTTGCCATCCGATCTTCAGTTGGTTGTTTCCGGTAGGGAGTAACACCAAAACTTTCTCTCCTGCTTCCAGTTCTCTCTCTTTCGCGACTTTCCTGTATCGGTTAGCGTGCTTTGTGCGTGCTCGCTTTAAGTTAGTCGTCGCTAGGTCCCATCCTAGTTTCAACCTTTCCTTTAAAACCGACACATATTTACTTCCTGAGACAACTGTCTCATCCGCCTTCTCGTCTGTCAGAGACTGAAGTAAGGCTTCAAGCGGCCCCTTGATAGGTCTGCCGAATAAAAGCGTAGCTGGCGGAAATCCTGTGGAAGTATGAGGAGATTCTCTGTAGCCAAATAATGCTGCAGGAATACAAAGATCCCAATCTTCAGGTTTCACTTGTGCCAGTTTACTTAGCATCATGTTGAGGTTTCCATTAGCACGTTCCACGAGCCCATTTCCGACCGGAGTAAATGGCTTAGTGTGGATGTGTTGGGTCCTCAAGATCTTCACGATCTCATCCATCAACAGGTTTCGGTATGGAGATCCGTTATCCGTCAGCACTTGCTGAGGGAATCCCAACCGAGTGAAAATCTGCACGAGGGCTTCTGCGACATGCTTGGCATCTGCGCATGTTAGCGGTATGGCTTCTGCCCATAAAGTGCATGTATCGAATAAGGTCAGGATAAACCTGTTCCTTCTTTTAGTCCTTTCTAAGGGTCCTAAAATGTCGATCACAACCCGTTCGAATGGTGTTCCCATTATTGGCATTTCACCCAAAGAGACTGGGGGTGCCTGTTGCTTGGGTGGCACACGTTGGCACTGGGCACAGGATTTGACATATCTGATAATATCAGTATTTACTCCTGGCCACCAATAATGAGTGGTTATCCGTTGGTTTGTGGCGTTCTGTCCCATATGTCCGCTGAAGGAAAGAGAGTGCCCCATTTCTAGGATTTGGCTTCTGTACTGTTTCGGTACTAGGAGCTGGTTGTAACCTTGGTCAGGCTTGCCCGTTCTGCGATAAAGTACGCCCTCCTTAGAAAAAATGTCTCCGTGCTGTCTGGGTTCCTTAGCCATAGGCAGTTTCCTAAAGCAGGGTGCCAAAGTAGGGTCCTTGTATTGCGCTTCTTTAAGTTCCATAGGTAACAAATTAGGCGCAGGCTCCCGTTCCTTCTTGGTTTGCCCTCTTGTAGTTACTGCTGCCACAATCGGCTCTTCCGGTTTCCCAATACACACGTATCTCCCGCCAAGTATGACTGGGTAGATGGGATCATCCATAACAGCCGCTTTGATCACCCCTCTGACAAAGTCAGAGTGTATCTCCACCAATGCGATGGGAAGCGCTGTATTTGCATCACTCTTACGAACTCCACAAAGTTGGACGGTCTCTGCTGTCTCTTGACCGGGTTTGACCAGGTTTCTGGCAACAATGCAATCATAAGAAAGCCCCGTGTCAAATAAACAAGAAGTTTGAGAACCGTTCAATGTAACAGTACCTCGCGTTGAGGGTCTATCCCCAACAGGTTGGGAATCACTGTCAATAATTCCGCCTTGCGAGACTGTTAATAAGCATCCGATGCGTTTCGGCTCGGTGTGCTCGGTCTGATCATATGTCCCGTGCTCAGGGGTTCTCCCTTTGCCACCTTGACCTTTCTGGCCACGCTGCCATGAAGGACGGTCGGGTTGATCAGACTGTTTGGGGTGGTTGGGGTACTTGTTCTTGTAGAACTTGGATTTTTCAGGAGGGGGCTTTTGAGGTCCAGTTTCTCTGTGGTTATTTTGGTTAGAAGCCTGAGAAGATTGCTCTAGGTTATGTTTTCGAAAATGCTCCTCTGTCGGTTTCCGCTTTGTGGCCGGTAGTTCAGCCAGCGCATTATGGTAACGCTCAGACTTCTCTAAGATGTCTTCAAGTTTTTCTGCTCCCTGCTCAGCTAGAAATCTCCGGGTATCTGCAGACAAAGTGTTCTTTATTTGTTCTGTTAAAACAAATTCCTCCAGACCTTCATAGGTAGAGGGGAGCTGTGACAGCTCAAGGCACTTTGTTAGGTATCCCTTCAAACGAGATGAGAACTGTTGAAAAGTTTCAGAGCTCTCTTTCCTGCTGTTGCGAAACAGTTGCAAAAATTTGCGAGCATTCATTTCGAAGCGCTCCAGTAACGCTTTCTTCAACAGATCATAGTTGTCTTGTTGGCTGCTTTCCAGTTTGGCGTAAACATCATACACACTGCTTTTCAGCGCCTGAGAAAGCTTCATGTTCCAACGCGACCTCTCTAAACCGTACAGAGTTGCAATTTTCTCAAATGTTTCTAACCATGTGTCAATCTTCTCATTAGGACAAGGGAAAGACGCAAGAGTGAAAGACATAGCGTTGAGTTGAAGAGATTGAGTGTTAGAAGGATCAGTTAAGGAAGAATGAGGAGAAGACTCTCCATTGCTGGAGGTAGAGGCAGCACCACGACTTTGGAATTCTAGGGTTTTAAGAGCTAACTCATGCTGTCTCTCTCTCTCTCCTTCTCTCTTTCCTCATGCTGTCTCTCCTCTCTTTCGTTCGCTCTGCGAATTTCCATTTCCTCATCCATCTTCCTCTGCTGTAAAGCTTCGGCTGCTTCTTCTTTCCTCCTTAGTTCTTCTTTTTCCTCTTTAGCTTCGGCTGCTTTTCTCTCCGCATCGTATCTCTCAAGTTCGTCTCTGACAAACGCTTTCGCTTCCTCTCCTTCCAGTCCCTCCTCTCTTGCTTCGTCCCTGAGGAGTTGTCTAAGCTTTGCCCTCTCGGCCATATTATGTCAGTGACTGAGACTTAGTGGAGAACGAAAAGAAGAAACGGATACACTGATTCCTACCACTTACGAGAAAATACCAAATAAAAGATGATATACTTAACCCTGGGATACCTCCTCCTAAAATAAAATCTAACTATCGCTGCTATTATCGGCAATAAAGCACCTAATGCAAACACGACTACGCCAACTAAATGGTAGTTAAGATTACTTCTGAAAAATAAGTTGCTACAGTGGAAACAAAATAATTATTGTAAAAATTAAAGAGAAAAATAATCCCTTAATTTTAAAATCCACTATCAAGTTTCACCCCTGAAGACAGTTAGGGTAAAGGAGGCAATTAATCTGGACAAATAGTCCGAAACGCACTCCTTAGCTTTTGCTCAAACACCTACTTCTTCAAAACCCAGTGAATGTTATACACTCACCACTTTACCAGCGTTTAGTATTACAAATCACCAAATAACATATATTCCGACAAAATCCACCTGTAACTCAAATGTATATTGTTCAAATGCTGTAGAAAAAAACTTATCAGTTTGTGTGGTCAGCACGCTCGTAAACAGATCGTTAGTCTAGGGGATAAATTATTTAAAGATATAACAACTCACAAGACATCAAACTCTTACTCTATTACAGAATAAAGAATCTTAAGTTCAAAATCCAGATAGACGAGTCCACATTTGTCGTACTCGTCTTCCTATTCTAAGTTCAAAAATCCTACGGACAAGACCACATTTGTCGTATCGTCTCAGGATTTTGGGTTCAATTCCCGGTAACGATCAACCATTTGTCGTAGATTTTTCGATAGGAGTATTAAGACTTGGGTTGGTCCCTTCTGAATAGGTTGGAATGAGTGATAGTCACAGTGTGAAGTAGTAAAAGAAATAGATTCCACGAGTGAGATGATAGAATGTGATATAGAGGCTGTCTCTGAAAGCGAAAAAAGTTCTTCTCCCTCTGTTCTCACCTAAATCTCTCTACACCTATCTACGACAACTTTACAGCGTCAGACAGTCTACACACAGGTATATCTATTACCTATATTTCTATCTACTCACGGGCACGCACATACACGTAACGACAGTTAAACACACAGACGTGGGAATCTATAACACTGAATATATATATATATATATTAGAACGAGCTGACCAACGCACTGATTTAGTTCAAGAGAGATTTTTATTATTATCATCTAAAAAAAAATCTTCTCACAACAGCAAAAAAAAATACATCAAGGAAAAACATATACAAATAGTCATAAAAATTCACGAAAATGCTACAAGGATGATAGCCCGTTAGAATTCTTACTCTAGGTTTAGCCCACAGCCCCGTTAAAGATAACAGATGATGGCCCCAAAAGAGTTATAGAATACATAGGGTTGAGTCTAAGGAGGTTTTCTTTCTTTCTCGTAAATGTATGAACAGATGTTTGGCTAATCTGATTCAGGCTTAAAAAAAGAAAACACTAGCATTTGTAACAAATTCCTGCAGATTAAAAAAAGTTAAGACAGCAAATGGGTGACAATAATACAACGTGTAAAATAACACTCAGACCTGCGTAACACTCTTATTCATTCAGCCATTCTAAGTGCCCTCCGACATGTTATTACTTAGCCCTCTTAGCTTCTCTCCCCGTCAGGAGACATAATAAATGATAGGACCTTCACAACAGATTCAAACGTAACCTAGCCAGATTCTCGAGACCCGTTGGTATGATCTTTTTCCCTCGATGTATACCCACAGTCCTGTTAGAAGAATCCTTGTGATTAAGCCCAAAGAGTCACGGATACATATGATTTAGTCTAATATTTTCATTTTAAGGTATGAACAGACTTGGATACTCTGATCAATCCGAAGGAAAAATATTGTTAGCAACAAAACAAACTTGCATAAAGAAATTTAGGACAGCAAAATGGGTGCCAAAATACAACAATAAAGGAATCACTCAGTCCTGCATTCACTCTATTCAGTCAGCCGTGATCACGTGCTTTCATTCGTACTTACAGCTTTGGTAGCAACTTCTGGAAACACAATTTTTAGGACATGCACACACAGACTCTCCAATGGTAGTCTTGGCCAAGAGAACCCCAGTTCCAAAAAGACGGGTTGAATTCACTGCTTCAGGGTACGTTTTCTTGGTTATACTTATTTTAGGATATCTGGTTCTGTCACATTAAAATTGTCCAGGCACGAACGTTAACAGCGAGCACAGTGTCAATAGCTTAGGTTTCTAGTAACTAGGAATATCAGGTAACTGCCTTCTCTCAGTATAGGACTTTATTTGGTCACACCACCACTAGTCACAACTCCGTCGGAAGGTTACTGATATTAATATTTTGCTTGCCACAAGGGCAGAAATGTACTTGAGGTTTTTCTCTGGAAGAATTAAATCAGGCTCGATGGGCCCGTTACTTCATTAAATCTTAAAAATAGTTTATGTAATGGATACTCTGTCGTTCTGGATGCCAATGCAATCTAGACAGGTTTCACTTTTAACACCCAAGTCTTTAAGAAAAAATGTTTTTGTTCTTCACAGATATTTCTCCGTACAAAACGCTAGTAGAATTGGGCTACCTCAGTTTTCACTGAATAAAGAAAAAACAACATATAAAATACTTATACATACTATGTACTCGGTTATAACTTACATTATAAACTGCAAGCGGAGAGCTTGACTTATCGTTTAAAACTCCCGTGAAATAAGGTATAATTCATAAAATCAATCATCATGAATTAGAAATACATACGTATTTCGTCAATACTCAATGATGAATCAGTGCAGTTTTAAGTTAGTTTAAAAATATTCTCGACTGAGTATTTAGCAGTTAAATTAAATTTATTTATAGCTGCATGAGTTTAAGCTAGAAATTATAATTTATTCTGCTTTCCACTGAAACACGTCACTAGAGAATGTAAAGTTAGTTGCTTATCCTTTACAGGACGTGGCAATCAACCCCAGCTTTTATTGGCTGTTTGTGATTTTTCTAGGCAATTTTTTTCATTCAGTAGTTTGCCATTGCTTTCTGAACGGTATGGCGCTTATACCATTGTTAAAAATCCACACAAAGCGATCTGCTACCAAACCGCCTGCAGCAGGTTTCGAACCTGGTATATCTGGATTATGAAACTGCGTTCATATCCATTAGGCCACAGACGCCGACAGAGAATGTAACAGACTTATAAATTAATTTCTCTGCACAAAAATCTAACTGGTGAAATATAATAGGCGATTTAACACTTAATCACTCAACACAATTAGATATATAATAATTACCTCCACACAGAACTACAGATGATCGCACAAACTTAGAATGATACGCTTATATTTATTGGTAGTCTAGAAGCTCGGCAAAACTTCCGAAAACAAACTCAGACTACGCTATACAGCTTATTCTCTTAGCACGAAACAACCTGTCTACTGCAAATTTGGAGAACAGAATGAAGTCAAATTTAACTCCTGGTAGGATATATGAAAACCAGACAAAGGGTCCCACGTTATTTCAAAAATCCGAAATAGCCTCCCCTTCTCGTCTGACACTTACGTTAAACCAAGAGACTGCCATAAACTGCCACTTCGCGTCTTTGACACCTCCGTCAAGGAAACTGGCCGTAGAGTGCCGTGTCAGATGGAACTGCTAGACGAATGTCTCATTTCTGGTCGAGGCAGATGGCAGTTTTCACACCTCGCCGGGAACTTTAGCCGAAGAAACTCGCGTGACAGATGAAAATGCAGACATTTTTCTGCATCTATGTCTGGCGAAACGAATTTATCACACATTCCGTCTACCTGCAGCGACTGACACATTATGTCATGAAATGCGTTTCTAGTATGAGAAAAGAAACGGTAAAGTCAGAATGGGAAAATATATTTATTCGCAAACGAACGAATACGAAAAACAGGAAAAGGATAAAAGAGCGATAATAAAGTAGAGGACACGGGTAGAAAAGAAAAGAATATAGAAAATTTATTGATCATAAATCTCTATGCGACAGTCACAGAAAAATAGAGCAATCGAAGATCTGTCTTATCACAGTACCCACAAGATATTCAGAGCTGTACCTAAGTTATTCTTCCTTCTTCGTTGTTAGCTCTTACATCTGTTTTTGTATTTCTGTCATAACGTATGAGGTCTATCCCAGGCTTCTCTAATTGCCATATAGTTTCTACCTGAGTTTGCGAATGGCCGTCATGTCAGTTTTGTTACTCTCGTGCGCCAGTTATTTTGGAGCACATGCTATGCTGTGTGCTAGTCGTCCCCACGTGCATACATATCTGTTCGATGGTTAATTGATATAGATATTAAATCGGTGGTTGGTATGGTATTTTAACATATATTTAATCGGTGGTAGGTATGATATTTTAACAGATATGTAATCAGTGGTAGATATGGTATTTTAACAGATTTTAATCGGTGGTAGATATGGTATTTTAACAAATATTTAATTGGTGGTAGGTATGGTATTTTAACAGATATTGAATCGGTGGTAGGTATGGTATTTTTGCGGATATTGAATCAGTGGTTGATGTGGTATTTTAACAGATATTGAATCGGTGGTACATATGGTATTTTTAACATATATGTAATTAAAGGTAAATATGGTATTTTAACAAATATTTAATCGGTGGTAGGTTTGGTATTTTAACAGATATTTAACTGGTGGTAGATATGGTATTTTAACATATATTGAATCGGTGTTAGATATGGTATTTTAATAGATATTTAATTGGTGGTAGCTATGATATTTTAATAGATGTTATGATGGAAGTAATGTCCTTCTGTTATATCTGACTGTGATTTTTCTCTGGTTTCTCCACCGCTTATAAGATCATATCAGATTAGCTGCCTTCTTTTCATTGAGGGTCGGATGCAAAGGATCCCCCAACGTCTTCTATATATTGATAGTGCACTCTGATAGACTCTTTCATGTCCATCTCTGATAAACTTTTTCATGTCCATTTTTAATAGAATCTTTTCTGTCCATCTCTTAATTTTATCTTACCACGTAATTGCGATGCCTTCTTTTTGCACTTTTACCATCATCTTTTCGTCCAATTGTGGTTTTGTGGCAAGATATTATGTCTTTTTATATGGCAAAAATATTTTATGCCTAGCTTTGCTTATTCCTTATTCCTCTTATAATTTCTAGCTTTTCTAAGACTTCGATCACAACGTATAAATCTACCTAAACGATCATAGAACGGCAATTTGTTAATTTTAATATGACACTACAACTGAATGTGTAAGAGTCAGTACATAATTCTCCATTCATATACAGTATTAGCTATTCTGTATTATATAATTTTTTGAAGAAGGGTTTAAACTGCTTTCTGACCGAAGACGGCTTCCCAAACAGATTGAGAAACACTGCTTTTATAAGATGCTTTATTCCTCCTTGGTTACGCTACTTTTTTTTTTAAAGCATTACTGCACTTTGAATGCTTTTTTTATTCAGCCTGCCGGTTTAGGGCCGGTTTGATTGGGTTACTGGTTCGTGAGTGGGCATTTTGGGGATGAATATCGAAACTGGAATGAGCGACTGAGTTTTAAAAAAAGACGTGGTAGATGCAAATAAAGAAATATACATTGAGCCTTCAGTGAGTTTCAGATTCGATTATGAATAAGGAGTATAGATACTGGTGATGTGAAAATGTTTAGGATATTATTGACTGGGGGGGGGGGGGGAGGGGGGGGGGGAGAGAGAAGAGGAAAGGCGAATAATGTACAATAACTATTGAACTCTTTAGGTCACCTTTGGCCTCGGCTTATTTATGTTTATAGGACAAAGGTCACACGCTTCCATGCATTGTTTGTCTCTATCACTTTCTCTCATTCTCCAGGTGTATTCCAGATGGTTGTCTCATCTCTCTGAGCTTCTACGTTTACCTCTTCTTTCTTTCCCTTTGCGGGTTTCATTCAGTGCCCGATGAGCAATCCTAGCGGTCAGGCAGGTGTCGCCAGCGTTAATCCCAGTCTATCGCCACTTGTTAATATAGTGAGATAATGATGTTCAAAACAGATCGGCTAACCAGGACTGTGGCTCTTAGAAAGACACACAAAGGGGGCTTGCAATTAAACAGAATGAATTAAGCCTAACCCCCTGTAAAGGGCAATTTTTACTATCTTGCAATATAATACATTTATATTCTTATTATGTTCGCAAATATTTTGTAAGCAAAGTATTTCCTTTTTAAGTGCTTAAGGAGAAGTCATTTTTGGGTTGCTTCCCTTGAAAATAGTTCTGTCATCTTCGATCGGACTCCGCAGACGACTCTAGGCCTACTGCGATTTATTCTGTGGCTGGGTAGGAATAGATTGTTCTTGCTTCAGTATATCTATGGCCTGAATTTATACGTAGTGTTTGTATGAGTAGGACGAGTCTGTCTTATATATGGATATCTTTGCATTTCTAAGTCGAACTAATTTGGTTGTCGCTAGAAAAGGTCAAAGGCTATGCAGCGGAAGTATCGCTAGCAAGGGGGTGTGATCCATGGCTGTCATCCTGTGAGGATGCCGAGTTTTGTTGTAGCAGGCTTTTTGCCGAAATAGTGATCTATATATGGATGGGGAAAAGTGATAATCATTTAGACATGTTGTATGTACTTTACCCCAGTGTTTATTCTCTTTTGCCAAGGAATGGCAAAGTTATATTTCGCATAAAAAGGTAAAACCACAATTTATTATGAACTTGGGCTTCGCCATCGTTGTTGATAAGCAGATGCACAGTGGTACTTTTAAAAAGAATATCCATTCAAAGGAAGAAGACATTCCTATGTATCAGCACTGGATTGTATGATATTATTCAATTACCTCTATGAGAGAACCTATGAAGAAATGAGGACATTTAATGAATGACTAATTTTGGTCTATATTCTATAGTGAGTGAAGCTCACGAGAGAGAGAACAGCCATGTTGAAATTCATATACTTTGTATTTATCGAGTGAGAAAAAGGGATGCCTGTACTATCGCTCGATGAACCAAGAGATCACTGCTACATGTGAGAACCCATGTCTGGGATTCCTATATTATGAAATATATATATATTGAACTTTACGTGAAGGAATATTCGCTAGACGAGGTTAGGTCTAGGAGCCTTCCTATGTATTGGTTATGGTCTGACGTGCCCAGTCAGTAAAGCCAGATGATTTACATGATGGAACGCTGAATGCTTATTTACGAATGCTCCATTATGATATTTGCCAAGCATGAATGCTAACTTAAGATGATATTCCTGTGATCAACATTATGCTGTCTATGTCGACATTTGTTCCTGTAACCATACACGTACTGTCCAAGTGTGCGTCCCATTAAATGTTATAAAAAGACCACCGTAGTTCCAGTACTTCTTGAATTCGAACAGTGTGAGTATGAGTGATGTACTACCAACCTGTCAACTCTATCGAATCATTCTACCATTCGCGTACTGACATTCAGATATACACTCATTGTTTACACTCACATTCTTGTCGGAGCCTCATCACGTTCCAGGACAAGATGACCTGTATGACCAAAACTGTGCTGGGTTTGATGAGTTGACAATCGTTACACTTTACTACACCAGTCCCAACATCTACATTTATCCACTGGTGGACATTCACATCATTTAGCAAATAAAGCATGATTCAACAACTAGTAGCCAGTATGAGTTAACAACTACACACAAAGAAAGAGTTTTAACAACTGGTGTGCCAGCTTCCTGGGTCAACCTGCACAGTGACCATATTGAGAAGTAAACTACTGAGACCAGACGTTCCTTGGGGTCTGTTACGACACACAAATACATCAGCAGTACAACTCTACAGTGATGTCAGCGTGACCTGTCCTGTCGAGAGTATGCAGTAACTAGGTCAGGGTTTGTTGACATTTGGTTCATTGGACATTTGCCATACAACTGACAGTGTTACACAGCAAGCTTGGTTGAAACATAGAACATTACACATCAGGACTGGAGAATATTTGACAGTGTTTGCGAAAGAAAATGTTATTGAACTGAGAAGTCCTACATTGATTGTTATCATTCAAATCAACGATGGAGCTTCTATTTCTGTGTTGAATTTAAAATAATTAGACCAGAAGTATTTGTTTAATAAAGTACCACAGTACTGTACTATTAGGCAGTGTAACTGAGCCTTCATTCCAACACATTCTTTCTGCAACACTCTATTTACATCATATTGCCATACTATTTATGCATTTATGTATTTATGTTTAACTATTTATATGTGATATTTGTTTGTATCCAGCGGGTTGTTGTTTCGGTTGGGCGGTGTCACACAGCAGAGTATCCCACGTAATAGAGGGTCTGATGTGTGCGTTTCTATAGGTGCAATTTTCTTCATTGAAAATTTGCTGCGACAGCTGTTGCTATTAGTGTTAGCTGTGAAGTCTGTACTCATTGTTGTTTTTGTAATATTCCTCTGTTCTTTAGTTTGTTTTGATTTGTTTGTAATTTGTTGGTCTACCCTATTCTATCTTTCAGTTCTATTCTCAATTTATATTTATATACTGTGGCGTTATTTGTATTTGTTATCCTCTTGCGGTTTATCTTTTATTGTTTTTCCCATTTGATTTATTTCATTTCCGCAAATGTTTTCATGTTCTTCTGTATAACTGTTTTGTTTTGTGCCTGATCGACATACACTATTTAAAATATAGTTGATCATATAAATTGATGTACAAGAATCAACTGATAGTTAATTGCTATTACTAAAGGTACACAGTTGATGATATAAAACACTATTTCTGGTGCACTGCACTTATATTATAGAGTGAACCAGCAACTTATAGCTGTTATTATATAAGGATTTATACAAGACCTTTGTAAGGCTTGTTTCCCACAGTGATTGGGATAGTTAAGTACTATTTTTCACAGGTTACAAAGTTATCATACAAAGTCTTTGATTAAGACTAAGAAAGTAAATTTATTTACTTTTGCAAATTACTGATCTTATTAGACAAGATGTCTACCTTGGATTATTTTATCACACAAGGCAGGGCTCTTGATAAGACTGGTCAGCAGTTAGAAGAATGGGCAGTTGCTCAATATGACAAAGCATTGGCTGCTGAAGAAAGAAAAGCATTGATTGAAGAAAAGAAATTAGAAGCTGAGGAAAGAAAATTACAAAGAGAGGATGAACAAAAGAAATTGCAGATACAGACTGATGAAAAAAGATTCCAGATGGAAATGGAAAAAGAGAAAAGAAAAGATGAAGCTGCTGCTGAAGAGAAAAAATTACAGGCTGCTGCAGAAGAGAGAAAATTACAAGCTGAAGCTCAAGAAAAAAAAGCAATAAGAGAACATGAACACCAAAAAGAACTTTTAGCATTTGAGTTAGAAAAGTTAAAGTTAACAAACATAAGTAATGTTAATCAAGCATCTAGTGGTAATGGTAAACCCTTTACTTACAAGGTCAAGGTACCAGCGTTCAACCCTTCCAGTGATGACATAACATTCTGGCTAAACAGATTTGAACGCTCGTGTCGAGCACATAATGTGGACAAATCACAATATGCTAACCAGTTATCAGAAAATCTGAAAGGTGATTCTCTGACTAGTTTAAGTTTGGTTGAAGAGGCTGACAAAGATAACTATGATGTTATTAGGGCAGCCTTATTAAAGAAGTATCAGTTGTCTGAAGAGGGTTATCGGAAGTTGTTTAAGACAATGGTGCCTGAGGCAGGTGTAGAATTCTCAGAATTCATTGCAAGGACACGACTTACATTTGATCGTTGGATTGAGCTATCCAAACAGAAAAGACTTATGAAGCCCTTATGGACTTGATACTCAGAGACAAGATTATGTCAAGTATAAATAAACCTTTCCTCGAATTCTTACATGAGCGTAAACCTAAGTCTCTAAAAGAAATGGAACAGTATTGTACCCAATACGTCACTGCACATCCGGACGTAGCATTAGCAACAGTAAGGTTAAAGAAGGTATGCCAGTTGCTTCTGCAACACCATACAACCCTAATCACTCTCACAAATTCCAAGGACCTCAAAATAGGTTTAATAAAAAAGGTAACTATTACAGTTATCAGAACCAAGGTAACCAATCATTTCAGGGTTCTTCTTCGAATACCTGGAGAAGAGCTGACAGCCCTCGATTCAGGGGTGGTCATAATTACAGGAACTTTCGCAAAGGAAGTCATTCTAGAAACTATCCAAGTTTTCCTTCATGGAGACAACAGGATCATAATTACCGAGATACTCATTATAATGAATATGATGATAGTAACCAAAGGAGCTATGATTCAAACCCGAGTAGAGGTTATAATAGTGGAAACAATGATAAGTACAGAGGCAATAATAACAGAGGTAGAGCACAATTCAAAAAACATAAAGCTCATTACCAGGCGAACTCTGCACAGCAAGAGTCCCACGAAGCCTATAAACAAAATAAAGATAATGATGACTCTAATAATATGGCATGTGCCGCTTTTGATTTTGGGAGAGCATCTCAGTGCCCCCAATGCAAAACATTATTTGAGCCAACCACAGTGTCTACTTTAAGCTGTGGCCATCCTCTTCCCGCTCTTCCTGCGTCAATCGCGCATGATGGGAGAGGTTCTCTTGTCTTACACAAAGGTTTAGTAAATGACAATCCAGTCTCAGTACTTTTTGATTCTGGATGCACAACTATTGGGGTTAGGCAGTCACTCATAGATCCTTCTCATTCTACAGGCAAAGTAGTCAAATGCGTAACATTTGGCGGCACCATAGAGAAATACTCTACCGCTATCATTAGGATTGCTACTCCTTTCTTCACAGGAGATGTACACGCATGTCTTTTGCCGGATCCGATCGCTGATCTTATCATCGGTCGCATTCACGGAGTCAAAGAATGCACTCCGGAGCAAATTTCCGTTTGGGAAAATCAAAATATGCAATCTGCTAATGCAGTAGTCACTAGAGCTCAAGCTCTCAATATGCCTGAAACTTCATCTGTTGAAGATAATGAAGTGCATAACCAAGATGATCCCTTGGTAATTTCTCGTGACTCGTTTATAAAACAACAAGAAGAAGATCCGACTCTTAAGAAATTCTTCACTCTTGTAACAAAAGGTGATCCGAATAAAGATTCAAATTGTAAATCTTGGATTACAATGAAGAATGGCGTACTTGTACGTATGGTGCAAGACTCCACTAAGTCAAGTCATTCTCAGATTCTTGTACCCAAGAATTTGAGAGTTAAGATCTTACAACATGCACACGACTCTCAGTGTGCTGGTCACATGGGTTTTTCCCGTACTAAGTCAAGAGTTCTTGCGGCTTTCTTTTGGCCTTTTGTGAACAAGGACATACGGATCTATTGTCGATCCTGTAAAGTATGTCAAGAAGTCAAATCCAAAGGTCCTCGTCATGCTGCGCCTATTCAGGCTGCAGATATTCCTATTCGTCCATTCCAGAAAATGGCGATAGACATCATTGGTCCATTCAAGATCAAATCTGCTAGAGGACATCAGTTTATCTTAACGTGTGTAGACATGTGCACACGTTGGCCAGAGGCTATCCCTCTAAAGAGCATTACTACCGCTGACATTGCAGATGCTCTTTGGCTTATATTTTCTCGGCTGGGATTCCCCGGAGAAATATTATCAGATCATGGCACCCAACTGATATCGGATACCATGTCTCAAGTAATGTCTACTCTACAGATAGAGAGATCTTTGAGTAGCATCTATCATCCTATGTCCAATGGGATGGTCGAGCGACTAAATAGAACACTTAAGAACTTATTAGGGAAGATAACTGAGGATCATCCTCAGGATTGGGATAGGGTTTTACCCGCGGCCCTCTTCGCGTACAGAGAGGTCCCCAATGAACATACAGGGTTTTCGCCCTTTGAACTTGTCTTTGGCGCGCGACCGCGCGGCCCAATGTCTTTGCTGCATGATCTTATAACAGCTGACAATATTGACGATGACACAAAATCTTCTTACGAGTATGTCATCGCGCTGAGACAAAAGATTATCGAAGCATGCAAATTGGCAACGTCCTCTTCTGAGTTTGCTAAGCAGAAGGCAAGACAATTTGCTAATAAGAAGAGAACTTTACGACAACTTTGTCCTGGTGACAAAGCATTTGTTTTGCTACCTTGTCGTGAAAATAGACTCCTTATTAGTTGGAAAGGTCCGTACGATATAATATCGAAAATTTCAGATGTTGACTACATCGTCGATATTAACGGGAAGCATAAAACCTTCCACATCAATATGCTTACGGAGTTCCATGAACGTCCTGACTATCTACAGCCTATTTTCCAGGCAACGGACGATTCTCATGTCAAACATGGTCATTACTCATCACTGTCTGTAATACAGGATGAGGAAACAAGTTTTTCGGATGTTAATCTCCCGCTTCCAATGATCCCACTTCATTCTAGTGAATCATGGAAAGACGTTACTGTTTCTCCTGATTTGTCTCTAGGAGAACGGCGACAAGTTTCGTCTATGTTACAAACATTTCAGGATGTCCTCACTGACATCCCTGGACAAACTCATGTCATTGAGCATGACATTGTTCTAACTGAACATACTCCAATTAGGGTTAGGCCTTATCCTATCCCTATACATTTCCAAACACAGGTTGAAAAGGAGTTGGATGAAATGATAGATTTACAAATAATCGAACCATCCACTTCTGCATATTCTTCGCCGATGGTTATTGTTCGAAAAAAAGACAATAACATACGTCTTTGCGTTGACTATCGCAAATTGAATCAAGTTACGAAGTTCGATGCTGAACCTATGCCTTTACTAGAAGAGTTACTTACTCGTCTTTCTAAATCGCATTTTTTCACTAAACTTGATTTGTCTAAAGGATATTGGCAAGTTCCATTATCCGAACGCGCCAAACCTCTTACCGCTTTCTCTACTCCCAGAGGCCTTTTCCAATGGAATTTTATGCCTTTCGGCCTTATGAACGCACCAGCTACATTTGTACGCATGATGCGTCGAATCCTATCGTATCGGTCAGATGTCATTGCTTATCTAGACGACATCTGTCTTTTCAGCGATACTTGGGAAGATCACTATTCAGGATTAGTTGAATTATTATCAACTCTGCGTGAGTATAACCTGACAGCAAAACCATCTAAAGCTTGTATTGGCTTTAGCGAAATTGCTTTCTTAGGCCATCGAGTAGGTCACGGTTTCTTGAAGACAGAAGACCATAATATCACTAAGATACTTAACATCTCTATCCCTAGGACTAAAAAGCAAGTGCGAAGTCTTTTAGGTCTCATACAATTTTATGGACGTTTCATTCCGAATCTGTCCTCTATCATGGCACCTCTCTCTACACTATTAAAGAAAGGGTCGCCTAACATGGTTCACTGGTCTCATGAATGCCAATCTTCACTAGAGAAGATCAAAACTATGTTTTCATCACCACCTATTTTAGTGTTACCTACAACAGATAAGACATTTGTTCTTCGTAGTGACGCTTCATCCACTGGGATTGGAGCGGCACTAATGCAAGAGTACTCTGGAACTCTGCATCCTGTAATGTACATATCCAGAAAACTTAATGCTGCAGAAAGGAATTACTCGGTTTTAGACCGTGAATTATTGGCAATGGTTTGGTCAATTCTCAAACTCCAAAGATTCCTTCTGGGCGCGCATTTCGTAGTGGAAACTGACCAAAAAGCTCTTACGGCTATCCAAAGTAAAAACTTGAAGAGCTCGAGATCAACTCGATACGCAATCGCTCTTCAACCTTTTCATTTTTCGGTACGAGCTATCCGTGGTTCAGAAAATGTGATGGCGGACATTCTGTCCAGATGCCCACATGATGCCACTTAACTGTTAAATATTGGATCTTTTTAATATGTATAACTTTACAACAGTTATTTTTTGTTTCTTTACTAAGATACACATTTGTAATTTAATAATAGAATGATGGTATCGCTACTTAGCGGTTTATTGATGTTAATTCACCGCTGTTCTTTGATGATTGTTTCTTCATAAATCATAAATTTAAGATTGTAGTGTGAATTTTTGGTATGCATTGTATAATTACCAGAATTGTATTATACGTACATCACACCTTCCTGGAAACATTTATTCGTAGGGAAACAATTTCTCTCAGATTTTGAGATATATATTCTCACCAGTCATATTAGGAATTATAGTTATTCCTGATATTTTCATCTGCGCAGTATTCTTGCGTTGTGAGCCTATTCTACGGTGCTCCTAGATGTATTTAAAAAAAAAAATTTTTTTTTTTTTTTTTCCCGGGAGGTGTGGTAAGACTGTAAAGGGCAATTTTTACTATCTTGCAATATAATACATTTATATTCTTATTATGTTCGCAAATATTTTGTAAGCAAAGTATTTCCTTTTTAAGTGCTTAAGGAGAAGTCATTTTTGGGTTGCTTCCCTTGAAAATAGTTCTGTCATCTTCGATCGGACTCCGCAGACGACTCTAGGCCTACTGCGATTTATTCTGTGGCTGGGTAGGAATAGATTGTTCTTGCTTCAGTATATCTATGGCCTGAATTTATACGTAGTGTTTGTATGAGTAGGACGAGTCTGTCTTATATATGGATATCTTTGCATTTCTAAGTCGAACTAATTTGGTTGTCGCTAGAAAAGGTCAAAGGCTATGCAGCGGAAGTATCGCTAGCAAAGGGTGTGATCCATGGCTGTCATCCTGTGAGGATGCCGAGTTTTGTTGTAGCAGGCTTTTTGCCGAAATAGTGATCTATATATGGATGGGGAAAAGTGATAATCATTTAGACATGTTGTATGTACTTTACCCCAGTGTTTATTCTCTTTTGCCAAGGAATGGCAAAGTTATATTTCGCATAAAAAGGTAAAACCACAATTTATTATGAACTTGGGCTTCGCCATCGTTGTTGATAAGCAGATGCACAGTGGTACTTTTAAAAAGAATATCCATTCAAAGGAAGAAGACATTCCTATGTATCAGCACTGGATTGTATGATATTATTCAATTACCTCTATGAGAGAACCTATGAAGAAATGAGGACATTTAATGAATGACTAATTTTGGTCTATATTCTATAGTGAGTGAAGCTCACGAGAGAGAGAACAGCCATGTTGAAATTCATATACTTTGTATTTATCGAGTGAGAAAAAGGGATGCCTGTACTATCGCTCGATGAACCAAGAGATCACTGCTACATGTGAGAACCCATGTCTGGGATTCCTATATTATGAAATATATATATATTGAACTTTACGTGAAGGAATATTCGCTAGACGAGGTTAGGTCTAGGAGCCTTCCTATGTATTGGTTATGGTCTGACGTGCCCAGTCAGTAAAGCCAGATGATTTACATGATGGAACGCTGAATGCTTATTTACGAATGCTCCATTATGATATTTGCCAAGCATGAATGCTAACTTAAGATGATATTCCTGTGATCAACATTATGCTGTCTATGTCGACATTTGTTCCTGTAACCATACACGTACTGTCCAAGTGTGCGTCCCATTAAATGTTATAAAAAGACCACCGTAGTTCCAGTACTTCTTGAATTCGAACAGTGTGAGTATGAGTGATGTACTACCAACCTGTCAACTCTATCGAATCATTCTACCATTCGCGTACTGACATTCAGATACACACTCATTGTTTACACTCACATTCTTGTCGGAGCCTCATCACGTTCCAGGACAAGATGACCTGTATGACCAAAACTGTGCTGGGTTTGATGAGTTGACAATCGTTACACTTTACTACACCAGTCCCAACATCTACATTTATCCACTGGTGGACATTCACATCATTTAGCAAATAAAGCATGATTCAACAACTATTGGCATGTATATTGAACTTAGCTGCCAATGACGGTTCTGCTCATTCTGATGGGTTGGTTCTTTTCACACTGCTCACGCTCGTCGCTGGTCAAGGTTGATGGGTGTAGCTCGTTTCCCAGAAATGTCAGGGAGAGTCTACGAAAGTTGGTCCCTCGTCTTAAAGCGAAGGCCACTTGTCTCTTCTTGTTCCAGATATAGTACTTTCTGCTGGTACCACCAATAACTATGATAAAAGAATAGAAACGAAACGCTTTCCTGAGTATTGCGTTTTCCGACACATAGTTATGTGCCCCCCTCTTCTATTCCACCATCCCATTTAACTCAGAATTTACCCTCGATGAGAATTAAATTTAATCCCTCTGGATAAAACTTTTTTTACATTTAAATTGAATAGTTTTTATAGTTACTATACATTTAAATGAAAAGGTATATAGTACAGACAGAATATGTTTACATTTACATTTCCACTGATTGAAAAGTGTTCACAATATAAATTGAATATGTTTTCATTTATGTTTACACTGATTTAAAAGCTTGAAACTTTCATTAATTTTAAAGTGAATATGTTTACATAGACATTTACACTGGTTTTAAACTGTGAGTATTATACTTAGAATGTACAGCATTACTTTCATCTTTCCCGCCCTGCTCCATATGGAACCTGGGACACTTTATGCGTTTAATTCTCTGTAAGAAACTGGCAATAAAGCAGTCACCAGCCTTTGGCAGTGGTGATTCATGAAATCACCATTCTATGCGCTGAGGTTGCCAGCCTCAAATGACTGGGACATCCACTAGCGATTTTCACATTAATACTCACATGGTAATATACGAGGGGCGTTCAGAAAGTAATGCACCACATCGTTTTTCTCAGCTAATAATGAAGATAGAAGCATGACATTTTGCACACTTCAAATATGGCTTGTGCCAATTGTGTGTACCAAATTGCACCGCAACCGGCCAAATAATACGGCTGCCCTAAACCGTTGAAATGGAGCGTGTTAGCAACTTGCGTTATTAGCAGCGAATTGTGATAGAATTTCTCGTTGCAGAGAAGGAAACTGTTGTGAACATTCACAAGCGTCTATGTGATGTGTATGGAAGTTTTGCAGTCGACAAGAGTACAGTCAGTCGCTGTGTTCAGAGAATCAAAGAATCAGGAAGTGGAGATACGGAGCTGCTTGATCGGCCGCGCTGTGGACGTCCTGCCACAGCCACTAACGCAGAAATGTTGAAATGCGCTGAGGGCATTATTCTTACTGATAGGCGAATCACTACTCAACAATTGGCCTTGCAGCTGTCAGTCAGCATTGGTAGTGCAAATGCAGTTATAAAAACTCTCGGATTTTCTAAGGTTTGCGCAAGATGGGTTCCTCGAAGTCTCACAAATGACCACCGATTGCAAAGGAAAGCAATTTCTTCTGAATTGTTGGAGCGTTTCAATGCTGATGGAGAGAACTCTTTGGCTAAGATCGTTACAGGTGACGAAACCTGGGCACATCATTTTGAACCTGAGACAAAAAGACAGTCAATGGAGTGGCATCATCCGCAATCACCACGAAGAAAGAAATTCAAGACAATTCCTTCAGCTGGAAAGGTCATGATCACTGTCTTTTGGGACATTGAAGGTGTGATTCTTGTGGACGTTATGCCAAGAGGAGAGACAATCAATTCGCAAGCTTACATTAAGACATTGAAAAAACTCAATCAACGTTTTCGCAGAGTTCGGCCGCACAAGAATCCAGCAGGCCAGCTTCTCCTTCACGACAATGCGCGACCTCACACAAGTCTGGCAACACGTGAAGCAATCACCAAATTGGGTTGGACTGTACTACCCCATCCACTCTATAGTCCCGATTTGGCACCCTCTGATTTTCATCTATTTGGTCCACTTAAAGATGCACTCCGTTGGACAAGGTTTGAAGATGATGAAGGAGTGATTCATGCAGCGAAGAAATGGCTACATGATCAAGACAAAATCTGGTACGGGCTAGGAATACATGCACTTGTTTTGCGCTGGCATAAAGCCGTACAAGTTTATGGGGATTATGTTGAATAATACCGATGTTTACATGACATATCCATGTATATTGTGTATAGATTTCATTCTTTTTGAATAAACAGCTCCTGAGAAAAACGATGTGATGCATTACTTTCTGAACGCCCCTCGTGTATATATATATATATATATATATATATATATATATATATATATATATATATATATATATATATATATATATATATATATATATATATATATATATATATATATATATATATATATGTTAGTTCACATATTAATAATGAAATATAGAATGTAAAATCACACGCCAATCCTGGCTTACAGAATTTTGTGCTCAGAAGAATAAAAGGCACTGACAGATGCCTTATTTCACGTGTATTTGGGGTCGTTAATTTTAACTTTATTCCCTCCCTGATTCCGTGTGTTTCCTTCAATTTCCTCAAACAGCGGCTTTCCTTATTAAAATTATAGAGATTTCCTGGGCTGTTTTTGTAAGTCCATCAAGATTCTCCAATAAAAGGTCCGGCCTGATAAAATGGAATTTCTGAATTCTAACTTCTGGCAAGTCTGGTGTCTGGCAAGCTATCTTCACAGTAACTTTGACTGACTGAAGCGTCAGGTTATATTCACTGTCCTCCCCCGCTCTGTTTGTGACAAAGCTAAGAAAGCCCCAATCCTTTCAAACAAGAAGGTTTCAAAACATTACTGACATGAAAAAATATCTAGAGGTCAAGTCTTCCGTATATGGACTGAAAATGTCCGATGCCCTGGCAGGCAAAATCACCAACACATCTGTAAACTCATGCAACAAATGCGTTTCCGATGTAACATATTTATTACTTTATCAGAAAGTAATCTATTTGCAGACAGGTAATCTCGTTATCTGTCCCGCGCTCTGGCCTTTATCGGCGATTTAAGCAAACACGCTGTCGATTTTAGGGCTAATCTGTAGCGGCCTAGCTTTGGTACACAAGAATTACCAACTTGTCTGACGTTCAATATTACCTCCGCCGCTCCTTGCAAATGTGATGTGTTAATCATCAACAATGTGTCAAATGTTTAAACAAACAAACTCTCCGCTACTTAGCAAACAGAAAGAAAAGGGTGCGTCCATGGAAAATCACGCAAATAAAATCAATACAAAAATGTAACTGATTACTGCCGTAGTGAAACAGAGATCGGAAAGAGGTCGCCCCAAAAATCCATCTTGTAACAATGGGAAATGGAAAAGGAGAATATAGAAGGAAATGTAGAAAAGGAGAAACAGGAGAATGTAGAAGGAAACATAGAAAAGAAGAATATAGAATGAAAAATAGAAAAGGAGAAGCATGAGAATATAAAAGGAAAAAATAGAAAAGAAGAAGCAGGAGAATTTTGAACGAAACGTAGAAAAGGAGAAGCAGGAGAATCTAGAAATAAAAAATGAGAAGTAGGAGAATCTAGAAGGCAAAAATAGAAAAGGAGAAGTTGAAGAATGTAAAGGAAAAATAGAACAGGAGAATATAGAAGGAAAATAGAAAAGGAGAACATACAACTAAAAGTAGAAAAGGAAAAACAGGAGGATGTAGAAGGAAACACAGAAACAGAGAACATCGAAGAAAAACTAGAAAAGGAGAAGCGTGAGAATATAGAAGAAAACAGAAAAACGAGAGAATGTAGAAGAACAAATTGAACAGGAGAATATGGAAGGAAACATAGAAAAGGAGAAGCACAGAGAATATAGAAGGAAACATAGAAAAGGAGAAGCAGGAGAATCTAGAAAAAAAAAAAGAAATAGAAAACGAGAAACAGAAGAATATAGAAAGAAACATAGAAAAAGAGAAGCAGGAGAAATTAGAAGGAGAAACAGGATAATATACAATGAAACATAGAAAAGGAGAATTTAGAACGAAAATAGAAAAGGAGAAGCGTGAGAATATAGAAAGAAAAAAATAGAAAAGCAGGAGAATATTGAAGGAAACAGAGAAAATGAGAAGCAGGAGAATATAGAAGGATACAGAGAAAAAAAGAATCTAGAAAGAAACAAAATAGAAAAAGAGAAGCGGGAGACAGTAGAAGGAAACATAGTAAAATAAAAGCAGGAGAACATAGAAGGAAACATAGAAAAGTAGAAGGAAAGTAGAAAAGGAGAAGCGGGAGAATGTAGAAGAAAAAACAAGACAAGGAGAAGTAAGAGAATATCGAAGGAAACGGAAAACTGAGAAGCAGGAGAATGTAGATGGAAACATAGAAAAGGAAGAAGAATGCAGCATACAAAAGCGTGATTGAAGAATGAGAAATCAGTAGAATGAAAATGCTGTTTGAAACCAGTGGAAGGAGCGTGTTTGCACTACAAGGATCTAGAAGGATTATGTGCTCTTCAAATGCCACGTCCTGGTGAAATGTGTTGTTCGTACTGAGCTAGATACTGCTAGATAAGGCTTACGTCTTGTAACTTTGCGGTATATGTTGTTGTCACTTTCGTTCCTTTTCCGGGTAGACAAAACTCTTCCATATCGCCTAATATTTCCTTCCTTCTCTGTCTACCTAAATCCCTTGTACGAATTGTAATAGTGGGGAAGTTCAGATACGATATAACAATAGCTGACAGATAAGCACATTCCATACGAGTCGTGGAGTACACTTGAAAGAATATGATTAACGGCATGTTTTATAAATATCTCAGCCAGTCCCCGTTATTTATTCAGAGAATGTTTGTTTAAATGCTAGTGATAAAACGCACAATGCAGAATACAAACGCGTTATTTTAGAACGCGGATTCAGTTACGTGTAATTGCTACAACGCAACAGGTCGCAACAAGATTGGGTGAGCATCTAGTTTATGATACCTTAAACCGATGTTCACTCACTGATAAAATAAAAGAAGTACGATTATTATTCAACAATCGGCGTGTAACGGATCCTTTACCTTATGATTATTAGTCAAAGAACAATCTGAGAAAGTAGGACCCAGTCAAATCATATAAACAAGAGATGAGGAGAAGAAGACGCTGACGATGGAAAGAACATGGTTGGAGGAAGCATGTTGATATCTCCAGGGTAAACAAAAGGTAGATGGAGAGCGAATAACGTATGGACAAGAGAACTGGAAACAAATGAAAGGGTGGGGAAGACATAGAAAGACCTTGACCTGATAGCACGAGATAGCATGACGTTGCGTAAGTTTTGTTGAAGGTATATCCTCCTTTGGGATCTGAAAGATAATGAATGAATGAATGAAATGACAAACTAAACAACTGGCAACCTCATCGTGTTGAACAATTGTAGACGGATTGACCGCATGAGTGAGTGTCGGTATACAGAATTTATTTATTTTTATTTATTGTTTTATTTATTTTATTTTATTATTACTTTTTCCCCCATTTACTAGCTTGTTTGTTTCAACAAAAAAAAAAAAACCCTACTCATTTTTTTATTATTATGCTTGCATACTGTAAATGAATGCTGTTATGGTAACTTTATAATGTTGCATGCCTTTAAATTAATGCTTAAAGTATCATGTGGGAATGAAAGGATATAGTATGCAAGATTAATGAGAGTGGAAGGGCAGAATGTTAGACGGGCCTGCGCGCCCAATTCTTTACCCTTCGAAAATAAAGTTCGTTCGTTCGTTCGTTCGTTCGTTCGAACAACTTACCACATAAACCACAGCTACAAGAACATAAGACTTCAGGATGCAAGCTTTCTGCAATGGAACAGTTGCAATGTTGGCTTCGTGTTCCGTGTAGAAAGCAAAGGCAAATGATGATGATGATGATGAAAACGAAAAAAAAAAAAAAACTGCGTTTGGAACACAGCGCTATTTTTATCAACAAAATATAGATAATGCATAAAGAACATTACGGTTCAGCAAAATAATTAGCAAGCAGTCAGCACTGGCACAGTATCGGTCTCATACGATGTTGTTTTATCAATTTATTACTTACTTTATCTTTCTCATTCTCTTATGTTTATTTCACTGATGACGACTTATTTACCGATGCATCCGGCTATATTCTTGCTGTTGTTACATCTCAAGGTCAGTTATGTCGCTTTTCTGCTGCGCATGACCGTAGTAGTCACGCAGATATCTTCTGTTGACAAGAAATATGGCGGCAACAAAGTTCGAGAATAGAAAACAAAATATTCAAATCATAAGTGCTACCATTAGGCGAACGGGTGCTTGCGTAGAATAGAGGGACTGAAATGGTATGACAAAGTCACAAATGTGGAATTGATGACAAGAACCAGACAAGTGCCAGTGGAACAAGAGTTGAGAAGAAGACGCTGGCGATGGATAGGACACACATTGAGGAGACCTGTTGATAGCATTACAAGGCAGTCCATGTTCTGGAATCCACAGGGAAAGAGAGGCAGAGGTAGACCAAAAAGCACATGGAGAAGAGAACTGGATACAGAAGTGAACATGATGAGGAAAACATGGAAAGAACTTGAGCAGATGGCACAGAGCAGGAAGACTTGCCATGTGTTTGTTGAAGGCCTATGCTCCTCGGGGAGCTAAAGGTATTGATTGATTGAAGTGCTACAGTTAGGCGAACCAAGTAGTCGCCTAGGGCTGAAAAATTGTAGGGGTTGCAAAATTGAGTGAAGTAAAAAATAAAAAAAATAAAAACTAGTCATTAGGACAACAATTAGTCCTATATATAGATATTTATATATACACATAAATGTATGTATACGCATTCAATGAATATCACACAATGTAACAAAATAAGTGATGAGCAAGAAAAACAAGGTTAAAAATACTAGAAGTTACGTATACTGTCCTTCGTCTTAAGGACGGCCAAATAATCTAATACAATACTCCAGGGGGTGGTATGCCTCTATAGTTGAATCACAAACTATGATTTCAGTTCCTCTCTAACTTATCCAGGTGTAGAGTAAACTAGAAAATCAGCTAATAGGAAATATCTTTCTTCCGCGTGTATTGTGCCTCCGTTGATAGGTATTGTACATATATCAACAGGAAAATTGTGTGATGGTATTTGGTGGTTCACCATCCCTACTCGTTGCTGGTAGGATTAACCTCTGATGTGAGTTCAAGGCTTGACGCCGCCTTGGCTTTACGAGGACGGTGTTTACTTTTAGTAGAACACACACAAAAACCCAAAGGCAATGGCCACTCATTTACTGGCACTGCTGTGATGAAGGGGTTCGGTGATAGGTGGAAAAAGGGGTGTATACAGGTATGTCTTCAGGGAACATACATTTTACTGTACATGTTTGGGTTCAAGCCCCTTCACCGACACTTAATAAGTGTGGTCATCTAGATCGTCCTGAGCGGAACAAGAAAAATATTTATACAGACAAAGAGTGGCCTTTCTATGTGAGTGTGACGTATAATGGAAATATAGCCTACAGTTTCTGACAGTTTTTCGTGATCTCGTAGCGTCTATGATTTGCTAGCAAAGCCATGCAACTACAGCCTGCGTTTACTCATTTTTAATCCACGCCTCTTTTCCCTGAGACGTAAACAAACGGAAATATTACCACCTTCCGCGACCTGCCAGTCACAACGGGGAGCGAACCCGGTTTGTTTACCTGAGTTTCTCACGCGAGCTGATCTGTCAATCATCAGATATCAGACAGATGCACGTGGAAAAACACAGAACCTCTTTGAAGTGAGACGATCGGGCTAAATATTTTCCCGAGGGATCCTTTGATGTTCGTACATACAGGGGGAGACAAATCTGTGATCTCCAGAAGCGGGCTAAATCTAAAGAAACCCTTTATACGGTTTAAGTCTCTGTTGTCGATTAACAACCTGAGACAGAGGGACCGTAAAACCTTTTATCTGGGGAAACGTAGTCTGATTTCTCTACTGCGCACGGTGGTGTGAAAATTAGCATCCTCTAGAGCAGTGGTGGCCAAGCTAAGGTTGGCTGAGGTCTAGATTATGGTAAAGGGTAACACTAGAGGGCCAGACCTATAAAATCCTTAAAAAATAACGTTCTGAGATTTAGTTTTACATATATAATGAACCACGTACAGAAAGCAATGGCAAACTACTGTAATGCACATCTGCCAAGACATGTATACCAGTCTTCGGACTGAAATTACTGTAAACAAAAAATATAATGAATCTGTTGTTTTAATTTGTTTTGTAATTTGTAATATGACATGTAATTATTTATTTCAAACATACATTTGTGTGTTATTTCATTGTGAAGAGTGTAGCTTATCAACACTTTTCACCAGTGATTTGAAGTCTACTTCCATTTGTGACGTAGCAATTCTGAGAACATGGAATAATAGAGTCAGTTAATCTGTTTCTGGTCTTGGATTTGATAAGCTTCATGGCAGAAAATTTTGTCTTACAAATATATGTGCTACCAAATATAGAGCACACTTTTAGGGCCCATTTTCTCAGAAGTGGGTAACGTTCCTTTGGTAGTAATTTCCACAAATCAGCTCCAGTTGCTTCTGTTGTGTTGATGAATGGGTCACATTGGAGTTCACATAACTGTAATTGTAGTTCTGCTGGCTGAGACTCCACTGTGCACTTGAATGGGTTGTTAAAAAGTTCAGTTTGTGGACGAAACATCTCAAAATCTTGAAATCGACGATCAAACTCAGAAATCAGGGTTTCAGTGTCGTCTGTGTACCTCCTGAAGTTAACACTCTCTTTCTCAGACAGCTGTTTACAACAAGGAAAATGAAACAGGTCATTCTTTTGCGAAGACAGACTAAATAGGCTCAGTTTCTTTTTGAAGCCATCAACATAGCCCATCATTTGAAAAATTGTTTGCCTTTTTCCTTGTAACTGCAAATTCGGTACATTCAAATATTGTGTTATATCTGTGAGAAATGCCAAGTGCTGAATGAAATGAATATCTTTGAGTTTATTTTGAAGATCAATTGAACATGGTAAGTTGTCTCGCAGAAAGTCAAATATTTCATCCTTCAGTTCACAAAATCTTATTAAACATTTTCCTCGACTAAGCCATCTCACCTCAGCATGAAGCAGGAGATCACCGTAAACAGAATCCACTTCTTCTAAAAATGCAAGGAACTTCCTGTGAGTTAGAGAGCTGTGTCCTCCTCTGATCAAATTCGGTATTTTCACTACAGTAGCCATAGTGTCATTTATAGTATTTTCCCAACCATAGCCTTGCAACCATCGGTACACACAGCAGACAATTTTTCAAACCCACCATATTCTTCCATGGCATTTTGAACTGCAGAAAATATGTCATCCCCTTTACTTGTACCATGCAAAGAGCAAACTTTCAGTAATTCTTCAGAAACAGTAAAGTCTTCCTGGATCACTTTAAAAAAAATAAGAAGCTGGCTAGTGTCTGTGATGTCTGTACTTTCATCAATCGCCAGTGAAAAGTATGGACAATTTTCAATTAATATCTTCTGTTCTCCTAGCTACGGTTTGTTTTTAAAAAGGTACATTTTAAAATTCTTTTACTACTTTTTCTTCATTGAACGCTTCTGCCGTTTGAACTGCACACTTTTTCACAAACTCTCCATCAGTAAACGGCTTTTTTGCTTTTGCAAGCTCATAACTAATCACATAGGACGCCATGAGCGATGATTCCTGAATCTTATTTACATGACTAAATATACTCTTTTGCTGATTCAGTTTTTTTCTTCAGTTGTTCAATCACAAGCTTTCTCGACTCGCTGCTATGCTCGTCGTTGTTTTTCTGATGATTTGTGATGTAGTGACGTTTCAAGTTATATTCCTTCACTACGGCTAACACTTGGGCGCAAACTAAGCACTGAGGTTTATTATCCTTATTGAGAATGAACAAATAATCGAACTCCCATTCTGGTTTAAGTGCGCGATTTTCACTGTCCACTTTTCTATACTTAGAAAACATTTTTATATACTGTTCAAAAAAAAGAAACGCAACATTATTGCAGTGGTAATGGACATTAAATTTCAAACTTGTACCAAAATTTTATTTTACGGAATTAATGTTTCAATCTTGGCATGAAGAAACTTTCAGACTTTAACAATGAAATGATGTTCATTAAATTTGGTTTGGACTTTTATTCTTTGCGACTGAGGCCTCCGTTTCAGTAAGGTGTATGGCCTCCTCTGGCCTCTATCAGAGAACGACATCTCCTTGACATGGATTCGATTAGCCGTTGGATCTGTTGTTGTGGGATGGCTGCCCACTCTTCCCGCAGTGCAAGAGACAACTGTCGGAGATTGGCTGGAGCCACGTCTCGCTGGCGGAGTCGTCTGTCGAGTTCATCCCATAAGTGTTCTATGGGGTTCATGTCTGATGACATGGCTGGCCACGGAATGGTCTGGACGTTGTTGTCAGCGAGGAACTGGGTGGTGAGTTGTGCCACATGAGGTCAAGAGTTATCCTGCTGAAAAATCAACCCTTGTGCAGCCAGAAGTGGAAGGACGTGAGGACGAAGAATTTCAGCGACGTATCGTTGGGCATTCAGGCGTCCTTCAATGTGCACCAGGTCACTTCGTCCCATGACGTTGATCGCCCCCTACATCAGTACACCTCCACCACCATGTGGAGGAGCCTCATCAACGCTGTTCTGGGCGTAGCGCTCATGGACTCTGCGATAAACTCTTCTCCGTCTATCGTGTCTCTGGAGCACAAAAAATGATTCATCACTAAACCAAACCCGTCTCCAGTCATTCCCAACGGTCCATTGACGATGCTGGTTCGCCTACTGCAGTCGATTATGGCGATGCCGGTCCATAAGAACAGGACCTCTGTAGGGTCTTCTAGCCCAAAGACCAGAGTCGTGCAGCCGGTTCCTGACCGTTTGATCTGAAATTCGACGAGCTGCTGACATTGACTGGACTGTGGAGGACGCCGATGCAAGTCGATTCCTGAGGTGACGCAGCCGTATGAAGCGGTCTTCGGCAGGAGTTGTGACTCTGGGTCTTCCACTGCGCGGCCGGTCTGCCACTGAGCCAGTTTCTTGAAATCGCCTCCAAAGGCGACTAATGGTGCTTCTAACCACATTAAATTGTCTGCCCACTACACTTTGTGACTGTCCAGTCTGTAAACGTCCAATGATGATGAGTCGTTGTTCTGTAGTGAGATAAGCCATACTTGCGCATTGAATTTTCAACTGAATTTATTCGAGGAGCGTCAATCTTTTATAGGCATTCAATAATATGGTCAGAGAGTTTTGTAATCAGTAAGTTTCACGGCATTCTCATGAACCTGTCACGAGTTATTGTCAAAAATGTTGTTTTGACCTTGACCTCTTTCATGACCTCAAGAATCATGAGGTGAGTACAATTCAGGTAACCACGAGAAGTAAATGACCAGGTGGACACAGTCGATAGGTTGATTGATGTCCAATCAGCGAATATCTTTTATACAAGTAACACCAAAAAAGTTGCGTTTCTTTTTTTGAGCAGTATAATACAAATGCAAACTCTTATACATGAAAACGTGCACAAAAGCTACAAGCCCAGAAGTGTCACTGGCTGATTTATACTTAACACACTTCACAAGACCAACTGTGCACCTCAACTCCTTCCTATAGAAATGTACCTACCATCCACCCCCACTCCCACGATCACTTTCCCATACCGATGCTAAAGACAAAGCAACATCATTGGATCTCCGAGACTTCCGACCGCAGAAAAGATCTGTCATTGCTTTCAGTTTCTCATTATCAAAGTAGGTACTGACACTGTCTTCGCCTGACCACGTGTACGATCAGAGATTTGACGTTATCATTTCCGTTTTGTCGGCACTAACTAGTAGAGCTCACTTGGTATGATAGAGAGAGAGAGAGAGAGAGATAAAGAGAGAGAGAGAGAGAGAGAGAGAGAGAGTTGGTGGTGTTGTGGGAGGTGGGGAGATGTTAATCGTACATTTTGGGTCTTTTTGGTTTTGTTTCTGGTGCCTGTGCGTGCTATTTTGTAATATCTTTTTTCGCACAATGGTCGGAGTATACAGTAATTTTCAATCAACAATAAGAGGCCGGCCAAAACAGGTTGGCGGGCCGGTCAAAACTGGTTGGCGGGCCGGATCTGGCCCGCGGGCCGTAGTTTGGCCACCTCTGCTCTAGAGAGCAGATACCAATAATATATATAAACTGCGTCTTCTCAAACCAGTTATCAGTTGTTGCTCAGAATTTTGGATAGTCTAAACACGTAGCCTAGAACCATTTTTGGTAGATGTGTTAATAGCCTTCGTGGGGATTTCATTCGGATTTTCTGCTAATAGAAATTTGTGCTCAAGTGTTAAAATGTGTTAAGTTTTACCATTATAATTCACTGTGATTTCCTAGCGTTAAAACTAGTGAAATAAAATAACGGGTAGATATTTCTTGCCAGTTGTTCAGTTTAATGTATTTCTATCACCCGCTTTATCACACAAGAAGATACGGTTTAGCTGACTGAAGTAATATGTTAGGCGTGACTGATCGTGGACCATAGAATTCACGTTTATATTTCATTTTGTGTAATTATATAAGTGACTAGTGTTTAATATCATGCGACTAAACAAACAGAAGCGGACAATCTAATAGCTATTAATGACAGGCGATATTTGTTAAGTGCGCGTAGGGATAATTAAATAATAATTGACATTGTGCGCTGATCGTTGACCGGAGCAGGAGGGGGAAAGGCTGCATGCCTCAACCAAACCTGTACTCGCTAAGCGACGCGCGATAGGACAGGCTAGAGACACCGTGTGTCTTTTAACTTTAATCAGGACTGACGGAGAGGATAAGAGATCGTCTCGTTTCCTTCCGTGTATATATATGTAGAGATATAATAGGAGCATTTTTTCATAGTGTTTCTCTATTCTAGCAGACTTGATCAAACGGTGACCAGCGGTCTATTTTGGTCCTTTTCTTTCATTTACTGATTTGATTAAGGTTGTCTTCTTTTTGGCTTACACGTCCCAAGTTCAGTTGTGAACAGGACTGGCCTAAGAGACAAATTAACATTTTAAATAGTAAATTTAACTGGACTTATAAATACCCAGATATCCGTTCAATTTTATCAGCCCACTGTTGCGTAATACCAATAACAGTTCTCCCGAATTTTGACAGTCGTATAAGTGGATTTTTTATCCAGAAGAGTTACGCTGTTTCAAAATCGACACTCACACAGAGCCAGCCGATATGATTTACCTTACTTACTTTGTTGTTCCCCTTCTACCGTGAGGTGTAGAGGTTTGGAAGAGAGAGCGCCAGACTATCCTATCGGCTGTCTTCCTCCTGGCCTGGTTCCATTCAAGTCCTCGGTCCTTCAAAGATTGTCTAATGTTGTCCTCCCAGCAAACTCTGGGTCGTCCTGGGGGTCTGGATCCCTGGCTCTTTGTTTCCCATGCTTGTCGTGGTAGCCGATCTTCTCCCATTCTGCAGACATGGCCAAACCATCTTAGTTGGGACTGTTCTACTTGGGTCTGCAAGGGGTGGGATTTTAGGCCTTGACGTATCTTCTGGTTGCGGACCGTGTCTCTTCTTGTTACTTCAACCACCTTCCTCAGATACCTCATTTCTGAGGTTTGGATCTGGCTTTTGTGGATTGTAGTCATTGCCCATGACTCGCATCCATATGTCAAGACTGGGACATAGGTGGAGCGGTATACAACCATCTTCGTTTTCTTACCAACCTCTCTCTTGCTGAGGAATCCTCGATTTATGGCCTGAGAAAGTCTCCCAGCTGCTGCTTTTCGAGTGGCCAACTCTTCTTTGATGCCTCCCTTTCGGTCTATAATAGCACCGAGATATTTAAAGTGGTCGACCTGCTCCAGGACCTGTTATCCCAGCTTAATCTGATGTCTTCTTTCTTCTCGTGATATCACTATGGATTTTGTTTTAGAGCTGCTTATGACCATCCCTCTCTTCTCCAGCTCTTCCTTCCAGACTTGCAGGTTGGATTGGAGATGTGCCTCTGATTTAGCAATCAGGGCAACATCATCAGCAAATTCCAGCTCTGAAATACATACCTGTCTCATCTTCCAGTACCCAACTGAATACTTTCTTGTTCTCTCCTTACATGCCTTGATGACATCGTCCATGAGGAGTATGAAAAGATAAGGTGACAGGATATCACTTTGTCTTACACCAGTGGTGGTCCTGAACTCTTCTGACTTATAATTTGATGTCCTCACATAATTTCTGCAAGACGTATAGAAGCTCTGTATAGCATGAATCAGAGGTGCTGGAATGTTCTTCCTTGCCAAACAGTCCCAAAGTTTGCTCCAGGGGACACTGTCAAACGCCTTTTCCAGATCTTTGAAACAAAGATGGATCTCACTCTTATACTCAATGGCCTTTTCACTCAGCTGTCTGAGTGTGAAGATTAGGTCTTGAGTACTTCGGTTTGTTCGGAATCCGCACTGGACCTCATCCAATTGTGGCTCAGCCAGGCGTCGGAGTCTCTGCTTTAGGATTCTAGAGTAGATTTTACCAGGGACACTTAGAAGGGATATGCCTCTATGGTTTCCACAATGTCAATTGTCACCCTTTTTGAAAATTGATGTTATGATGGAAATCTCCCAATCCTTTGGTATGGTCTTGTTGCACCACGCTGCCTGTCGGACCCTTAAGAGTAATAGTTCGCCTGATGTTCCCATGTACTTAACCATTTCTGGTGTTACACCATCATGCCCTGCTGCTTTGCCCATCTTGAGTTTCTCCAGTGCTGCCTTCAGTTCTTCCATCTTTATGTCATCTTCATCACCATTGGTTGATATGATTTAACATCATCATCAATTAACAATAATTAACAGTTTTAACAACCAGATGTTTTTTCCTAGTACTGTGAACACCAGATCTCGCGTTTTCTACATTAACTATTCGAAGTGACATTTGTCTAGCCAGGAATCAACCACCAAATTAGGCGTCCTCCTTATATAACAATTTAATTATTTTTTTGAACAGTACAGAAGGAGGGACTGGGGCCCAATTTGGAAAGATAAAACCACTGGAATATATATATATATCTTCAGACATTGTACGCCCAAGAGATTTCTTCACCAAGAATAGGGTAAGCGTGATTGAGTGGCCACGTATGTCAAAGAGAGTGGATATTTTCTTTGCTACGGGAAAATTGTATTATTTGGATTCTGCTTAAATCTTGTTTATTTTACTGGATAGTTTTAGTAGGAACTATGTTCTTTTCTTCACTGTCTATGCTGTAACATAGTGCTAACCTTTAACCCTTGGGGTTATTAACTGGATGGGTTATTTTCTTCTCAATACGGGGGAGGGAACATGTATTCGGTTATTTTTCTATGTATGAAATTCTGATTTTATTTGATCTTTCTTCAGATATTCGATGTTGTATAGTTTAATGATAATAAACAACAAAAGAACTTACCTTTGTGTGTTGGTCAGACCCATACCCAATTTACCATAGTTTTTCACGTTTGTGTGTCTTGTTGTCACATAGCTGTGTGTGTGTGTGTTTAGTTAAACTTATAGTTCTAGATATAGGGAGGTGCAAGATTGTCTTGTACTAAATTATAGTCGTATAGATAGGCTGGACTAGAGAAACTACTCATTCCGGAGACAGATCTTCTCCTTAACTATTCACTCGTGAAATCTGTTCTCGCACCTTTATTCTCACGTACGTATCACTATCCCTCTACTCAGGCGGGACGATAAATATCCTTTGAAACCTATCTAAATTCACGACAGTGATGGATGCCATAAAAAACAATTTGTTTTTATATACTGGGCCTACAGAAATGGAATGCATTACTTTCCACAGTAAACTACCCAATGTTTGTTGTACTGTTGAATTAAAAAGTTATATGCCCATCAATGTTTACACAACAAATCGGGCTGGTGGGATAACTATTATAGTCAATATCTATATATAATTATATACATCCTTCTGGAAGGTTACTAGTAGTTAACTACTGGTAGAAACTTATATTAATGAATCCAGCTACACACCGTCCTTTAAAAAACAATTAGCACCTAGTAATTTTACTGGTGGGATAAGTAATAGTGTTAAAACATCGCCATAGGAAAATTAACTTTTTAAAGAAAATTAAATAAGGGTTATTTGTAGGTTTAAGGCTAGCGCAGTTATTTTATAACTAAGTGTGCTTACCAAAATTACAAGAAATATTCCTTTCTAAAATGCATCTGGTATCAAGCTTAATGGCGCTGATTCCACTCTGCAGGTAGAAGATTCTTTGGCATTCTGGAACAACAAGCAACAAATACTGCTTGAGTCCAGATTATGTAGCCAAGGTCTACCGTAGATCGCTGAATATCTCGCGCAGCACCTGGTCAACGACGGCGGCGAGAAGGACATGGGACAAAGACCTAGGGGAACCGGAAGATTTCTCCCTGCAATCCGAGATGACAGAGTTCTAGTACGAGGGGACAATGGAAGCAGCGGAGGCCCGCTCACAGGTATCCTGGTCCCAAAGGGTTTAGGGAGACGGGCAGACTGGTGACATGAACAGGCATTATGACTTAATTGTCCATATTTCCCTGACTCAAAGGCATTTCGAAAATAGCCGCTTTCAGCATGAAAGAATTACGATCGCCTCTGTGTAGCCGAAGCAAAAACACAGGACGGAGAGGGACTACAGGCTGTCTAGTTTAAGATTGCTGGAGCCAGGAGCTTTATTCGCAGACGCTGGGAAGAATTAAAGGGTGCGATAAAATCAAAGATAAGAGAGGGGCGGTCCGAAAAGCGAGAAAAGTGACATAATTTCTGATTCAAATTACGACAGCACTGAATGCGTATTACGACTATTGAACTCTGAGATGTCAGCTACATTAAGGAGGCCTGCATGGTTATGAAAAAAAACCACAACAAAACTGCATCCATAATTATGTGCCGAGACGAGTACTGCATTCGATCCTGTCTGTCTACATATCTTTATTTTAATTGTATTTATTTATTTTGGACGTGCTTTTCCATTAACAACATTAATGATAAATAGCAGCGGAGACAGGAGGTTGCGGAGATGCATGATCGCCTGCAGTGACAGAATTATCCATTCTCTTTTCCACACGTTCCTCTTCTACCCGACATCTACCTCTCATTTAGCGTACTACATCATGGGCGACATATATTGTTTACAATTGCTTCCTTCAATGCTTATCATGTGTGAGCTTCATCGACCATCTTTCCTGATTATTGTAATCACTGACTTTCGTTTGAACCCATATTGACTCCTGGATCTGTAGAGTGAAAGGCTGTTTACTAGTGCATTACACATTTTCAGCTAGACAGTGATTGGGAGCGCCCGATTAATATGTAAACAACGCTGGGATGGCCATAGTCAGTTGTCTTATCGCTGATAATGTTGTCTATCTGGCCGGGTTGTTTCTTGATAGCTGTTCTTCGCACAGGAACGTTTCAGATAAAATGAATCTGGTGATAGATTATAGACACTGACTTAAAATAACTCATGGGATTTGGTGCAGGTAAATGATTAAATTGTTTCCGGGAAAGACTTGTGGTATGCAATAGTTACGATAATTTGTCAATCTGGAAAGATATTATCAGGGATAGATCTATGAAGTCTTGAGTGATCAGTATCAACGGAAGAGAAAATACCTTATATGGGAGTGACTTGTAAAAAAAATCACGTTTTATGTCAAGCAGGAATTTTTCAAGAGAGGGTAGTGGGGATATACACCTGTCAAAATATGCAAATTGAATGCTATTGGATTGGCATTTGCGATTTTAAAATACAACATTTCTTATTGAAGCCTTGTCATATAGTAGCAATATGGACGCATGGATTGAATATTGCTTATAATCTAGCACATTCTGAGTCTAAAGCACTGGTAATTCAACTCGTGAAGCAGTCAGACAAGCCAGAATAAGAAATAGAATCAGGATTCTACTCTAAAGCACCGGACAACGTGTTTGAGCATCTTGTAGACTTACACCGCAAAAAACTCTATCTTTATTAATTCGGAAAGCCCGGAAACCTAGGAACCTGAACAGCAAGTCATAGTGGGACTATATTGCAAAGTTATACCCCAGACTATGTTGTAGCGAAAATCTGTGAAATAATCGCTAAATTCAGTAAGATTTTAATCCTATAATAATAAATAAACCTGCCCTTGATTGTTCGCCGAAAGTCGTCTCTACGCCAGTGTAGCGCTGCCTTTTGTGCAGAGGAAATGCTTATAAATTGATCCCGCCGTAAAAATCTAACACGCTTTCCTAGTTTAGTCCTTGAGACTAACAATTAACGGTCTGCCAGAACTGTGACACCAACCTACCGTCTGAATTAACGTAAAATTTTAACTTTAACGCTACTATTAGTAGTAACTCGGACATTTTCCAGTAGCAAGAACGAAACGATAGTAATAATTAACGCCAATACTACCAACGCTTGGCAAAAACCCCTCTTCGTTCTGCACGCGGGACTAATACTGTAACCTCTCTGTTGGACAAGCCAGCATAAATAAACACACAGACAGTTTTCAATTCTCGCCGAGTAGTGTATTTCTGACGTAACCCAGACAAGTTAGTTTATTTGTATGAAAAAAAATGAGAGAGGGAGGGGAAAAGATGGCCGACTTTTGGAAAAGTTGAAATTGACGATTAACAGTGACAAAACTGAAAATCTAAACGACAAAGAATATAGCCATAAAAATCATATATAAAGATAGCTTAGGGTCCCCTGAGCAATAATATGTTTTAATATATATGGTAGTCTAATTATTAGCCAAGATATTGAAATAATACTATATGTCTACGTACACTAAGACCTGTTGTTTTTGCTCATTTATCCATAACGTTAGTGGAGACGCAAGTTTAAAAAAGAGGCATTAGATTGATTCAAATCCGATTGGATGGTAGAAGAGTATAGGAAGGAGGGTATTGGTTAGGCAAAAGCTAAATATATTTTGAAGACTCACTCCTAGAAGTTTGGAGTTTTTTTTTTTTTTAATTTGAATTGAAAAGCTAGACCCTCGCTGATTGGGCCGGTCTGTTAATATTGGCAAAAGCTTTCAAAGGCTTGTCGCCAGTTGATACAGAAATTTTTGTAAGCAAGCTGCGTTGAGAACAGCAGTGCCTAGAGTGAAATAATAATTCTTGGCAGTCTGGACTGGGGCAAAGCTAAACTTACCTTAATGCTAATGCCAGTCAACGTATGTTTGTGATATTTCTTTGAATTGTGGTAAGAACGAATTATTAATGTTGTTATTACAACAACATTTGGTGTATGAGATACTGCTTAATTGGGAAGGCTTTACGACTGAGTACAGAGGTCCCCAGCAGACTTATGCAGGGCCTGTGGTGTTGCACACAAGCAGTAAACATTGAAATGAGTTGTATAACTTAAAATGATTTCCACAGTTACCAGTAGGAAGGCTAACCCACATTATTCTATGGGAGAGAATCATTGTTGCAGTGTCAAAGGCGTTGTAGCCATTAGGGAAAAGAATAGGAACACTGGTATGAGTTGTTATCTCAGAAGAAAATGGTTGACATGGGGTGGTCAGAGAGATCTTACCCTTTTCTTTTATTGAATTATGCCATGTATTGCTTGTGGAATAATATTGTGGATATGTTGTACAGAATCATAACCTTGTTTCAGGGTTTTTTGTTCTGGTACTAAGTTAGTGCCAGAACCCTGGTGAATTTACTTGAGAGAGAGAGAAAGTGAAACTTTACTGGACCAAGCGGTCTACCATACTATACTATACCAGGTACTGTGGCAGTCTGGTCATTCGAGTGAACGAATGGAATATTCAGATCATACTACTATCTACATCAAGATAAGTGCCTATGTGTCGGCACTCAAAAGTTTATCCACTGACGTTTATTAAAAAGAACATAACATATTTGATTATACAATAAATATTCCACAAGAGATTAAAATAAAGAGAGGGGATGATGAAAACACCCCACCCCCACCATTAGTTACCAGTGTTACTTAGTTTAGAGAAATACCTAAATATAATTAGATTAATAGTCCTTTGTATGGACAGAAGATCCATTGTGTGATTAATCTTTGTGTAAATAAAACCATAAAATTCATTTTGTTGTTGGTCCTGACTCAGAAAATTCTGAATCAGGGCATAATAAATTGTAATATAGACTGTTACATAACTTTCAGCCACAGACTTCTATAAGATATATAATAGAGTGTCAGTTTGTTTGTGGTTGTGGTATTGACTCAGTTCTATATATACATATGTGTGTTAGACTTTATAAATATATATATATTGTATGTATATATATTTTATATTATAATATGTGTGTTAGACTTTAAATGTATTTGTAGTAATTTTATTTACACTACATTACACACTTTCATAACCCTAGACATTATACGTAGCTATCATACATACTAGTCAAGAATAGGTCTGATTGAGGTCATAAGGTGGTAGCAGAAAGGTACTCTGATAACTCAACCCAAAATTTGTTATAATCAGGGACCTTCACAGCTGACCTCATTCAGTACACTAGAAATATTGAATGATAACATCTGTAACACCAAAATCCACCACATATATATTGGGGGCTCGTCCGGGATTTGAACTTTTCATTAGGTAAACTCCCAACACCAGCTATATTGGGTACCTAGCTTCTGGGATTTAAACTTCTCCTAATACATGTATAGGAATCCCAGATAATAAAGGAAAAATATATTCTTTTGTGGAATTTAAATAGTGGATAAACTGTTGGTGCTTGTAGTTGTTGTGTAATTAGAGTTGATAAGTTACCTTAGTATATTGTTAACGTTGCTTGATATAATATGGCTGATTTGGCAAAGTTCAGATCTGCTGCTGTGCAGACTGCCAGAGACATGAACATGGAGGGTCAAGTCTTGATTGACTATGTCACCTCAGAATGTGATAAGTTCATTGCTAGGTAAGAACATAGGTTAGCTGAAGAGAGGAGAATGCAGTTAGAAGATGCTAGGGAGATGAAGAAATTAGAGTTGGATAGAAAGGCTGAGATCAAGAGGCTCCAATTTGAGGAGAGAAAATTAGAAGCAGAAGAAAAGAGATTGGCTGCCGAGAGGGAAGCAGAAGATAAAAGATTAGAGGGAGCATGAGTTGCGACTAAGGGAGTTAGAGTTGCAAGCCCATGCTCCTGAAAATGGTCACAGCCCCTCTACCTCTGATGCTACTGTTAGTCAGGGGGCCTCCAACTCAGCTATGGGGTTCCACTTAGATTATTTTGTTGAAAGAGATGATGATATTGAATCATATTTAAGTAGGTATGAGGTATTAGCTACAACTTATGGGCTAGAAAAGGAAAGATGGAGCCTGAAGTTATCCCAAGGTCTTAGGGGAACAGCTTATGAAGTTTTCTCAAAAATGAGCAGGGATGACCAAGACAATTATGACATGTTAAAGCAGGCTCTTTTGTTAAGATATGAAAAGAATGGTGAATTTTACAGGAACAAGTTTAGAAATGCCAAGCTACTGTCGGGTGAGACCTATCACCAGTTCTCTGCACGTTTAGAGACTTACTTGGAGAAATGGACTGCTCTGGGGAAAACCCAAGATCTTAAAGAAATGATCCTCATTGAGCAATTGAGAGAGTCCATGGCTCCAGACTTGAGAAAGTTTCTCATGGAACAGGGTGCAGAGAGGCTGGGTGAATTACTTAATGTCGCTGAGAGGTATCAGGCAGCCCAGGCAGAGGTAGCTGGCGCCAAAAGAAACATCTAGACAATTATAAGGCTCCACAAAACTCTAATAGATTTGACAACAAAGATCAAGGTAATAAGGGTAAGCAAAATTTTGATAGGCCACGCAATGATTATAAAAATAAAAACCCACAATTCACTGACAGGAAATATGAGGAAAGAAAACCTTTTCATCAAGGTAGATTATATTGTAGATGGTGTAAGAGGGAAGGACATGACACCAAAGTATGTAATAGGAAACCTGCTGGATTTGCTGCTATGAAGTTGGAGAAAAAGGAAGTAAAGGTAAAACCTACTGGACAGCAGGAACCTTATCCCCCCCCCCCCCCCCCGTTTGTGTGAGGACGTGGTATGTAATGGGGTCACCATTAGGTGCCTTTGCGATACCGGTTTGGATTTTGATTCTGTGGTGAGTGCGCACTTGGTGAACCCGGATCGGTTTACCACATAAACAGTGGAGATACAAGGGGCGACCAAGGACATACCACTTATGACACTTCCCATTGCCAGGATAACGGTGAAAACTCGCTATGTGGAATCAGTAATCAGAGCAGCAGTGTTAGACGCACCCATCTACCCTCTAATATTGGGGTGTCGTTATGTCTTCTTGGGGGATCCCAAGAGATCTGTGGTCTTGGCAGCAGTCCAGACCCGTTCACAATACAGACAGGAAGAAGATGAACCAATAAATACTCATCCAGAAGAGATGAGGAAGGCACAGGCTGAAGACAGGACATTCGAGCCTTGCTATAAAAAATTACCGAAATGCCACACACCTCCAAGCAAAGGGGACTATTATATGAAAAACAAATTGTTGTATAGGAAGACTGGGACTGGAACAACTGGCCATGCACAGCTGGTACTTCCAACTTCATATCGGGAGAGAGTGTTGGAATTAGGACATGCAATTCCCTTCAGTGGTCGTATGGGGATCAGCGCAACAGGACAGCGTATAGCTTGTCATTATTTCTGGCCAGGGATAACGTAAGATATAAAGAGATATGTAAAATCCTGTCCAGAATGCCAGAGAGTAGCTCCAAAGCATTGGACTGCTCCAGCAACTCTAGGGGAATTGCCCATAGTGGGAACACCTTTTGAGAGAGTTGCAGTGGATATTGTGGGACCTCTCACTCGGACCAAGAGGAGGAACAGTTACATCCTTACTCTGGTGGACACTTGTTCTATGTGGGGAGAGGCGGTAGCCCTGTCGTCAATCGATTCGAAGCATGTCGCAGAGGCATTACTTACAATATTCACTAGGTTAGGATTCCCGCATCAAATCTTGACTGATAACGGCTCACAGTTCAAGGGGAAACTAACGGAAGAAGTTTTTAGGTTATTTCAAGCCAAGCACTTTCATTGTAGCTCGTATCACCCCTAGGGGAACGGCCAGGTAGAGAGGTTCAATGGGACTCTCATTTCTATCCTGAGAAAGCTGGCCCATGAAAAACCTGATACGTGGGACCAATATTTGCCCGCTGCGTTGTTTGCGTATCGGGAAGTTCCACATAATTCAACCCGGGATGGCACCCGCAACCCTGTTATTTGGGAGGCCAATAAAAGGTCCACTGGAAGCCTTGTTGAGGACGTGGACCGATGAGAAGGCAGAAGAGACTGTTACCTCATCATATCAATATGTGAACGAACTGACCACTCGTTTAAAAACTAGTTGGAAACTGGCAAATGATAATTTGAGACAAGCCAAGAAAAAGCATGCTGCTTATTATAATAAAAAAGCGAAGGATAGGGAGCTTGCTGTAGGGGAGAAGGTGCTTCTTCTATTACCCGGCAGCAGCAATAAACTTCAAATCGGATGGCAAGGTCCATATACAGTTTTGGAAAAGGTATCCAGAACAAACTATAAGATAGGCAAACAGGGAAAGGAAAAAGTCTATCATGTGAACCTTCTGAAGAAATATCTGGACAGGCAAATCCAGGAAGGAACACACTTAATGGCCTTGTCTATCGCAACCGAAATGAAAAATGACCCGCTCACCTCATTTAAATATCCACTGAAGCCCAGTGAAACGTTTGCACAGGTGAAGATCAGTACTCACCTGACAAAAGGACAGAGGGAGCAAATTAAAAAGGTCCTAGAGAAACATACAGACGTGTTAACGGATAAGCCGGGGCACACAAATTTGTTGGAATATGATATGAAATTACTAGACCCAACACCCATCTGTATGAGGCCCTATTCTATTCTTTTCGCTAAGGAAAAAGCTTTGAAAGAGGAGATAGATTATTTGTTACAAGAAGGGATTATTTCTCACAGTGAATCTCCTTACAGCTCTAGTGTGGTTTTGTTGCGAAAACCATCTGGGGAACATAGACTGTGCATAGATTACAGGAAACTGAATGCTGTCACAGAAGGTCAGGTGATACAAATCAACTATTTGCCAGGCTGAATAAGGCAAAATATTTTTCTAAGGTAGATCTTAGCAAAGGCTATTATCAAATTCCAGTAAAGCCTGAGGTTCGACCTTACTTAGCCTTTAGCACCTCGGAAGGCCATTATGAGTTCAACATGTTGCCGTTTGGGTTGAAAAATGCCCCGAGTGTGTTTTCGAGGATGATGCGAAAATTGTTGGATCCCCTGAAAAATCGATGCATCCCGAATTTCACGGATGATATTCTTATAGCTACTGAAACATTTGAGGACCACGTTACCTCTTTGAATATGCTGTTTGATAGACTCAGAGAGGCTAACTTGACTGCTAGACCAACAAAATGTTGTATTGGATGTAAAGAGTTGGAATTCTTTGGACATACCGTACATCAGGGTAGTATGACCCCTGACCCCAAGAATCTGGAGAAATTGAAAAGAGCACCGAGGCCACAAACAAAAAAAGATGTGCGATCTTTTGTGTCGTTGTGTGGTTTCTACCAAAAGTACATTAAACATTTTAACTCTATATGTGCTCCTCTGACGGATTTAACGCGTAAGGGACAACCTGATACAATTAAGTGGTCAGCACATTGTGAATTAGCATACCAAGAGTTAAAAGAAAAACTCACAAGCAGGCCGGTATTGAAATTGCCTGACTTGAATCAAGAATTTGTCGTGAGAAGTGACGCAAGCAATGTGCGCTTAGGGGCCACATTGTTGCAAAGGTCCTCCTCACAAGATGGGGAATTGTACCCAGTCGCTTATGCAAGCCGCAAGTTGAACAAAGCGGGAAAAAATTATTCAACAAGTGAAAAGGAATGTTTAGCGTTGATCTGGGCTATAAAAAAATTCCAGATCTATCTGTATGGTAGGACATTTGTGGTCCAAACAGATCATCAGCCTCTCGTATTCTTATCACAGGCAAAGCATGAGAATGCGCGTTTATTAAGATGGTCATTGCTCCTACAGCAATATTCTTTTATGATTGAATATATTCCCTTCTCTCAGAACGTGGGGGCCGATTTTTTGAGTAGACATCCTTGTGATGAAAATCAGAAAAACATGTAGGACTTCATTTTCGCTAAGTTATCTCACAGATTAGAACCTGCAGTGAATTCATGTTTTAGGAAGGGAGGTGTGTAGCGAAAATCTGTGAAATAATCGCCAAATTCAGTAAGTAAGATTTTCATCCTATAATAATAAATAAACCCGCCCTTGGGTGTTCGCCGAAAGTCGTCTCTACGCCAGTATAGCGCTGCCTTTTGTGCAGAGGTTATAAATTGATCCCGCCGTAAAAATCTAACACGCTTTCCTAGTTTAGTCCTTGAGACTAACAATTAACGATCTGCCAGAACTGTGACACCAACCTACCGTCTGAATTAACGTAAGATTTTAACTTTAACGCTACTATTAGTAGTAACTCGGACATTTTCCAGTAGCAAGAACGAAACGATAGTAATAATTAACGCCAATACTACCAACGCTTGGCAAAAACCCCTCTTCGTTCTGCACGCGGGACTAATACTGTAACCTCTCTGTTGGACAAGCCAGCATAAATAAACACACAGACAGTTTTCAATTCTCGCCGAGTAGTGTATTTCTGACGTAACCCAGACAAGTTAGTTTATTTGTATGAAAAAAAATGAGAGAGGGAGGGGAAAAGATGGCCGACTTTTGGAAAAGTTGAAATTGACGATTAACAGTGACAAAACTGAAAATCTAAACGACAAAGAATATAGCCATAAAAATCATATATAAAGATAGCTTAGGGTCCCCTGAGCAATAATATGTTTTAATGGTATGGTAGTCTAATTATTAGCCAAGATATTGAAATAATACTATATGTCTACGTACACTAAGACCTGTTGTTTTTGCTCATTTATCCATAACGTTAGTGGAGACGCAAGTTTAAAAAAGAGGCATTAGATTGATTCAAATCCGATTGGATGGTAGAAGAGTATAGGAAGGAGGGTATTGGTTAGGCAAAATCTAAATATATTTTGAAGACTCACTCCTAGAAGTTTGGAGTTTTTTTTTTTTTTTTAATTTGAATTGAAAAGCTAGACCCTCGCTGATTGGGCCGGTCTGTTAATATTGGCAAAAGCTTTCAAAGGCTTGTCGCCAGTTGATACAGAAATTTTTGTAAGCAAGCTGCGTTGAGAACAGCAGTGCCTAGAGTGAAATAATAATTCTTGGCAGTCTGGACTGGGGCAAAGCTAAACTTACCTTAATGCTAATGCCAGTCAACGTATGTTTGTGATATTTCTTTGAATTGTGGTAAGAACGAATTATTAATGTTGTTATTACAACAACATTTGGTGTATGAGATACTGCTTGATTGGGAAGGCTTTACGACTGAGTACAGAGGTCCCCAGCAGACTTATGCAGGGCCTGTGGTGTTGCACACAAGCAGTAAACATTGACATGAGTTGTATAACTTAAAATGATTTCCACAGTTACCAGTGGGAAGGCTAACCCACATTATTCTATGGGAGAGAATCATTGTTGCAGTGTCAAAGGCGTTGTAGCCATTAGGGAAAAGAATAGGAGCACTGGTATGAGTTGTTATCTCAGAAGAAAATGGTTGACATGGGGTGGTCAGAGAAATCTGACCCTTTTCTTTTATTGAATTATGCCATGTATTGCTTGTGGAATAATATTGTGGATATGTTGTACAGAATCATAACCTTGTTTCAGGGTTTTTTGTTCTGGTACTAAGTTAGTGCCAGAACCCTGGTGAATTTACTTGAGAGAGAGAGAGAAAGTGAAACTTTACTGGACCAAGCGGTCTACCATACTATACTATACCAGGGACTGTGGCAGTCTGGTCATTCGAGTGAACGAAAGGAATTGTCAGCATCATACTACTATCTACATCAAGATAAGTGCCTATGTGTCGGCACTCAAAAGTTTATCCACTGACTTTTATTAAAAAGAACATAACATATTTGATTATACAATAAATATTCCACAAGAGATTAAAATAAAGAGAGGGGATGATGAAAACACCCCACCCACACCATTAGTTACCAGTGTTACTTAGTTTAGAGAAATACCTAAATATAATTAGATTAATAGTCCTTTGTATGGACAGAATATCCATTGTGTGATTAATCTTTATGTAAATAAAACCATAAAATTCATTTTGTTGTTGGTCCTGACTCAGAAAATTCTGAATCAGGGCATAATAAATTGTAATATAGACTGTTACATAACTTTCAGCCACAGACTTCTATAAGATATATAATAGAGTGTCAGTTTGTTTGTGGTTGTGGTATTGACTCAGTTCTATATATATATATATATATATATATATATATATATATATATATATATATATATATATATATATATATATATATATATATATATATATATATATATATATGTTACACTTTAAATGTATTTGTAGTAATTTTACTTACACTACATTACACACTTTCATAACCCTAGACATTATACGTAGCTATCATACATACTAGTCAAGAATAGGTCTGATTGAGGTCATAAGGTGGTAGCAGGAAGGTACTCTGATAACTCAACCCAAAATTTGTTATAATCAGGGACCTTCACAGCTGACCTCATTCAGTACACTAGAAATATTCAATGATAACATCTGTAACACCAAAATCCACCACATATGTGTAAGAGGCATCTTAACCAAGTTGCCGAAACTATTTCTTTGAGCCAGAAGTCTGTACATTGCCCAAGTATTTTGGTAGGTGGTACCAATTTTGGAGGTACGAGTGTGTGGAACAAGTGTGTGGTGTAAATGGCCTTCGGTCAGAGCCAGATACCAACATTAGACGGGTCTTGGAGACGCTGAACCATCTTTGTAATTACCCCTCGATACTACGAGCTACGTGTTACAGCCACCAGACTGGACCAGTGGCGAGAGTGAACCAGTCTACAACCTGCAAGGAACAAGCATCGGCTGGAGCAGAAGCCAATCGAAATCTTACTGGCAGCTAAGCACCCACTTAAAGCTGCCAAGTGAACTCTAAGAACGAAATGCCCTAAAATATCCAGATCATCACCAGTGATGAATCTATAAAGAAATAATTCCATATAACACCCCACCCTTATTTATTTTATATCGTTAACTGTAATTGATTATTAAATTTGTTATTTGTATGTATTCAAATTTATAGTTAATTTAAGCATTTTGAGTGAACTGCACCCGTTGGTCTCATGCATTTTAAATACATATAGAGCTATTGAAGTAATATTTTACTGATTTAAATCAGTTGGGGGCTCAGTAAAACGAGCAAAATTATTTCTTCTCTATGAAGGTCTGGGAAGATAGAAAGTTTACACTGCCCGGATCCTATCAGCCGTAGTACATGATTTCTTAAATTCCTACGAGGCTCCCTAGAATTGAAGCACTATTCTTCAATTCACATCTCTGCTATGAGTAATCTTGAGCGCAATGTAGATACCTTTGAAGACCCTATGTAAATACTCTTGAAGTTTGGCCACTGTTGGACCATCTTTGCAGATCAAGGGGAGAAATCCCATGACACCTCCGCCATCGAGATAGTACTTGAGGAAGGAGAAAAAGAAAAGAACTACGACTAGGACAAGGAAGCAGAAGAAGGAAAATGAGAAGGAGGAAAAAGAAAGAAAGAAAGACAGGTAGGCAGACAGGTAGGCAGACAAACAGACAGAAAGAGGGATAACAGGGAAGACGAAAAAGATTTTCAGTCAATAATCGTATCAACTTCTGTCAACGTGATAAACGCCAAGCTGTCAATGATTTTATTTTGCTCTTTAACTTGCTGTGATTTTCTTTCTATCAATTCTTATCCCTTTTTTTTTTGTTTTGTTTTGTTTTTGTCATGATAATTCCATGTGCTGTCCTTCTCATCGCAAGCTAAATCAAAAGCTTTTCTTTACTTTTGTGATGATCTTATTTCTTTCAGTTTGTTTCAGATTGGGTGGTAAATTGACCTGTCGTTTAAAAAATATGTTGTTTCTCCCTCAAAGTTCTCGTATGGGAATGGATAGAAAGGGGGAAGGGGTGCTTTCGGAATTATAAAGATTATTAGATCATTAGATTTTTAGATTATTAGATCATTAGATTATTAGATCATTAGACAGACGTATACAGTCTGTCAATGGTTTGGTCTGAAAAAATTTGTAGTACAGTATTTTTTTTCCATCTGTTATCTTTAGGGCTGCATTTCTCTTCCTATTAGCTGTAGATTGGGTTAAGATAACATCGACTTTACCCAACAGAAATGGAATCCAGTGAACTCTGACTAAACAGCTTGACCATCTAGATTTAGCCGATGATCTGGTCGTACTGACCCATAACCGTAATCAGGTGCAAGTAAAAATGAAAAATGTGAGAGGTCACAACAAGTGGGTCTGAAAATACACAGGGAGAAAACAAAGTTAATGAGAATAAATACAGGTAACGAGAACATTACTGCGCTTGAAGACAGACCGGTAGCGACAAGATGTAGAATCATCCATATACCTTAGCCGCAGTGTAGACACTGCTGGAGAGACAGTGAACACAGAAGGGTAGAGGAACTTTCATTGCACTGGGAAATATATGGAGATCAAAAGAAATCCATCACAACAATCAGAATATGCAATGCAAATGTCAAATCAATCCTGATGTATGGCTCTGAAATATGAAGAACAACAAAAACAACAACAGAAAAGCTACAGACTTTTATAAATGGGTGCTAGCGTAAAATATAATGATGATTGATGTGGTACGAGAAGATCACTAATGCGGAACTGATGACAAGAGCTAGACAAGAACCAATGGAACCAGAGATGAGAAGAAGAAGGCGTTGGAGATGGATAGGACACACATTGATGAAACCTCTTGATAGAATAACTAGGCATACCTAGTTCTGTAATTCCCAGGGTAATAGAGGTAGAGGGAAACCAAGGAACACACGGAGAAGAGAACTGGAGACAGACATGAAGAAAGCATTGAAAGACACTGAGCGGATGGCACAGGACAGGAAGACTTGGCCTAAGTTTGTTGAAGGCCTATGCTCCTTGGGGAGCTGAAGGGTGATGGTGGTATTCCATGAAGCGTCACAGGCAAAGTCCATTCTTGGTTTGAGATCAGGTACACGTGTAGTTCTATAGTGTGCTGTCGTATCGTGTTGATTTAGATGTCTGAAACAATATCGATCCATCTTTCCCTGGGCAGTCCTCTATTCCCGCGTTCATCTGCTTTAATATGATGTGTCCGTGTTGCTACTTAATCGCAAGATATATATTCGGTTAATCGCAAGATATGTTCGCGGTTAATCGCAAGTTATATACGCGGTTAATCGTAAGTTATGTACTCGGTTAATCGCAAAATATACGAGTATACTCGGTTAATCGCAAGATATATACGCGGTTAATCGCAAGGTATATTCGTGGTTAATCGCAAGATATGTACGCGGTTAACCGCAAAATATATACTCGGTTAATTGCAAAATATATACTCGGTTAATCTCATGATATACGCGGTTAATCACAAGATATATACGCGGTTAATCGCAAGATATATACGTGGTTAATCGCAAGATATATACGTGGTTAATCGCAAGATATATACGTGGTTAATCGCAAGATATATACGTGGTTAATCGCAAGATATATACGTGGTTAATCACAAGATATATACGTGGTTAATCGCAAGATATATACGTGGTTCTACAGAATTCACCCTCACAAGACATATAACTTCTACTTTGTTTTCCTCTTGTGGTCATATTACTTGTGGTCATATTACTTGTGGTCATATTACTTGTGGTCATATTACTTGTGGTCATATTACTTGTGGTCATATTACTTGTGGTCATGCTTCTTGGAATAATCATTGGGTTGATGGTTGGTCACAGCAGTTGGGGTTGACAGTACGCAGAGAAAAGGCAACATATTTTATTAGAACAAAAGCAGTCAACGTTACCTAGATAGCACTGGGAGATACATGTCTACAAGATGTGGAATCATATATGTATATCTGGGCAGCAAAATATAACCAGACCACAGCGAGCCTAGACAAGTGTCGCAGAGTGAAGATAATTTGTCTATTTGAAATTTTCTGTCCATCCTGCATATTGCTTTATTTTCTGTATATCCTAAGTTTCCGAAAAAAATGTTTCTCACGCACTTGCCTTTTCCCCACCTTAACCCAGGTGAAGATACGGTCAACCAGCGTTCACGTTCGTTAGGATTTTCCAGACTCGTCTGTCTAGAAATTTATGGCCTGTCTTCTTCCTCATTGTTAATACTTCTGAGCTCGGAACCACAGCACGTACTAGTGACATTCTATATGCAAACTAATTTGCAGCGAGACTTTTGCTATCGTGGGAACGTTTAAAATGTAGCGGGTAAATCGAAAATAATTCTTTCTTTCTTTCTGTCTTTAAGAAACTAGTTTAGACTTCACTTGGTGATAGCATACGGTAAGAGAGAGACGCACGTCTTAGCCTTGTAAAGTAAAAAAACTATGCATAGGGAGACTTGAGTTAAACACACATAGTGCCCTCTAGTTTAACTTAACAGACTAAAATTCCGGAGCGGGTATGTATTCGCTTTTCCGGTATATAGGAAATTAGCTCAAATATATAGATATGAAATATATTATTATCATGGTGAAAGTCTAATGAAATATATTACTATCATGGTGAAAGTCTAAGTGTATTATATAAACGGGTTTCCTTTATCATGTATGTATCATAAATGCTTACGAAAATTCATTTATTTTCACTGCTTGTATTTTAAAGCGATGTTATGTTACAATGTTTGTATCATTCATAATTTCAATGATCATTTTACTTTTCAATGTTTGTAACATTAATGTATGAGCATATTATTATGAATGCTGGAAGGAATGAACGGTGGAAAGCAAAGAAGGATTCTCTAGCGGACCCTCATGTAACTTTGTCTGACAGGGGAGGAAGCAAGTCTTGTTATTGTGTATGTATCTGGACTGGCCAGCTAATTCATTCACAGCAGACAGGAATGTTTAAGAATGGACTGACCTATTTTAGGAATGAGACGCATGCATGGATATCAACATGCCGACGCTGGACACTGCTTAAATTGTTTCTGTTGTAATCTGCATGTTGCAGCAGAAGAGTAGTTACACATGTATTTTTGTTTTGTCTAACAGATTTACGCAGTGCAAATCTTGTCTCGTATTGCTGAAAAGAGGTTACCTTTGGCCAGTGGCCATATAGTCCTCGTCCACCAGTCACAATAATTCCCTTCAATCATTTCAATTATTTCAATCATTTCAATCATTTCAATTACTTCAATTACTGCAATTATTGCAACGATTCTCAACACCAGATATTACCCTTAACAACCATCACCCTACCATACTCCACCCATTTTAACCCTTCATCCCACCTTTGGAAGCAAATTCGTTATCTGTGGATATCGCATCAACTGTGGATACGTTACACCTTTCTTGGATTTATAAAATCGTGTTCAGATTCTGTGCCCTTTGTGGATACCTTATTCGAACAGTGAAGTCGTTACCCCAATCTTGGATTTATAAAATCGTGTTCAGATTCTGTGCCCTTTGTGGATACCTTATTAGAACAGTGAAGTTAATTTCAAGCATTGGATTACGATATATTTTTTCCAAGAGACCCCCAGGATATAAGTTGTTTCCAACATTCACACCAAAGGAACAAAGGAACAAACATTCATTTACACACAAACATTATTTCACATATTTTCCAGCAAAAGCCTATCAGGCCTGCCGGGAACTTTACTAACACAATTCATTCATAATCCTTGTTTTCACTCTTGGTGTAATAATTTTTTTCTTCTTTAAAATCATCAAATTGTTGTGAGTTTGTTTTCTCGTGATAATCTTTATTATTATTTGATGTAAAAATCCTTATTGATTTATTTACATTTCTAAATTGAATAAAATTGAGTTAACCTCGATAGGATTGTTCGTTCAGTTCAGACTACCAAATCCTCAATCTAACTTTACTTCTTTACCCTACTATTTGTGAGTGACACAGTGTGTGCAAAAGAGTAATATTGTCGCCAGAGAAAACAAGAAGAGCTGTGTGTATGGTTTTCTTAGTGAAGAACTCACTGACTCAGCCTGTGCCTTCTGCCTATCTCTCTTGCACATCACTATCACACGTCCGTGTGCACTATTGTCCATCACGCCTATACAGCTGTCAAGCTTTACCTATTAATTATATTTTCATGCGACAACAAGACAAGGCAAATTATTTTATGCTGGGGGTTAGAGACTTCTTACGATGCTATTGAGCGGTACATGCCGTCTAAGAGGTTAAGAAGCACTGCAGATTTACCAGGTCATGTTACTGGGATACTGTCACTTTCAGGCACAGACCCATGCTACACATTTTTTTCTAAGCAACAATATAGCGGTTCTTTCATCTTCCTGGCATAATTACCAGTAACAGCCATGTTGCTCGTGTTGTCTAAGTGGGACACGACCTTAGATGCTGTATGTCTAACAATGGGGATGGTCAGATATGACTGACAGCTGACCCGTTAAAGATGGTTGCAGGAGAAACAATAGTTTTCAGGTAACTACATTTTAACGAGTTGGGGCACTGTTTGAATGATGGCTACGGACCGAGCGAAGTGGAGAGAGTTTGTTGCTATCCTTCAAGGCTCCACTTTGGTCGCTGATTGCTTTGTCAGTTAGTGACTAATGATCTAAAAAGAAACGAAGAACATTGAGAGTCTTTTTAACGGGACAGGGTACCTAGCCTCAGGACTAACCATGTTTAGTGACCTTCTTCCACAGGGTTAATGGAGCTCACTCTTTAATTCCATGCCTCAGGCACTGAATTTTACACTGATGATATTTAAAAGTCCCTGGAAAAAGAGGAAGGGGTCGACCTAGACGACGGTGGACCCAGGACATCACAGAGAGTCTGAACTTGTCTTTGGCTGATGCAGGTCGACTTGCCCAGAATCGTGATGCGTTCAGAGCAGCTGTAATGGAGACAACGTTCTGGAAAGAATACGTCACATGATGATGATGATGATATTTAAAAGAAAAAAAAATACGATAACGAATAAGTTAAAAGCAAAAACGATAAAGATAATACCATAGCTGAACTTACCATAGGGGATTAAGTGTTAGAGACTTCACTATAATAGGTCTCAGCTTTATGAGGTGGGGTGATCAGATCCATTCATCGTTGCCTTTGTCTAAGATGGGATAACAGGATAGTAAACATGGAGAGCTGGGAACAGGCACTTCAGGTCAGATCAGCTTGCCATCTTCGCATCGAAGGTCAGCTGCAATTCGATCTCCGGCATCTTCTGTCTCTTGTCTAGATGGTACACTGATAGAGTCCTTCCTGTCCATCTCTTGGTGTTATGTTTCCACTTGTAGCGATGTCTTCTGGTTCCATTTGCCCTGACCGTTTCCTTCCACAGTGGTTTTCAGCAAGGTGTTAATATTATTTTTATGTGATCAAAATTCCATCAATCAATCAATACCCTTTACTCCCCAAGGAGCATAGGCCTTCAACAAACACATGCCAAGACCTCTTGTCCCGTGCCATCCGCTCAAGCTCTTTCCATGTTTTCCTCATCATTTTCACCTCTGTATCCAGTTCTCCATGTGTTTTTTGGTCTACCTCTGTTTCTCTACTTTTTTCCATTTACATAAATGACCTTCCACTACACATCGAGCACTCATCCTGCGACCTATTTGCCAATGACTGTACCATTTATACTAGTGATAAAAGTTGCAACACGCTAGAAATATTATTACAAAGTGACACAGACAATCTTATTAAGTGGAGCAATGAAAACTGCATGCAAATAAATATCACTAATACAAAATGTATGATAATATCAACTAGACAAAAATTACAAAACTCACCGAAAACAACACTTCAGCTCTACATTGGAACCTCTTTAATTGAAAATGTAAATGAATATAAAACACTAGGACTCATAATTGACCAACATTTAAGTTGGAATTCGCATGTTCAAGCACTGACCAAACAAACGGCACAAAAAGTTTACCAGTTAGCTAAAATCAAACATTTCCTAGATGAGGAGACACGAAAAATGTTCTATACATCCCAGATACAAACACATCTAGACTATTGTTCCACAATTTTGGATGGCTGCACCATGTCCAACACTAAAAGACTCTATTCATTACAAAAACGTGCAGTGCGCCTAATTTCAGACAAAAACCTCACACAGTGTGTAGACGCATATACATATCTTAACATATTACCACTAAGAAAGCGCCTTCTCTTCAACAAAGCCAAATTTATTCACAAAATCTTGTCACAGAATGCTCCAACGTATCTGTGGCCTATTTTCAAATACAGCGGAAGACGCAGTCAACGCTTAAATAAATTACACATGCCCAAGCCTAGGCTCGACTTATTCAAGAAAAGTTTAGCTTTTTCTGCTGCTCATCTGTGGAATACTCTTCCACACGACTTTAAAAATACTCTTAGTCCATATTCATTCAATCACAGACTTTTCAAATACATCATGAGTGCAGATTATATGCCACCCTAATTTCGTTATGTTCTTAAATAATTACATAACATCATATGTAGGTTTTAAAGTTAATTTTGTCCTGTTTAGTATAAATTATGATACGCATCTGTAAATCTGTGTAACTGTTATTGTACTGTTACAATGTTGGGTACTTTTTTTTTATTTTTTATTGTACTTTTTACATGTTATTTCAGTATTATTTAACGACGGCCTGCGTGTATACCCTTTGAAAATAAAGTTCGTTCGTTCGTTCGTTCGTTCTCTTTTCCTGTGGATTCCAGAACAAGGACTGTCTTGAAATGCTATCAACAGGTTTCCTCAATGGGTGTCCTATCCATCGCCAGCGTCTTCTTCTCAACTCTTGTTCCACTGGTACTTGTCTGGTTCTTGTCATCAATTCCACATTTGTGACTTTCTCATACCATTTCAGTCCTTCTATTCTACGCAAGCACCCGTTTATAAAAGTCTGTAGCTTTTTGGTTGTTGTTTTTGTTGTTCTTCATGTCTCAGAGCCATACAATAGGACTGACTTGACATTTGAGTTGAAGATTCTTATTTTCGAGTGGACTTGATTTCTCTTGTTCTCCATATGTTTTCCAATGAAATGAAAGCTCCTCTTGCTTTTTGTATTCTTATTTTGATATTACTGTCTGTCCCTCCAACTTTGTCTATATTACTGCCCAGATATGTGTACGATTCTACATCTTTTAGTGGTGTTTCTTCAAGTTCAACCCTGTTATCATTTCTTGCATTTATTCTCATAATTTTTGTCTTTTCCCTGTGTATTTTCAAACCCACTTGTTGTGACCTCTCATCGAGTATTTTCATTTTGTCTTTCATTTGATTATGGTTATGGGACAGAAGAGCCGTCATCTGCAAAATCCAGATCATCAAGCTGTTTAGTCAGATTCCACTGGATTCCATTTCTGTTGTGTGATGTCAATGTTTTCATTACCCAATCTATTGCTAGTAAGAAAAGAAATGTAGACAAGAGGCATCCCTGTCTCCTTCCCGTTCTAATCCTAAACGGTTCTGTAAGTTGTCCTTCATGAAGAACTCTGCATGCCATGTCTTCATAGGTCTTCTTTATTAAGTAAATGATCTTCATGAGAACTCCATTATGCCTCATCAATTTCCAAAGTGATTCTCTGTCTACAGGCCACACATTGTTTATCTAATTTTCATCTCATTCATAAATTCTCTTTTAATTGCTAATTTTTCTAGGACTTCTTTATTTGTTTTATTATTTGTCCACGTAATGCTCCTCATTGTGGTTGTCCACGTGTGACGTCTCGCAGTGGGGAAGGAGGGATCAGAATTTTGTGACGAAGTGTGACGATAGGGGGAGGGGAGTTGAAAAATGTGACGTCAGGTAAAAACAAAAATTAATGAGGAAAGCCTTTTTCATAGATGATGAACACAATAGATTCTGTAACGTACATACTCATAGTATAGTTTTATTCGCAATAGTTAACTACTCCCTCGTTGACGACTTATATTAATGTTATAATCTCAGTTCTTCTTCTTCTTCCTCGTTCGTCCTGAAAAGGACGTTGGTTGCGTTGTGTCTGTTTACGCCGTAGCTGCGATATCTGCGCCTTTCGGCCGACACATCCGACTTCAGCACGGCATTTTTTGAAATTGAAGAGAGAGACAGACAGACACAGAGAGAGAGAGATAGAAAGAGAGCGAGCGAGAGAGAGAGAGAGAGAGAGAGAGAGAGAGAGAGAGAGAGAGAGAGAGACCCATGACCACACTGGTTGAAAAGTTTTTGCACGTGCTTTAAGAGCGTGGACAAGAACATTTTCTGCTGTCATTCTTTTTAATTTTTTAAAATTTTTTCTATATTTTTCTTTGCTTTCTCTTTTTTTTTGTGTTTTGTTATAGTTATCTTTGCTTTATTTTTAACAGCTATAACTTTCTTTGCTGAATTTATTTTTGTGTCAGTTGCTATATTTTATTGCTTCCTTTCTTTGTTGGATGCTAAAGTTTTATTTGCTTTCACTCTGCTTGTTTTTTGTGGCTGTTTTCTCTACCAAAAAGCTGCAAACTCTCATAAATAGATGATGGCGTAAAATAGAAGGATAGAAGTGGTATGACAAGATCATGAATGTGGAACTGATGACAAGATCATTAATGTGGAACTGATGACAAGATCATTAATGTGGAACTGATGACAAGATCATTAATGTGGAACTGATGACAAGATCATGAATGTGGAACTGATGACAAGATCATTAATGTGGAACTGATGACAAGATCATGAATGTGGAACTGATGACAAGATCATGAATGTGGAACTGATGACAAGATCATTAATGTGGAACTGATGACAAGATCATTAATGTGGAACTGATGACAAGATCACTAATGTGGAACTGATGATCTTGTCATCAGTTCCACATTAATGTGGAACTGATGACAAGATCATTAATGTGGAACTGATGACAAGATCATTAATGTGGAACTGATGACAAGATCATTAATGTGGAACTGATGACAAGATCATTAATGTGGAACTGATGACAAGATCACTAATGTGGAACTGATGACAAGATCACTAATGTGGAACTGATGGGAACTGATGACAAGATCACTAATGTGGAACTGATGACAAGATCATTAATGTGGAACTGATGACAAGATCATTAATGTGGAACTGATGACAAGATCATTAATGTGGAACTGATGACAAGATCATTAGTGTGGAACTGATGACAAGATCATTAATGTGGAACTGATGACAAGATCATTAATGTGGAACTGATGACAAGATCATTAATGTGGAACTGATGACAAGATCATTAATGTGGAACTGATGACAAGATCATTAATGTGGAACTGATGACAAGATCATTAATGTGGAACTGATGACAAGATCATTAATGTGGAACTGATGACAAGATCATGAATGTGGAACTGATGACAAGATCATTAATGTGGAACTGATGACAAGATCATTAATGTGGAACTGATGACAAGATCATTAATGTGGAACTGATGACAAGATCATTAATGTGGAACTGATGACAAGATCATTAATGTGGAACTGATGACAAGATCATTAATGTGGAACTGATGACAAGATCATGAATGTGGAACTGATGACTTGACAAGTCGTTCAAAATACAATTTCCTATATATTTTATTTAGTATATATACACTATCTACTCTTGTGCTGAAAGGTGAATGTTGCAAAAAAAATGGAATGAAATGAATTGGTAAGTTTACATATGATTTACAAATATTTATATTTATAAATATTACAACACGTTTTCCAATTATAGGAACAAAAATTATATCAGCTGTGCTGTTAATTAAGGATATAACGTTTATCAGCTATGCTGTTATTTACGTATAATTTATCCACTATGATCTTATTATTGTCTCTTGCTACGCTAATTCACGTTTTCTTCATTGACAGTTCTATGCTCACAATGCCGACAGAAATGGTACTAATGTGTACTCATCTCTCTTAAGTCTGTTCTTCTTTGTTTGGTTCACACCACCGGCAGAGTATCGTTCCTTTAGCCCACCCAAGACTGAGGGGGACCAAAGATGTAGAGTCTGGTCAACCTCTATGCTCCTGCGGAGTTCCAGGCAGCGGGATTGACTCGAACATACGACCTCAGGTTTTTAGGACACAATTAAACCTGTAACAAAGCAAAAATAGGGGCTAATTTCTGTCCTCAAGCCCACCTATTTCTAGTGTGAGTGAAATGAGCGTGTCTCCGATGTATGCATGTGGGATGAATGACAACATGGCTCAGTATGATTTAGCAATAGCGAGACAAGACAGGTGTCTACTTGCAAAACATTCTTTCTGATAAACTAATACATGGATACATTCAATAATATAGATTCAATACATGAATACATTTTATACATGAATACATCCCATAATATAAATCAATACATGAATAAATCCAATAATATGTACACCTAGGTGTGATACAACAATGTCCTTCCCCCTATACTATATCACGCCCTCTCTGACAATAGCTGGTAACATATATCCTAACAATATTGTTATGTTCTTATGATAGGAGTATATGAGACGAGGACTGGTTGGTGATATATCAGGTTGGAGTTATAGGAGACAATAGATTGGAGTTAGATGCGACAATAGATTGAGTCCTGACAAGGACTGTTTTGGTTATATTGGAGTTGGTCTTATCTGAGACAATAGATTGAGTTATAGGAGACAATAGATTGAGTCCTAACAAGGACTGTTTTGGTTTTATTGCAGTTGGTCTTATCTGAGACAATAGATTGAGTTATAGGAGACAATAGATTGAGTCCTAACAAGGACTGTTTTGGTTATATTTACAGTTTGGAATTATCAGAGACAATAGACTGAAGTTATAGACTGACAATAGATTGAAGTATAGGAGACAATAGGTTGAAGTATGAGTCCTATTAGTCTTCGTCTATTCAATCATAATAGGAAATACAATCATTATACTTAATTCCCCCCAAGATACAATCAGTAACCTGATAGGTAGTATAAATGACACACAACAAATACCAACGGTTATCGTAAAAATATTTACCCTCCTAAGATTTTAAACTGGCCAGGTTTTGACGCGACTTAGTGAAGTAGGTTGCAGGTCGATGCCCTCAGGTAAGTTACCATAAATCAAGGTGACAGCTTCTCCCTCTTCAGTCTGTATCTCTGGCGTCAAGTTCGGGGTTGCGTGGTTAGCATAAAATCCGCCCGATTATATAGTCAAGTAACTACTTGAGGAAAGCTTTCGGTTGGTTCCTGGCGGAGCAAGTTGATTGGTTTCCTCCGGTTTTGTACCTGGTCTCATACAGCCTAATTTTATTCAGTTTTCATCGGCCATCTTGCGTGAACAAGATGGCCGTTAATTTATTCTGTCTCAGAGACTGGTGAACGTTGATCGTTGATTGGTTGAAGCAAATCTGTATCTCGACATAGTGATTAACAAAGTAGTGGGTTACACTTCGTTTCACGACATAGCCCCCTCCTTTCCTAGCTGTGACTTGTCATAGCTGACGTGTAAACCCCTGCTGTGGTTAATCCTTTTGCGTCTGTCCTTCCAGAGTACTAGGGTGTCGACTTAAAAAATCAGCTCCTACATTGTCTCTTCCCGGAATGTAATTCACGGTAAAGGAATAAGGCGCAAGAAGCAGACTCCACCTTAACAATCTCGAATTTAGTTTTTTAGATGCAGCCAAGAATGTTAAAGGTTGGTGATCGCTTTGGACAATGAAGTGTGTCCCATACAGATAAGGTGAAAATTTGTTGATGGACCAAATTAGAGCTAAACATTCCTTCTCTATGGTCGAGTAGTTCAACTCAGCTGCATTCAGCTTCCTACTGGCGTAGGCGACTGGTAAAAGTTTCTCCGGCTGGGCTTTTGATTTCTGCAAGAGAGTTGCACCAATACCTATACTGCTAGCGTCCGTTCTTAATACAAATTCCTGTGTGATATCGGGTAGTGTAAGGATGGGTTTGCTGGTGAGTTTTGCTTTTAGCTCTGTGTAAGCTTTTTCACAATCAGCATTCCATTGGATTTTGTCAGGCTGTCCTTTCTTCGTTAAGTTAGTTAATGGTGCACACAGAGAGTTAAAAAATGGGGTATGTACTTCTGATAGAACCCACATAAAGACACGAATGATCTCACATCTTTCTTCGTTTGAGGTCTGGGTGCCTTCTTTAGCTTCTCTATATTCTTTGGGTCAGGAGACATATGACCTGTAGAAATAGTGTGACCTAAGAATTCCAACTCCTTACAACCGATATAGCACTTGGTTGGACGTGCAGTCAATCCAGTTTCTCTCAGTCTGTCAAACAACATGGAGAGCGCTACTATATGCTCTTCAAATGTGTTTGTAGCAACAAGAATGTCATCCATAAAGTTAGTGATATGGGGATTTTGTAGAGGTTCCAATAATTTCCTCATCATTCTTGAAAAGATACTTGGAGCATTTTTCAGCCCAAAGGGTAGTACATTAAACTCGTAGTGTCCGTCTGATGTACTGAATGCCAGCATTTTCCTAACTTCTGGTTTCACTGGTATTTGGTAGTATCCCTTGCTTAGATCTACCTTCGATAAATACCTAGCCTTACTCAGTGTAGAGAACAGCTGGTTGGTGTCAGGTAATGGGTCCACCTGAGATTCTGTGATCGCATTAAGCTTCCGGTAGTCAATACATAACCTGTGTTCACCACTCGGTTTTCTCAATAGCACCACACTTGAGCTATAGGGAGAGTCTGACTTCGAGATAATTTTCTCCTTCAACAGATAATCAACTTCCTCCCTTAGTGCTTGGGCTTTCGCATAGGGTATAGGGTATGTTCTCATGCATACTGGGGTAGGGTCGGTAACCTTCATGTCGTACTCTAACAGATTCGTCCGACCTGGCTTATCTGTGAGCACATCAGCATGGGTTTCCAACACTTTCTGAACCCTCTTCTTCTGCTCTGGAGTTAAATGTTCACTAATATTTACTTGAACATAATCCTCTGTAGTTGTGAGTGGATACTCCATAGAGTGAAGTGGTTCACCGTGCATTTCTGTTGCAATGGCTAGGGTCATAATATGTGCAACTTCTGATGATTCCTTGTCATAGTATTTTTTAAGAAGATTGACATGATATACCTTCTCCTTTCCTTTCTTGTCAATCTTATAATTGGTCCTGGAAAGTTTCTCCAGTATGACATAGGGTCCCTGCCATCCAATCTGCAATTTATTATTGCTGCTTGGCAACAGTAATAACACCTTTTCACCCACCTCCAGTTCCCTATCCTTTGCTTTTTTGTTGTAGTACGCAGCATGCTTCCTCCTGGCCTGTCTTAAGTTATCATTGGCCAGTTTCCAACCTGCTTTCAATCGAGATGTCAACTCGTTGACGTACTGGTATGCGGAAGTCACTGTTTCCTCTGCCTTTTCATCAGTCCATGTCCGCAGCAATGCTTCCAGTGGACCTTTTATTGGTCTTCCAAACAACAATGTAGCTGGAGCCAATCCAGTTGAGTTGTGGGGTACTTCCCTATATGCAAATAGTGCAGCGGGTAAGTATGTATCCCAAGTATCAGGTTTTTTTTCACTCGCCAGCTTTCTAAGGATTGAAATTAGCGTACCATTGAACCGCTCTACTTGACCGTTCCCTTGGGCATGGTAGGGACTACAATGATAGTGCCTGGCTTGAAATATCCTGAATACTTCTTGTGTTAGCTTTCCCTTAAACTGAGACCCATTGTCAGTCAATATCTGATGCGGGAAACCTAATCGGGTAAATATTGTCAACAGGGCCTCTGCCACGTGCTTTGAATCTATAGCTGACATGGCCACTGCTTCTCCCCACATAGAGCAAGTATCAACCAAGGTTAAGATGTAAGCATTTCTCTTCTTGGTCCTAGTGAGGGGTCCAACAATATCTACTGCAACACGTTCAAAAGGGGTTCCCATAATAGGCATTTCTCCCAGTGTTGCTGGTGCAGTCCTATGCTTAGGAGCTACTCTTTGGCATTCTGGACAAGATCTTACATATCTTTTTATGTCCTCTGTAATTCCTGGCCAGAAGTAGTGACAGGCTATCCTTTGTCCAGTGGCCCCTATTCCCATATGTCCACTGAAGGGTATAGCATGTCCTAGCGTCATAACCTTCTCCCTGTAAGATTTTGGCACTACAAGCTGTCCATGCCCTTTAGGTCCTGTTCCAGCTTTTCTGTATAGTAGGCCATTCTTCATATACAAGTCTCCTTTCTCTGGAGGGTTATGTGCTTTAGGCAATTTGCCAAAACAAGGCTTCAATGTGCTGTCTGCTGCTTGAGCTTTTTTCATCTCTTCTGGATGAGTATTGATAGGATTCTCCTCCATTTTCCTGGAGCTTTCCCTGGTCTGGACTGTTGCCATAACTACAGGTTTTATAGGTTCTCCAAGGAAAACATACCTACACCCCAAAATCAAAGGGTAAATAGGGTCGTCCATCACTGCTGCTTTGATTTCTCCTTCCACATAGCGAGAACTTATGTTGATTCGAGCTATGGGTAGTGTCATGGTTCTTGCTCCCTTGATCGGTCCTCTGATTTCCACTGTTTCTGTGGTTATCTGGTCAGGACTCACTAAAGAAGAGCACACAACTGAATCAAAGTCCAATCCTGTGTCATATAAACACAGTACTTGAGTGCCATTCACGGTCACTTCCTCACAGACAGGGGGATGATGGAAGTCTTTCTGACTTACTGCCATTTCCTTCCTTCCCTGATTCCCTGTTGTAAGACATGCAGCATGATGAGGAGGATTCTTCCTTCTGCAGTCCGCAGTATTGTGGTTACTCATTAGACAAGTTTTACACCACTTTCCTTCCTTCCGGTAAGGTGTCTTATCCGATCTTAGAGGGTTTTTGTCCTTTTGGTCAAATCTTTGTTTGTTCCTTGTGGTATGGTCCTTTTGTTCATATTTGGTATAGTTTTGTGATGATTTGAAGTTTTCACCCTGCTTCTTCTTATTTCCTAATAATTCTGCCTGAGCTGCTTGATATCTCTCAGCAACAGTTACAATATCTCCAATCTCTCTGCTCCTTGTTCCATGATAAACTTCCTCATTTCTTGAGGCATGGACTCTTTCACTTGCTCCATCATTATCATTTCTTTCAGATCCTGACACTTTCCTAAACTACTCCATTTTTCCAAATAGGTTTCCAATCTAGCAGAGAATTGGTGATAGTTTTCTCCTGGAAGAAGTTTAGCTGTTCGGAATTTCTTTCTATATGATTCTGAGTTCTTTTCATATCTCACAAGCAGTGCCTGCTTCAGGATTTCATAATCTTCCTGGTCATCTCTTGAGAGCTTCAAATATACATCGTAGGCCACACCTCTCAATCCCTGAGATAGTTTAAGACTCCACTTTTCTTTCACTAAGCCATAGGTAGTGGCAAGTCTTTCGTATCTATCCAGGTACGACTCAATGGCGTCTTCTTTCTCAACAAATGGGTCCAGATGAAAATTCATGGCCCCACTTGAGGTGCTCTGGCTGGAGCTACTCTCAGAGTGAGGTGAGCTCCCACCATTATTGCCAGTATTTGCCTGAATTTCAAGCTCTTTTAATCTCAACTGATGGTCTCTCTCTGCTTGTAATTTCCTTTCCTCAGCTTCAATTTTCTTTGCCTCATTTTCAGCCTCCCATTTCTTGGCTTTCATTTCTAATCTTTTGTTTTCTCTCTCAGCTTCCCGTCTTTTGACTTCTCTTTCAGCTTCCAGTCTTTTCCTCAGCCTCAAATTTCAAATTTCTTTGCTTCTCTATCAGCCTCTAATTTCCTTTGCTTCAGTCTCTAATTGCAACTTTCTTTCTTCCCTATCCATGTGTTTGTCCACTTCTGTTGTGACATACTGAGTAAGAGCATCACCTGTCATATTTAATTCCTTACCCATCTGCATGACCGCAGTCCTGAACTTCACTAGATCAGCCATGGCGTTACTTAGATAGGGTATGTATATTTACTATAACCAAATTATTGTAATTAAACTTAATTAATTTAAATGAACAAAAATTTCCGTGCAACTTTGTGAGCATCAACTATTTACTGAGTACTAAATGGTACTCCTCCTAAGAAAATATTGTTTAAAAAAAAAAAATCCTATTATAGAATTTTTTTTCAAAAATCTGTTTCTTATGTTATCTATGGGTGGCACAAGATAGAGTGTAGATAGATGAATAGACTAAGTATGGCTCAAGATATACAGAAATATCCCAGGAACGAGCCCCCAGTGTGGCGAGAGGTTTTATTTGGCTCTTGGATCAGTATAGTACTGACAATTACAGAAATAGAATTTCTGCAGAAAATGGTGAAGTCCCAGTGTCTGAGAGAACTACTGGTATCACAAATTAGTTACGGCTGTGAATGATCTGATCTCGAAAAATTAGTAGAGAGGAGACCGACATAAAGTGCCACCTCCGCTGTGTAACTAACTGTGATATTAAACAAAAACAAGGAAACAGATTTTACTTAACAAAGATAAAATTGACAAGTCGTTCAAAATACAATTTCCTTATATTTTATTTAGTATATATACACTATCTACTCTTGTGCTGAAAGGTGAATGTTGCAAAAAAAAAATGGAATGAAATGAATTGGTAAGTTTACATATGATTTACAAATATTTATATTTATATATGTAAATAAATATTGTGTTACGTGCAGTCTTTGATATCTTACAATATTATACATTGGTATTCTTGTTATCTTCGCAAATATTTTGAAAGCAAAATAGTGCTTAAGGGAAAGTCATTATTGTGTTACTTCCCTTGAAAGTTGTGTCGGCTCTTTCGATCAAACTCCGCGGATAAATCCATTTTACTGCGATTTATTCGTTGTTTGGGTAATAATAGATTGTTCTTGCTTCAGAATATCTATGGCCTGAATTTATGTGTATTGTTTGTCTGAGTAGGACGAGTCTGTCTTATATCTGTATATCTTTACATATCTAAGTCGAACTATATGTTCTGTTGTCTCTAGAGAGGTCGAAGGCTATTCGGCGGATGTGTCGCTAGAGTGTGGTGTGATTTGGCTTCGTCCTGATAGGGACTGTGTGTTTTTCCATGTCGGCCTGTCGCCGGGGAAAAAGTGATCTCAGTATTTGTGGGGAAGGTGATAGTTGTCTAAACCTATCGTGTATGCTTTACCCCAGTGTTTAGTCGTATTGCCAAGGAATGGCAGTTTCATATTCCTATACCAAGGTAATCAAAGATACTCTTATGAACTCTCGATCGAAGCCACCATTTTCGATAGTTACGATTTGAATGTCTAAGAGAATATATTTGACTCGATGAAAACGACTTCGATTCCTAGCAGCACTATATCCTGTAGATTGCAGTCAATTGTTCATGATCAAATCTACAGAGCAATGAAATGTTTTATGAATGACTAACTTTAGGACAGATTCATTATCTGTATCCAAACGTGAGTGACAGCTCACGAGTGAAGCCATCTTGGAACCAAAACATGTAGTGACTTTCAAGAAGAGAAAAGGGATGCCCGTATTATCGCTTGATCAGTCCAGAGATCACTGCTACACATGAGAACCCATTGCTAGCGGTTCAATATTATTATATGGAAAAATATGTGCTGAACATTATGTTGAAGAATCGTCGCTAGACGAGATTAGGTTTAGAAGCCATCTGAAATATTGTTTATAAGCTGACGTGCTCAGTCAGTGAAGTCAGATGATATATGTATGGGCGATACTGAGTGCTTGGCTACTGACAGTCCATTATACATTTATTCTACATGAGTGCCCATGTAACATTGCAAGACCATTTATCCACTGTACTATGATGTATTATGGCAACCTGTGATTTGTCACTATCTGTGCTGTCGAGTGTGTACGTCCAATTAAACTTTAGAAAAGGTACACAGTCGTTGGTGTCGATGACTTCCAGTCATACATGAGTGTGAGAAAAGAACATTTTTTTGTCAACACCACGAACCTTATCATCATTCGCACATTATACACTCAATCCATGTCTACACACCACTGCGTAGGTCAAGTTGACATTCCATACACTACAGTGGAGCAAACAACACCATAGAGATCTTATCAACTGATGATGATGATGATGTCTGCTTCCATCCACTTATATCTATCTTTTGGTGGATATCATTAACGGGAAATAAAAATCCAACGTTATCAACCTTATCAACTGGTGGACCAGCTTTCTGGGTTTGACCTCGCAGAAGTTCAGAAGTCAACAGATTACCGATACCAGACCGTTTCCTGTGGCTGATACGACACACTTGCAGTATTGGTTTGCTCTTTGTCAACACTTCGTCACGTGACCTGTCAGGTGAATGCAGTATGTAGGTCAGCGTTGTTGACATTTTTTACATTAGACATTATAGAGTTTCACAGAACAGTTGGATCAATTCTTGTCAATGTTAACAGGAAGACAGTATGAGTGAACTAAGAAGTCCTATTTTCATCGATGGATCTTCTTGTTTTCCATATATGAACTTTAATATTTAAGGCCAGAATGTTTAATTGAATAAAGTGGCAGTTTGTTTATTTTCATAAAAATAACTTTGCCATTACTGTAAAACTGAGCCTATTTTGCAACACATACTATCATACACATAATTTATATATATTTATGTTTACATGTTATTTGTTTGTATAGTATGTTAGTTTCTATGTCAGCGGGTTGTGTTTAAGGTTGGGCGGCGTCCTCACAACAGAATATCCCACGTCATAGAGGGTCCGTTGTGGGCGTTTTCTATAGGTGCAATTTTCTTGATTGAAAATTTGCTGCGACAACTGTTGCTTTTGTGTTAGCTGTGAAGTCTGTAATTATTGTTATTTTTGTAATATTTCTTTGTTCTTTAGTTTTGTTTTGATTTGTTTGTAATTTGTTGGTCTAACCTTTTCTATCTTTCAGTTCTATTCACAATTTATATTCATATATTGTGACGTCATTTGTGTTGTTATTCTTTGCAGATTCAGTGATTATTTTCATTGATTTCCCTATTTGATTTATTTTGATTTCTGCAAACGTTCTTGTATTGTCAGTCCTATTTGTACTTTATGTATTCTGTTGGTTGACATATGTTTTATATAGGTATATTTCATAAGACACAATTGCCTGTGCACTGCACTTGGATTATGGTATAAACCAGTACCTGATTATTATTACTATTATACAAGACCTTATTAAAGGCTTGTGACCCACAGATATTGGGATAGTATACTGATTAATCAAGTCATTGAGAACTTGTGGTATTATTATTGATTCAGGTGATTAGTATTATTGTTAGACATCATGGCTACATTAGAATACTTCATTACACAAGGGAAAGCCCTTGATAAGACTGGTCAACAATTAGAACAATGGGCAGTTGCTCAATATGACAAAGCATTAGCTGCAGAAGAGAGAAGAGCTATGGCAGAAGAGAAAAGATTAGCTGCAGAAGAAAGAAAAGCTATGGCGGAAGAGAAAAGATTAGAAAGAGAAGCTGAGGCTGCTGCTGAACAAAAGAAATTGCAGATGCAGGTAGAGGAAAGGAGATTTGAAGCTGAACAAAAAAAAAAAAATTGGAAAGAGAAGCTGCGGCTGAACAAAAAAGATTAGACAGTGAAGCTGAACAAAAAAAATTGGAAAGAGAAGCTGCGGCTGAACAAAAAAGATTAGACAGTGAAGCTGAACAAAAAAGATTAGACAGGGAAGCTGAACAAAAAAGATTAGACAGGGAAGCTGAACAAAAAAGATTAGACAGAGAGGCTGAAGAAAAAAAAGCAATAAGAGAACATGAATTTGAGTTGGAGAAATTAAGATTGACAAGTATGAGTAATGTTAATCAGGCATCTAGTGGTAATGATAAACCTTCTACTTACAAGGTTAAGGTTCCACCGTTCAATCAGTCCAGTGACGATATTACATTCTGGCTGGATAGATTTGAACGTTCTTGTCGTACACATAATGTGGATAAATCACAATACGCTAATCAATTATCAGAAAACTTGAAAGGTGAATCTTTGACTAGATTATGCCTTGTAGGAGAAGCAGATAAGGATAATTATGATGTCATTAGGGCGGCTTTGATAAAAAAATATCAGCTAAGTGAGGAAGGCTATCGCCTTTTATTTAAAACGATGGTACCTGAGACGGGTGTAGAATTCTCAGAATTCACTGCAAAGGCACGTCTCACAGTTGATCGTTGGATTGAGCTTTCCAAAACAGAAAAAACGTATGAAGGACTTATGGATTTGTTGCTCAGAGATAAGATTATGTCATGTGTGAACAAACCTTTCCTTGAATTTATACATGAGCGTAAACCCAAATCTCTAAAAGAAATGGAAGAATATTGTTCCCAATATGTCACTGCACACCCCGACGTGACTTTTGGCAACACTAAGATTAAGGAGAGTATGCCAGTTGCTTCAGCAACACCATACAATCCCAATTATTCACACAGATTTCAGGGACCTCAAAACAGATTTGATAAAAAAGGTAACCATAATAGTTATCAAAACCAAGGTAACCAATCATTTCAGGGTTCTTCTTCAAAGAACTGGAGACGACCTGATAGCTCTCGACACAGGGGTGGTCATAATTATAGGAATTTCCGTAGAGGAAGTAATTATAGAAACTATCAGGGTTATCCGTCTTGGAGTCAACAAGATCATAATTACAGAGATACTCATTATAATGAATATGATAATGGTAACCAAGGGAACTATGACTCAAACCCAAATAGGGGTTACAATAGAGGTAACAATAACTACAGAGGTGATAATAACCGAGGTAGATCTCAAAACAAAAGACATAAACCACATTTTCAGGCAAACTCTGCACAACAAGAGTCCCATGAAGCCTATAAACAGAGTAAAGATAATAATGATGCTAGTAATATGGCATGTGCCGCTTTTGATTTTGGGAGAGCATCTCAGTGCCCCCAATGCAAAACGTTATTTGAGCCAACCACAGTGTCTACTTTAAGCTGTGGCCATCCTCTTCCTGCTCTTCCAGCATCAGTCGCGCATGATGGAAGAGGTTCTCTTGTCTTACATAAGGGTTTAGTGAATAACAATCCAGTCTCTGTGCTATTTGATTCTGGATGCACCACAATTGGTGTTAGGCAGTCACTCGTAGATCCTTCCCGTGCCACTGGACAAGTAGTCAAATGTGTAACATTTGGCGGCACATTAGAGAAATACTCTACTGCTATCATTAGGATTGCTACTCCTTTCTTTACAGGAGATGTACACGCATGTCTTCTTCCGAATCCGATCGCTGACCTCATCATCGGTCGCATTCATGGAGTCAAGGAATGCACTCCGCAACAAATTTCCACGTGGGAAAGGCAAAACATGCAGATTGCTAACGCTGTAGTCACTAGAGCTCAGGCTCTTAATATGCCTCAAACTTCATCTATTGAAGATAATGAAGTGCATAACCAAGATAATCCCTTGGTAATTTCTCGTGACTCGTTTATAAAACAGCAAGAAGATGATCCCACTCTGAAGAAATTCTTCATTCTTGCAACTAAAGGTGATCCGAATAAAGACACAAGTCGTAAATCGTGGATTACAAAGAAGAATGGCGTACTTGTACGTATGGTTCAAGACTCCATTACGTCAAGTCATTCTCAAATCCTGGTTCCCAAGAATTTGAGAGTTAAAATTTTGCAGCACGCTCACGACTCTCAGTGTGCTGGACACATGGGTTTTTCCCGTACTAAGTCAAGAGTCTTTGCGGCTTTCTTTTGGCCATTGGTAAACAAGGACATACGGATTTATTGTCGATCTTGTAAAGTATGTCAGGAAGTTAAATCCAAAGGTCCACGGCATGCTGCACCCATTCAGGCGGCGGACATTCCTATTCGGCCGTTCCAAAAAATGGCCATAGACATAATTGGTCCATTTAAGATCAAGTCTGCCAGAGGACATCAGTTTATCTTGACGTGTGTTGATATGTGCACACGTTGGCCAGAGGCTATTCCTCTGAAGAGCATTACTACTGCTGATATTGCAGATGCTCTTTGGCTTATATTTTCTCGTCTGGGGTTCCCCGGAGAGATATTGTCAGACCATGGCACCCAACTAATATCAGATACCATGTCTCAAGTAATGTCTACTCTGCAGATAGATAGATCTTTAAGTAGTATCTACCATCCAATGTCTAATGGTATGGTCGAACGCCTTAATAGAACACTTAAAAACTTACTGGGGAAGATAACTGAGGATCATCCTCAAGACTGGGACAGAGTTTTACCTGCGGCCCTCTTCGCTTACAGAGAGGTACCCAATGAACATACGGGATTTTCTCCCTTTGAACTCGTCTTTGGCGCGCGTCCGCGTGGCCCTATGTCGTTGCTTCACGATCTCATAACATCTGACAATATTGACGATGACACAAAGTCATCCTACGAATATGTCATCGCGTTGAGACAAAAAATTATCGAAGCATGCAAATTAGCAACTTCTTCTTCTGAATTTGCGAAACAGAAGGCAAGGCAATTTGCCAATAAGAAGAGATGCTTACGACAACTTTGTCCTGGTGACAAAGCATTTGTATTACTACCTTGTAGGGAAAACAGATTACTTATTTCTTGGAAAGGTCCGTACGATATAATATCGAAAATTTCCGATGTCGACTATATTGTCGATATTGATGGGAAGCATAAAACCTTCCACATCAATATGCTTACTGAATTCCATGAACGTCCGGATTATTTGCAACCCATTTTCCAAGCAACGGACAATTCTCCAGTACAACATGGTCATTACTCATCACTGTCCGTGATACAGGATGAGGAAACAAGTTTTTCAGATGTAAATCTTCCTCTTCCAATGATCCCACTTCATTCCAGTGAATCATGGAAGAACGTTACTGTCTCTCCTGATTTGTCTCTAGGAGAACAGCGACAAGTTTCAACTATGTTGCAAACATTTCAGGATGTACTCACTGACATCCCTGGACAAACGAATGTCATTCAACATGACATTGTTCTAACTGACCATACTCCTATTAGGGTTAGACCTTATCCTATACCTATACATTTTCAAGCACAGGTCGAGAAAGAGTTGGATGAGATGATAGATTTGAAAATAATCGAACCATCCACCTCTGCATATTCTTCGCCGATGGTTATTGTGCGTAAAAAAGACAATAACATACGTCTTTGCGTTGACTATCGAAAATTGAATCAAGTAACTAAGTTCGATGCCGAACCTATGCCTTTACTGGAAGAGCTACTTACTCGACTCTCCAAATCTCATTTTTTCACTAAACTTGATTTGTCTAAAGGATATTGGCAAGTTCCTTTATCTGAACGCGCCAAACCTCTCACGGCTTTTTCAACACCTAGAGGTTTGTTCCAATGGAATTTTATGCCTTTCGGTCTTATGAACGCACCAGCTACGTTCGTACGCATGATGCGCCGAATCCTATCTTATCGGTCAGATGTCATTGCATATCTAGACGACATCTGTCTTTTCAGCGATACTTGGGAAGATCACTATTCAGGGTTAGATGAATTGCTGTCTACTTTGCGTGAGCACAACCTGACAGCGAAACCCTCTAAAGCCTATATTGGTTTTAGCGAAATTTCTTTCCTAGGCCACCGAGTTGGTCATGGTTTCCTAAAGACAGAGGACCATAATACTAGTAAGATACTTAACATCTCAATCCCTAAGACTAAAAAACAGGTGAGAAGTCTGTTAGGTCTTATTCAATTTTATGGCAGATTCATTCAGAATCTATCCTCTATCATGGCACCTCTCTCAACACTTCTAAAGAAAGGTTCGCCTAATGTGGTCCACTGGTCTCAGGAATGCCAATGCTCTCTGGATAAGATTAAAACACTGTTTTCAACACCACCTATTTTAGTGCTACCCACTAAAGATAAGACATTCGTTCTTCGTAGTGACGCTTCATCCACTGGGATTGGAGCGGCACTAATGCAAGAGTACTCTGGAACTCTGCATCCTGTAATGTATATTTCCAGAAAACTTAATGCGGCAGAAAGGAATTATTCGGTTTTAGACCGTGAGCTATTAGCTATGGTTTGGTCGATCCTCAAACTACAGAGATTCCTTCTAGGCGCACATTTCATAGTAGAAACCGACCAAAAAGCTCTTACTGCTATACAGAGTAAGAATTTGAAGAGCTCGAGGTCTACTCGATATGCAATTGCTCTTCAACCTTTTCATTTCTCTGTGCGAGCTATTCGTGGATCAGATAATGTGATGGCAGACATTCTGTCAAGATGCCCACATGATTCCACATAACTATTAGGGCTTAGACTTCTTGATATGTCTAGTTCTATAGTAGTTCCTTTTCTATATCATGATAGATACACATTTGTAATTTAATAATATAATGATTGTATCACTACATAGCGGTTCATTGATGTTTATTCACCGCTGTGCTTTGATGATTTTTTCTTCATAAATCATAAATTTAAGATATCTAATACGAAATGATGATATGAATTTTTTAGGCATTGTGTAATTGCCAGAATTGTATTATACTTTGATGACACCTTCCTGGAAAAATATACTTGTAGAGAAATAATTTCTCTCAGTTTATGAGACACATTCTCACCAGTCGCTCCATAAGTCGACTTAGCCTCATATTAGGCGTTATAGGTATTCCTGATATTTTCATCTGCGCATTATTCATGCGTTGTGAGCCTATTGTACGTTGCTCCTAGATGTATTTCAAAAAAAAAAAAATGTTCCATTTTTTTTTTTTTCCCGGGAGGTGTGGTAAGACTGTTACGTGCAGTCTTTGATATCTTACAATATTATACATTGGTATTCTTGTTATCTTCGCAAATATTTTGAAAGCAAAATAGTGCTTAAGGGAAAGTCATTATTGTGTTACTTCCCTTGAAAGTTGTGTCGGCTCTTTCGATCAAACTCCGCGGATAAATCCATTTTTCTGCGATTTATTCGTTGTTTGGGTAATAATAGATTGTTCTTGCTTCAGAATATCTATGGCCTGAATTTATGTGTATTGTTTGTCTGAGTAGGACGAGTCTGTCTTATATCTGTATATCTTTACATATCTAAGTCGAACTATATGTTCTGTTGTCTCTAGAGAGGTCGAAGGCTATTCGGCGGATGTGTCGCTAGAGAGTGTGGTGTGATTTGGCTTCGTCCTGATAGGGACTGTGTGTTTTCCATGTCGGCCTGTCGCCGGGGAAAAAGTGATCTCAGTATTTGTGGGGAAGGTGATAGTTGTCTAAACCTATCGTGTATGCTTTACCCCAGTGTTTAGTCGTATTGCCAAGGAATGGCAGTTTCATAATTCCTATACCAAGGTAATCAAAGATACTCTTATGAAGTCTCGATCGAAGCCACCATTTTCGATAGTTACGATTTGAATGTCTAAGAGAATATATTTGACTCGATGAAAACGACTTCGATTCCTAGCAGCACTATATCCTGTAGATTGCAGTCAATTGTTCATGATCAAATCTACAGAGCAATGAAATGTTTTATGAATGACTAACTTTAGGACAGATTCATTATCTGTATCCAAACGTGAGTGACAGCTCACGAGTGAAGCCATCTTGGAACCAAAACATGTAGTGACTTTCAAGAAGAGAAAAGGGATGCCCGTATTATCGCTTGATCAGTCCAGAGATCACTGCTACACATGAGAACCCATTGCTAGCGGTTCAATATTATTATATGGAAAAATATGTGCTGAACATTATGTTGAAGAATCGTCGCTAGACGAGATTAGGTTTAGAAGCCATCTGAAATATTGTTTATAAGCTGACGTGCTCAGTCAGTGAAGTCAGATGATTTATATGTATGGGCGATGCTGAGGGCTTGGCTACTGACAGTCCATTATAATATTAATCTACATGAGTGCCCATGTAACATAACATTGCAAGACCAGTTATCCACTGTACTATGATGTATTATGCCAACCTGTGATTTGTCACTATCTGTGCTGTCGAGTGTGTACGTCCAATTAAACTTTAGAAAAGGTACACAGTCGTTGCTGTCGATGACTTCCAGTCATACATGAGTGTGAGAAAAGAACATTTGTCAACAACACGAACCCTTATCATCATTCGCACATTGTACACTCAATCCATGTCTACACACCACTGCGTAGGTCAAGTTGACATTCCATACACTACAGTGGAGCAAACAACACCATAGAGATCTTATCAACTGATGATGATGATGATGTCTGCTTCCATCCACTTATATCTATCTTTTGGTGGATATCATTAACGGGAATAAAAATCCAACTTTATCAACCTTATCAATAACGTTTATCAGCTATGCTGTTATTTACGTATAATTTATCCACTATGATCTTATTATTGTCTCTTGCTACGCTAATTCACGTTTTCTTCATTGACAGTTCTATGCTCACAATGCCGACAGAAATGGTACTAATGTGTACTCATCTCTCTTAAGTCTGTTCTTCTTTGTTTGGTTCACACCACCGGCAGAGTATCGTTCCTTTAGCCCACCCAAGACTGAGGGGGGACCAAAGATGTAGAGTCTGGTCAACCTCTATGCTCCTGCGGAGTTCCAGGCAGCGGGATTGACTCGAACATACGACCTCAGGTTTTTAGGACACAATTAAACCTGTAACAAAGCAAAAATAGGGGCTAATTTCTGTCCTCAAGCCCACCTATTTCTAGTGTGAGTGAAATGAGCGTGTCTCCGATGTATGCATGTGGGATGAATGACAACATGGCTCAGTATGATTTAGCAATAGCGAGACAAGACAGGTGTCTACTTGCAAAACATTCTTTCTGATAAACTAATACATGGATACATTCAATAATATAGATTCAATACATGAATACATTTTATACATGAATACATCCCATAATATAAATCAATACATGAATAAATCCAATAATATGTACACCTAGGTGTGATACAACAATGTCCTTCCCCCTATACTATATCACGCCCTCTCTGACAATAGCTGGTAACATATATCCTAACAATATTGTTATGTTCTTATGATAGGAGTATATGAGACGAGGACTGGTTGGTGATATATCAGGTTGGAGTTAAAGGAGACAATAGATTGGAGTTAGATGCGACAATAGATTGAGTCCTGACAATGACTGTTTTGGTTATGGAGTTGGTCTTATCTGAGACAATAGATTGAGTTATAGGAGACAATAGATTGAGTCCTAACAAGGACTGTTTTGGTTATATTGCAGTTGGTCTTATCTGAGACAATAGATTGAGTTATAGGAGACAATAGATTGAGTCCTAACAAGGACTATTTTGGTTATATTTACAGTTTGGAATTATCAGAGACAATAGACTGAAGTTATAGACTGACAATAGATTGAAGTATAGGAGACAATAGGTTGAAGTATGAGTCCTATTAGTCTTCGTCTATTCAATCATAATAGGAAATACAATCATTATATTTAATTCCCCCCAAGATACAATCAGTAACCTGATAGGTAGTATAAATGACACACAACAAATACCAACGGTTATCGTAAAAATATTTACCCTCCTAAGATTTTAAACTGGCCAGGTTTTGACGCGACTTAGTGAAGTAGGTTGCAGGTCGATGCCCTCAGGTAAGTTACCATAAATCAAGGTGACAGCTTCTCCCTCTTCAGTCTGTATCTCTGGCGTCAAGTTCGGGGTTGCGTGGTTAGCATAAAATCCGCCCGATTATATAGTCAAGTAACTACTTGAGGAAATCTTTCGGTTGGTTCCTGGCGGAGCAAGTTGATTGGTTTCCTCCGGTTTTGTACCTGGTCTCATACAGCCTAATTTTATTCAGTTTTCATCGGCCATCTTGCGTGAACAAGATGGCCGTTAATTTATTCTGTCTCAGAGACTGGTGAACGTTGATCGTTGATTGGTTGAAGCAAATCTGTATCTCGACATAGTGATTAACAAAGTAGTGGGTTACACTTCGTTTCACGACAGAGAGACCAAAGAACACACGGAGAAGAGAACTGGAGACAGGTATGATGGGGATGAAGAAATCATGGAAAGACCTTGACCTGCTGTCATAAGACAGGAAGACCTGGCATAAGTTTGTTCAAGCTACTTGTGGAGCTGATGATAATGATGATAATGATTATGATGAATATGATGATAATGATTATGATGAAAATGATTATGATGAAAATGATTATGATGAAAATGATGATCATGAAAATGATGAGAGTTTTTTTTGCTCTCTTTATATCTTTTTTTTTTGTTTTTTTTGCTTTGGCTATAGTTTCTTCACTTTCTTTCTTTTTGTAATCTGTTAGTCCTTTTATTATTATATTTTTTTACATTTTATTTATTTACTCAGCTATCATTAGACGGCTTCTTTCTTTTTTATTTTCTTATATCTTTACATTGTTATTAGTCTCCGCTGCTATTCGTTTCTGGGCTTTATTCCCAATACTTCACTCTTTTCTTGTCATCACTATTCTTCTTCTTCTTTTTCCTCGTTCGCCCTGAAAAGGACGGTGGTTGCGTTGTGCCTGTTTGCGCCTAAGCTGTGATATCTGCACCTTTCGGTCGACACCTCCGACTTCTGCACGGCATTTTTTAGGGACCGGGTTTGCCTTCCCATTTCGATCCGTACTCGCTCAGCCAGACTGCACTGCTGCAGACTGTTTCCAGGACCACCACGTGGAGGTGGAGTACGGTCTTGATCAGCTCTGGTTCGCTGATCCTGATGCAAGCAGTCAAGCTATGGGTCGCTGACTGCATTCACTATTGCTGCATCTTGGGGTCCCCATCACTATTCAGTTTATTTTACTGGTTTATTCTTTCTTCTCTCTTTCCATATATTATTCTTCTAATGTTTTCCCCTGATTATTAATTCAATTACTTTGCTTCCATATTTTCATGCACATTTTTTTTTAACTTTCACATCTTTATCTTTCTTTGTCTCGGCTCAGAAACTTCCTGGCGAGTCGTCATGTTATTACATCTGTTTTCGCTATATTTCATTTATTTCTTTTCCGGTGTACCATTTCAGCTTACCCCACCGCCCTTCCCACGGTTCGTTTACAAAAGTGGTCTTCAACCTGGGCGGTATCGACCACTGCTGGATGTTGTTGGATTTGTGTGGACACGACGGAAGTGAAAAAAAATTCAAAAAGCTACACGAGCTTTCATTGCAGTTGGAGATATATGGAAATAAAAAGAAATCAGGTCCAACACACAAAAATCAGAATTTTCAGTTCAAATGTCAAGTGAGTCTTCTTGTACGGCTCTAAAACATTAAGAGCAACAAAAATAACAACCAAAAAGCTACAGACGTTCAATAGAATGATTGAAATGGTAGGCCAAGATGACAAATGTGGGACTGATGACAAGAACCAGACAAACGTCAGTGGAAAAAAAAGATGAGAAGAAGACGCTGGATATGAATAGAACACATACTGAGGAAACCTATTGATAACATTACCAGGCAATGTTTGTTCTGGAATCCCCACGGTAAAAGTGGTAGAGGAAGACCAAAGAACACACGGAGAAGAGAACGGGAGACAGGCACAAAAGGGACGAAGAAGACACAGACAGACTTTAAGCTGATGGCACAAGGCAGGATTACTTGACATATGTTTGTTGAAGGCCTATACTCTTTGGGGAGTAGAAAGATGGATATACACAAATGAAAGACTTAGTGACACTTTCAAAGAAGGATATTAAAATTGGTTTTATTCAAACCCGAGGATGAGATGTCAACAGCCTCAAACTGACCGCTGCTTTCTTTGAACATATTCATGTTGACGTCTGAGGGTGAACGAAGAAAAACCCATGGACTACTTGTTTCACAGCCCAGCTGTCTATCCACTGAGCCACCCACAGATGTTCGATATCTTGACTGTAACATGATATCATCATCATCCCGCTTCAACTACCCAAGCACCCGAGGTTTTCAACAAACATATGATAAGTGCCGCTGTCCCGTGTCATAAGCTTCAGGTATTTCCATATGCATGATATGTAAGTGATATAATATTACCAATTAAGCAGAGACACATTTACAGCTATCAATCAAAACCCTTTAGCTCTTTAGGCCTTCAACAAACATAAGCCAAGTCTTCCTGTCACGTGCCATCCGCTCAAGTTCTTTCCATGTTTTCCTCATTTTCAGCTCTGTATCCAGCTCTTTTCTTCATGTGTTTTTTTTGGTCTACCTCTGCCTCTCTTTCCCTGGGGATTCTATAACAAGGACTGCCTTGTAATGCTATCAACAGGTTTCCTCAATGTGTATCCAAATACAGCTATGCACTACTAAATATATATTTACCACTTACTCCCAAAAAATCACCTCGATTTGGAAATTACGCGAAATCAAGCAGCTGACAGAATAAACACTGAGCGCGCATTGACAAATGTCATATTAACAAACGAAGCAACAAATAAGAAGCGAATTATTTCAATCTTAACCATACTAATTGCCTTGTCGGTAACGCACTGTCCCGTCTTTTCCCACCATAATTTCATGGCGGCCAGATCCAAACCTCAGAAATGAGGTATCTGAGGAAAGTGGTTGAAGTAACAAGAAGAGACATGGTCCGCAACCAAACGATCCGTCAAGGCCTAAAATCCCATCCGCTGCAGACCCAAATAGAACAGTCCCAACTAAGATGGTTTGGCCATGTCTGCAGAATGGGAGAAGATCGGCTACCACGACAAGCATGGGAAACAAATAAGTAAGTAAGTAAGTATTTCATGGCGTGTCCCTGCCAGATAACTAAATTGCGCCCCTGTTGAAACAACGCTCATTTCTTCCCAACATACTTCAATCGCACGGTGTGCTTTTTTAAATATAAATATTCCTGCCCCTGTTGCTTTTCTGGGAAATTTCTGGAATTTCTCACGGGTTCCCCCCACCCCCCTCCCCTCCCCCTTAGCTCTGCAGTAGTGGTCCAAAAGTGGCCAAAACTCAGAGTAACTAATGTGGGAGTGTACGATGATTTGAAAATACCAAATATCTGCTTGACAGCAGAGAAAGAAATAGTGCCGACCACTTAAAATTTCACGTAATCAGTACTTACAACAAATGTAACGGAATACGGCCGGAGAGGACAAGAGATCGACCCAAAAATTATGTGACAGAATTTTCCCCATTCATATTAAGCACTTCTGTATTAATAAGTGTCTTCATCTGTTTTTTTTTTTTTTTTTTTTTTCGTACGCCCGCTATTACTCGAGGCGAAATCTCAGGTTAGTATGTCTAACCAGAGGCATATTTTACGTGAGTATCCCTTTTTTTCTTGCACAGACAGGTGTCCCTCGCCATTCAGGCAGACACTCGCCGATTTCGGAGATACCCATTACAGCTGGGTCGGCTCAGGAGCCGCCAGTCCCTGGTCGACGATACTTCTTCAAATGTCCTCGCCAGGGCTCGAGTTAATCCAGTCCAAATCCCGGTCGACGAAAAATCTTCAAATGTTCTCGCCCGGGTTTGATCCTGGATCACCCGGTCGCCAGCGCAGTGTGGTAACCACAACTCTAGCGCGGCTCCCTGTCTTCATCTTATATATACATATATATATATATATATATATATATATATATATATATATATATATATATATATATATATATATATATATATATATATATATATATATATATATATATATATATATATATATATACTTATTATTTATATAAACGCTCAAACTTTGGAATTCCTTGCAGCAGGACGACGGTTAAAGTTTTACGCTCGTAAACCATCGGTCTTCAACTTTTTTTCATCTGTGAAGAGAACTGAAGCTTCACTGTTATATACATATATATATGTGTGTGTGTGTGTGTGTGTGTGTGTGTGTGTGCGTGCGTGCGTGCGTGCGTGCGTGCGTGCGTGCGTGCGTGCGTGCGTGCGTGCGTGCGTGCGTGCGTGCGTGTGTGTGTGTGTAAACCATTGAAGCCTCAGTTCTCATCATAGTTGAAGCTTGTATGCTTTCGTGTCGCTGTTTCCGTGTTTTTTTTCACTTCTGAAGCCAAATGTAAATGAATGAAATGACCACAGGAGATTTCAGAGCCTTTATCACGGCATATTTTGGTGGGTGACTTACTCGTGATATCCTGTCACCTTATCTTTTCATACTCCTCATGGAGGATGTTATCAAGGCATGTAAGGAGAGAACAAGAAAGTATTCAGTGCGGTACTGGAAGATGAGACAGGTAGGTATTTGATTGCTAAATCAGAGGCATATCTCCAATCCAACCTGCAAGTCTGGAAGGAAGAGCTGGAGAAGAGAGGGATGGTCATAAGCAGCTCTAAAACAAAATCCATGGTGATATCACGAGAAGAAAGAAGACATCAGATTAAGCTGGGAGAACAGGTCCTGGAGCAGGTCGACCACTTTAAATATCTCGGAGCTATTATAGACCGAAAGGGAGGCATCAAAGAAGAGTTGGCCCTTCGAAAAGCAGCAGCTGGGAGACTTTTTCAGGCCATAAATCGAGGATTCCTCAGCAAGAGAGAGGTTGGTAAGAAAACGAAGATGGCTTTATACCGCTCCACCTATGTCCCAGTCTTGACATATGGATGCGAGTCGTGGGCAATGACTACAACCCATAAAAGCCAGATCCAAACCTCAGTAATGAGGTATCTGAGGAAGGTGGTTGAAGTAACAAGAAGAGACATGGTCCGCAACCAGAAGATACGTCAAGGCCTAAAATCCCACCCCCTGCAGACCCAAGTAGAACAGTCCCAACTAAGACGGTTTGGCCATGTCTGCAGAATGGGAGAAGATCGGCTACCACGACAAGCATGGGAAACAAAGAGCCAGGGATCCAGACCCACAGGACGACCCAGAGTCCACTGGGAGGACAACATTAGACAATCTTTGAAGGACAGAGGACTAGAATGGAACCAGGCCAGGAGGAAGACAGCCGATAGGATAGTCTGGCGCTCTCTCTTCCAAACTTCTACACCTCACGGTAGAAGGGGAACGACTAAGTAAGTAAGACTTACTCGTAATTTTATATTTTTTGTGAAAAATAAGTTTGTTTGAATGATTATAACATTTTATGTGAAATTTGATCATCATCATGATGTTTTGATCATCATATTTAGAAGATTTGAATTGATATTGTTTACAAAATTATAAATAATAATTGACACGTGCCGGTTAGTTCCTGGGAGTCTCTGAAGAGACATAGAAAGAATATTACTACTGCAACCTCAGGCATGTCGTAGAAGGCAACTGATAAGATGTTGTTCGTGGGGCTGCTGTCCTCATCATGTAGAACAAATTGCCACAGGAACCACTGCAGCAGGAGCATGCTTGTTTGGCGTAGGGGCAAGGGCGCAAGCTGCAGTGGTGCCTGCATGCTCCGTACGGAGTACAAAGTAAATGGTGATGATGAAGATGATGTTGAAGAAGATGATGATGATGATGTCGAAGATGATAATGAAGATGATGATGAAGATGAACACAATGTAATCATTTATGAAGGCGGGCGGTGCGCATTTTGGACATGCATACATATTGGAAAACTGGGAGCTCGTCCCAACAACAACAAAAAGGTTGAAGACCGCTGGTTTACAAACGTAAAACTGTCACGGTTCTCCTGCTCAATGGAATGCGGACTCAGGAATAACATCTTCATTTAGTTTGGAAGCGCGTCTTGTTTTAGCGTTTCCTAAAGTTTGAACGAGCATCCTCCCCATCTTTTGTACAAACTCGAATTCAGTAAAACATTTAAGTAAATAATAATACAAGTGGTTTGAAGACATGGTAAAAATCTTGAAGGTCGTACACGGGATACTGAATTATGGGTAACGGTGGTATAATACAGACATATACAATGTTTTTTTGTTTTTTTTACGGTGTCTTCTTCTTCTTCCTCGTTCGTCCTGAAAAGGACGCTGGTTGCGTTGTATCTGTTTACACCGGAGCTGCGATATCTGCGCCTTTCGGCCGACACATCCGACTTCAGCACGGCATTTTTTTGGGACCGGGTTTGCCTTCCCTCTTCGATCCCTACTCTCTCAGCCAGACTGCAGTGATGCAGCCTGTTTCCAGGACCACCACGTGTAGGTGGAGTAGGGTCTTGGTCAGCTCTGGTTCGCTGACCCTGACGCAAGCAGTCAAGCTATGGGTCGCTAACTGCATTCTCTATTGCTGCATCTTTGGGTCCCTTTTTACGGGGTAACCATTGTCATTTCCTTTGGGTACGTCACAGAGCATGATAGGGCCACTGTAGCTCCCCCCCCACCCCCCACCTTCTACGACGCCTGTACCAAGCATTCACAAGCTCATGCAGCGGTAGTTTCTGTGGCAACTAGTTTTACATGTTGAGGTTGCCAGCCTCATGTCGAGTCGCCGTGTACGACAGGAATCAGGGTTCAGCGGAAGTACTGTATTAATTTTTTGACTTTACAAGTGACCCCTGATACCATTACTCATACGAATTATGACATTTCTTGAACCGGATGTGGGTAGTGTTTTTACCTGGCAGCCGCCAGCGTAACTGCGGACAGCGAAACAGTGATTAATGTTTTCCTGCGTGGTAGAAGGTTTATTGTTGTTGCGATTTGATCATGTTGTGGGGAGTGGTAGTTACTGTAGGGTGAGAATTTGAGATGATGTCGTTGTGTAATGAAAGTTGATGTTGTCAGAACCGGATCTGAGGTAGATAGCGGTAGGCAAACATCTAATTTGTCTCCCCGCCCCCCTTCCCCACAAGTGTATATACAGCAAATTCAACGTGTCTGCTCAACCTTTATATGCAGTACGCTCAGCCTGTCTTCTCAACCTTTATATGTATTACCTTCAGCCTGCCTTCTCATCCTTTATATGCAGTACACTTAGCCTGTCTTCTCAACCTTTATATGCTGTACACTCAGCCTGTGTGATCAAGATTTATATACAGTACACTCAACCTGTCTTCTCAACCTTTATATACAGTACACTCAGCCTGTCTTCTCAACCTTTATATACAGTACACTCAACCTGTCTTCTCAACCTTTATATACATTACGCTCAGCCTGTCTTCTCAACCTTTATATACAGTACACTCAACCTGTCTTCTCAACCGTTATATACAGTACACTCAACCTGTCTTCTCAACCTTTATGTACGGTACACTCAGTGTCACTTAAATGAGGTCGATCTCTTCTCCTCTCCGGCAGTCTTCTTCTTCTTCTTCCGTCCTTAGCCACCGACCGTCAAAGCAGTCAGTGGCCATTACGCCTAGTGGCGTCTTAGGGCAACAGCAGATAGGTTTTCTTTGCCATTGTTTCCCATCACGCCTATTGGCGTCTTTAGGGTAACGGCAAATCAATCCATCTGCTGTTGTTTCCGTAATCGAAGTGACTGGCAAACGGGTGATCAGCCCGTTGGTGCTCTCCGGCAGTATTTAGTTACATTTGTGTGTGTACTAAATCACTCGCAATTTCAGTGGTCGGCCCATTTCTTTCTCTGCTATCATGTGATAGTGAGGTTTGTTACCTCGGCATTATACGTGCCAATGAGATAAGGTCATACATTTTTAGTAGACCAATCAAAATCATTGACGGTGACAAGGGCCCACAACACCTGCCGGGCTAAGGAAAAATCAACATTATCATTAGGGCAGTTCCATCTAGACGACCTCGGGGAAGGTTGTGTTTCTACTGGAGAGCTGATGAGAAGCCATGTTTGAGCTGTCTCATTCTCGTAGAACCACGAAGACCTGTTCTAAGTTGAATTTTCTTGAGGTGTTTTCAGAAAAAGGAAGTATATTGTGTGTAAAGGTTAAATGATATCGTTTTATTCAAGACAGAATATAAGCGGCAGCTACATTTGATTCTGTACTGGGAGGATAGACTTTGTGTAGTAAGACTCATGTAAGTACAATCTCGATTTATATTTCAGTCCACGGATAGAATTGATTTTTATATTGTACTAGGAAGGAAACCAAGAAAACAACTACAGATGTATTGAAGTCTTATCATCGGAAGAGATTAGCATCTTTAAAATAGTGAAGGTAAAAGGCGCAACCACCTGGACTGAAAAGTTGTGGAAGAAGGTCAAAGTGATCTAGATAGTGAGTTGCACGAGATGTTTGAATAACTCATACGGTTGTGGAGAACGAAAAGGAAAATATGGGTAAACTACATTCACGACAAGGAATAATTGATTTGAATTTCATCTGAAATTGTTTATTTATGAATTCCTGTAAATAAACTTTGTTTATACTATCAATCGAGTTATGATGGCAGATTGTAAGCACTGAATGAAAATTTACCAGAGTATTAGTAAGTACTACCACCATAGCACTTTCACAACATCATTCGAGAGAAGAACGAACCTACAACAGCTCCACAAGAATCTACAACTCTAGCGGTCGGCCAGTCGAAATAACTTGTTGGATAGAAGCTAAAAATAGTACCAAGAATAAGTGGTACCGTACCCTGTCACATATTACCACTAACTGGTACCGTGCCCAGCTCACTGGCACATAATATAAATCAGGACAGTATACGGTCACAATCAAGCAGATATTAGCTATTTTCTTACAAATTTTACACTCCCTTCAGTGATAATTGATCATGTTTGCTTTGCGCTTCTCGGCTTTGCTAAGATTAAGACGCAGGGAAAACCAAGATGGGCCCGGTCAATATTTATATAGTGAACGCGTGTCATGTTTACCTAGGAGTGTCGCGCGATAAATCATCGACCTGTCGGCATGCTACCGGCAGAAACGAATGACATAATCATTTCCAGTACACCTTGTTACAAAGACATTACTTTAGATGAAAGTAATATCTTATGTGTAAACATGTCAGAGAGAGTGATCGGATGTTTTCATTGCATATTTGGAAGACTTGACCTTTATATTAATGCACAGGAATTGCCTAGTGGAAATGTTTTGAATTACCACACCCTAAATACGCATGTTTGAATTTATTGGCCAGCACTGGAGATGTTAACATAACTACATTTTTGATTGGGGCCTGGTTTAATAGTAAGCAACACGTACCAGGAATGAGAGGGGCATAATATCCTGACACTTTAGTCGGTTGAAAGCACTGTGAACATTCACTCGCGCCAAAAATACAATCAGACCTTGCCAGAGTTAAGAATAGTACCAGACCGGATTTGTTGGAGCATATATTGAGAACTAAGAGCCCAGGAAAACGCTACCATTTAATCACGGAAAACCGGAATCTGAGGAATCTTAAACACGGATTCAAAGTGGGAACTAATTGCTGAAGTAACAACACCCCAGACTAAGTGTAAGAGGCCTCTACAAGTGCCTTTATTTCTCTGAGCCAGCAGTCTGTGAGCCTAAAGATTGGCGTAAGTTGTACATGTTGAATTCTGTATTCTTTCATTATTAACATGTAAACTAATACGTATATATTGACATGTGAATATTAATATGTAAAAATTGCTAGTGGATGTCCAAGTCATTTGAGGCTGGCAACCTCAGCATATAGAATGATGATTTAATGAACCACCACTGCCAGGGCTGGTGACTGCTTCATTGCGAGTTTCTTATAAAGAACCAAAAGCAGAGGTAGTCCCAAGTTCCGTCTGGCGCAGGAACTGAATGATGAAAGAAATGATGTACACACTTGTTATATTATTATCCATTTCAACCACTGTAAATGTAAAACATATTCACTCTAAATGTAATGAAAGTTTCGACATTTTCAACCAGTGTAAATGTAAAACATATTCACTCTAAATGTAATGAAAGTTTCAACCTTTTCAACCAGTGTAAATGCAAAACATATTATCTCTCTAACTGTAATGAAAGTTTACCATATTTTCAACCGATATAAATGTAAACACATTCAAACTATATTGTTAACATTTTCAACTAAAGTTAAATATAAAACTATTCATTTTAAATGTAACGATGGTTTTCCGCCCACTGGGATTAAGATTAATTCTCAGAGAGGGTAAAAGTTCTGAGATAGATGGGATGGTGGAATGAAAAGAGAGGGGCACATAAGTATGTGTCTTCTTCTTCTTCTTCTGTCCTTAGCCACAGACCGTCAAAGCAGTCAGTGGCCATTACGCCTAGTGGCGTCTTAGGGCAACAGCAGATAGGTTTTCTTTGCCATTGTTTCCCATCACGCCTAGTGGCGTCTTTAGGGCAACGGCAAATCAACCCATTTGCTGTTGTTTCCGTAATCGAAGTGACTGGCAAACGGGTGATCAGCCCGTTGTGCATAAGTATGTGTCGGGAAACTCAATACGCAGAGGGTATTCGTTTCTCTTCTTTTGCCATTCTAGTTGGTGGTACTATTTCTGGAACAAGTGAGTGTATAAGTGGCTTGAAGACGACGCTATACACCATCAACAGACGAGTCTTAGAGACGCGGGACCAGCTTTGCAGTTACTCCTTGATTCTACCTGGAACGTGCTGCAACTCTTAAATCTTGACCAGGGACGCGAGCTACCCAGTCACCTATCTGCAAAGACCTAAACATCAGCGGGAGCAGAAACAACTATTGGCAGCTAAGTAAAACTTAAAAGCTGCCAAGTGAACTGTCCATTTTCGAAAACCATAACATCACACTGTGATGAATACTTTTTTCTAAACAATTATTCATTTTAAATAACTGTTAATACCAAATTGATTATTAAATTTGTTACTTGTATAAAGACAAATCTAAAGGTGATTTAAACATTTTTAATGTACTACATCCGTACGTCTCAGACAATTTCTTTAATACACTTGTGACCGCGCAATGCTCAGATGTGTAGTTAAATCCGAGTTGTATATAAAAAATTACCTTAATATGGCAATAAAAAGTCAAAATCACGTAGTAGACGATTGTACTACAGATATGTTATGCCCTCCCGCTTGAGGTACCAGTGCGCGCAGGCCCAATGTCCTGATGGGAAGTATGCCGTCAGCAAACCATAGCCAAGATAATATAACATGGCTAATAAAACAAGACATTACAACATGGCTGCATGCTCCGTCTGCAGCATTGCTTCGGACAATATGTAGTAATATAATAAAACAGAAATGTTAATTTAAAATATACAAACGAGAACGTACATTACTATTTTCTCACATTTAATTGTTACGAAACTAAACCGTAGATTCACATTAAGTGACGCGGAGGTACGGAGCTGTCAACCAAAGAGCGCTTAGTCAAAATAAAAGGCATCACTCTTGTTGTTTGGTAGAATCACGTTTTTTTTTAAATGTAAAACTTTTGCCTCGTTTTGGCGAGGCGCGCCTGATAAAGGCGCTTATTTTCGTGATATTGCTCTTACAGTCACAATGTTCTGTAAATGGGTCAGGTTACCGACTGTTGGGGCCCTGACAAGGTGTACTGTTAGATGCGTATATTCTGATGGAATGAGTGAGTGTAAACATCAATAATAAAGACGCGAATGGATGACAGTTCTACAGGTGCACAGGACACTCACTCCAATCACATGTAGAAGTCAAGGATGGCTGGAACTACTGTAGACGTTTTAGACAGTTTAATGACACACACTCTGACAGCACGGTTGACAGTCATTGGAACAGGTTGACACAATAAATCATTGGATACTTGACAAATGGGTGGCAACATCAATTTGGCAATCTCAAAGCATGTAAATATAATTGGACGATAGTAGCACATATATAATTCCGATTGTCTATCGTCTCATATCTCCACTGACTAATCGCATCAGTTTGAGTTAACAATAATAATGGTCATCACAATGCTCCCTTACAGACCCTCTGCTGACTATGTCTTTCAGGCTAAGTCTTTTAGGCTTTAAATTCAACAGGGTCTTTCTTTTAAGGTTGACAATCTTAAATAACAAAGAGTGGGCTTCAATACAATGTAGGTCTTGATATCGCCATCAGGTAGTAAGATATCTCCGTTCTCCGATTGACAATTCAAGCAGACCAACAGTGGGATACAAAAATGGCGCCGGTCCCAGTGAGCGGCGTTCATCCAAAAGATATCCTCACTACAAATGAAAGTTCCGTTCATTTGCTCAACTAATGTCTTTGGGTTTTCCATACCCATAAGGAATGTTACATATGTCCACTCACAGTGCTGCTAGTACAGGAATCGTCTACATACGATCCATCAAATATATATATAGATGATATGACATCTATGGTGTCGTTAGGCCTAGGTAAAGTTTTAGAAAATGTTCCTTCTTTACCTTCAGTTCAGAAAATACTAGTAACTAGCACACTAACATATATATTCTGGGAGAAGTATCGACCATCATAGTATACTGAGAGAAAACTCCTATCTTCCCCAGAATCAATCGCAATGACCAAAAACTTCGGACACACATTTGTCCGACAGCCTTCAAAATCCGTCCGTCATCACGGAAGCGCCAACGACGACTAATCGTCTCATTGGGCATGCGCTAATGTTAACCTTTCAACTATATTCAAGTGGGGCGACTATATATTTACTTTCACTCGAAGCAAAAAATGAGTATTCGCCCTTTGACTAGAGTTCTAATCTCAGACTCAAAATATTATTACCAAATATTTCCAAACATAACAAGTATACAAACAAATAAATATCTTCCTATATATATATATATATATATATATATATATATATATATGTATCTATATATATATATATATGTGTGTATGTGTAGGTATGTGTATGTGGATGTATATATATATATATATATATATATATATATAGATATATATATATATATATATATATATATATATTCATTGCCACCAGTAATCTGTTGGTAACGGCGCCCCGTTCAACCTAGTCGGTTATATTGGGGCGCATGTCGTGCGGATCGCTTGGTGCATGCACATCTGTGCATGGGAAAGTTCACTCGGTACAATTGAATGAAAGTATTGGGAGTTTTATACGATGGTTCTCACACTTGTAGAGGGCACTCTAAAATAACTCCAAAAACAAAGACAAAATAAAGTAATTTTGTGTGACATCTTATTACATTTATAGGAAAAGGAATGTTGTCACGGATTGCCTCCCCTGCTTTGCAGTAGTGGTCCACCAGTGGCCAAAACTCAAAAGTATCTAAAATATGTCGTCAAAGGTGTCTACCTTCGCACAAGATTACTCTTGGCAGAGTTGTAGATAGAAGAGTAAAGACGCTTCTATCCCCAGGTACTATCCATAAGATATTTCCGAAGTCAAACAATGCGGCATTGGCTGAGCAATTGTTAACTTATTATCGGTCAGCCGCCTTTTATGAAGAATTATGCAATGGTTTCGCCCGTACAAGCCCTCAGCTGGTGTAAATCCAGCGAAATTCCTTTTTATAAGTATTAGCTCTTTAAATGTAATTATATATATATATATATATAGATATATATATATACATATATAGATATATATATATATATATATATATAAATGTCTTGCTCATACTTATGTTTTCACACTTATAATAACTGAATCAACTATGATTGTTATGTTTTAAAATAACATGCAACACATTTAATAATCAATTAGTTTTAACAAGTTAAAATAGTGATGAAATGATGGTGAATTTTAGATGAAAATAAAATTTCTCGTCATTTGAGACTTGGTTTGAGGATTTAAATTTAAAATTAAAATTTAATTTTAATGTCCTTTTGCTGGTGCCATTTTACAAGCATGTAGCTGGTATGAGTGAATCCTGCAGCCTATGTTTCGTCAATCCTTCTGTGATGATGACACTTTACAGTCTGATAGCTTAGTACCACGATCCGTCTGATAGCTTATACCACGATCTTTTAGACAAAATAAAACAAATGCCTCAGCTAAGTACATTTGTGGGCTGCAAATTAACAAGCGCGTTGTCTCGCTGTCCACCCACCAATGTTATTCTTTCTGAATAATTAAATTCTTTTTTGAGTATACACAGATAACTGAGGGAAGATATTAGAAATCACCAATATTCTTGTGGACATTAAAAATGGGGAAAATGAGTGCTTGCACAGCGCAAAAAGCAATAATTTGCATGAATTACAAGTAACTAGGTACATAAATCTCACAAAATGATATGATACACTTGATGCACACGTGATGTAATCATCACTCATCACTGCTCCAGTCGGAGTCTGTGGTCACCTCTGCTGTCAGTTGTCTGGCCGACTAGCAAGAAGAAATCACCAGCGCTTGCTGTAGTGGTTTATGAATATACTAGTTTCATATGTTGAGATTGCCAGCCTCATATATAACCACTTAGCAAGAAAAACATGTCAAATTCACATTTGTAAAATAAATGTTTTCACCTACCCCAAAGTAACTTTTGGGAACACAATCTCCTCGCAGTTTAGGATGGACACAGCACTTTATTAGATGCTTCGAATTACTTGGTATGGGAAATGTTAGTAATCCTCTTATGATGGGTGTTCTGCGAATCACTTGGTCTGGGAAATGTTAGTAATCCTCTTATGACGGGTGATCTGATTCCTTATGTATCCAGACTTCGTATTTAAAATGCGGGTTTACTTTTAAGTTTCAGAGTTGCCCAAATACTGCCCTGGTCCCTTAAGTTTTCTGTCTTTGTATTTATAAATGCGGGTTTACTTTTAAGTTTTAAAGTTGCCCAAATACTTCTGATCTGTCACTTATAATATAGGAATTCTTAGTCCGATCCTTCTCTCTCTCTGGCTTCTGGGAGTTGCTAGTTTGACGTGGCGATGCAGTCTGATTTGTGACTTCTATTTCGCTAGATTATATCTCTCTTTTCTCAGTTCAAATCCCAGATTGTACTTTTAGACTAACTTCCAATGACAGTCAGTGTATATTCCTGCTCTCAAATTAAATCAATGGTAAGCTTTTTAGCACTATCTGTGAAGGGGTGCTAAATTTAAAATCTCCCCGCGTGTTGTAAAATATTGAATTTGAAAATTCCATCGCTTGACCTCTTTCTAATAATGCTGTAATACTTCCGCCAACTCACAAACAAATCTATGAACTTATTTCCTGGCGTAATACTTTCCGCCAAGATTGCCTACCCAGACAGATTATGGGCAATATTGATGCCGAGAGGGCTCAGATGAAACGATAATCTAATTAATATCGGTGTTTTCGCCCGTCTCTCAGGCGGCTTCCTTAGATAGCAATCTGGTTTTCTGTGCGTGTTCGTGCAATACCACGTTGCACAAACAACTAACGTCTCTTTCAAAGGTGGCCAGACTGACTTACGTGATAATCGTATTAACCTGATAATACTACGTTCACTTAGTGAAACGTAAACAGTCTGGGAGCGGACTCCGCAAGAATAATGAAGATGCATATAATATGCCAAATAATAGGACGATGAGGGAGAGAAAAATGAAGAAGTGATACTGTCGGAGTGGATGAGATTTATAAAAAGTGCACGACAGATTACGTCACGAATGTAGATGTAACTATAAACTATGGACATTTATCCATGCGAACACCTGCACTGGTACAATTGAGTCGTTTAATTAGGACGCTAGAAAGACAAGATACGTGCTGAAATCAGCATTTTACACTGTTTTCAGGTTTACAAAAATTATGAACTCCTGAAATTTTCCCATAGAACAGCAGAGAAAAACAGGTGCCAGGTGCATGATGAAGGGGTACAAATACTATTGTTAGCATGGTCAACTTCAGTTAGAGATTGAGATTGAGATAAAGACAGATTGAGATAGAGATAGCGATTTTTAGAGAACTAAAAATGTAGGAAGTTTGTTATAGGTCCATGTACTGCATTAGCTAATACATGGACAAATGATAAATTAGGAAAAATTTTAGATTTTCATAGGAAGTATTTTGTTGTAGAGATTAGCTGTAATAATATTCAGAAGATAATTTCTAGATAATATTAGCTAGTGTTAGAATAATTTGTGTTTTAAGTACAGATAACTGGAGAGAGTATTTCGTCTAGCTTTAGAGTTTTGGGGCGACTCTGTGGTGCTCCGATATACTTTGTGGTTTGCTTTAGTAGGGCGGATTATTTGTTGAGTAATAGAGTTTGGGTATGGCTCTAAATATTCCGAATAATTCCGAGGATTGTAATGACAGTAAGAAAGAGAGATAGTGGTTCTCAAGCTGTTAACAAATGATCTTAACCCGCTGAGGTGAAATGTCATTCACAAGCGGCTCTTGAGTCATTTTAAGGCAAATATTATTCTGCGTTTTGACGCTATAGAATCTGTAATGAATATTTATAACTTCACACCGTTGGTGGAGCGGTTGTAGTGAAGCAATAATGTGTGATCCTGCAGACTGGCAGGCATAAAATAGATAAATAGTGGTGACTTTATTTCAGGGGCTTAGCCTTTGATGCCACTTGTAAGTAAACATATTGAGAATCACTGACTCGATACTTAATTATAGACACTGTAAAACTTAATGAGAAATATTCATAGAATATTTAGAAAAATTATATTGGTAATCTATATGAGATTTTGAGAATCAGTGTAACTTTTGAGTTGATACATATTATATGTAATAATGAGAACAGTGATTCTCAAGTGTTTGTCACATGGGGACAAGAAAATAAACCTAAAAAATAATTGAGAACAAAGATACTCACGTTTGTGTAGGATAGGATTAGATAAATACTAGTGTTAGAAAGAAATGAAAATGTAATTAATAATAAGTATTTGGTGTACAGTGCATGTTTTAATATTCTTATATATAACATTTAATTTTAATAAACATTTTATTATTTATTAGATTGTCGTCAGTGATTAAGCTAATTATTGTTAGTGGTTTAGAAAATGTGTGTCGGTGAAACAGTTAGTTATTGTAGTGACTTTGTTAAGTGACTTATGTGTTATAGTGAGATGAACTGAGTCAACAAACTAAGGTGAAAACTAATATTACATTAAGCGCAACATCACGTGCCAAAAAACACCAACCCGTAGCTGCATTCTCATCCGGAAGAACCTACCTGGGTTAAACAAGATTACACGCAATTCTATAGACTAGTGAAAATCAACATCTAGGGCGAATAGCCTTTCTTACCGCTGAACACTTACATAAACATTTTTATGAATATAACATGTGCCTGGTGTTAATACGATGCAACCCGATCTTATCTGAACTTTGCATAATTGACAAATAAACAAACTTATTTACAAACAGCATATGCGCTGCCACACACTCAAACAGAGTTATACAATAATAATTAGAGGAAATTCGCTGAATTAACTCAGCTGGGGGCTTGTACGAGCTAAAATTATATTACATAATCCTTCACAAAAGTTGACGGCAGATACTAGAGTTAACGTGCTCAGCCAATGCAGCATTGTTCTCATCATCATAACCCTCCACTCCCAAAGGAGCATAGGCCTTCAACAAACACATGCCAAGTCCTCCTGTCGCGTGCCATCATCTCAAGTTCTTTCCATGTTCTCCTCATCATTTTCACCTCTGTTTCCAACTCTCTTCTCCATGTACTTCTTGGTCTTCCTCTGCCTCTTTTGCCCTGCGGGTTCCAGAACAAGGACTGCCTTGTAATGCTATCAACAGGTTTCCTCAGTGTGTGTCCTATCCATCGCCATCGTCTTCTTCTCATCTCTTGTTCCACTGGAACTTGTCTAGTTCTTGTAGCATTGTTCTCACTTTTCTGAATATCTTGTGGATACGACCTTCTATCTACAACTCTGCCAAGAGTAATCTTGTGCGAAGGTAGACACCTTTGAAGACCCACATTAGTTACTCCTGAGTTTTGGCCACTGTTGGACCACTACTGCAGAGCTAGTGGGAGGCAACCCATGACACTATGTATGTCTTCTCAACCTTTATATACAGTACACTCAACCTGTCTTCCCAACCTTTATATACAGTAAACTCAACCTGTCTTCCCAACCTTTATATACAGTACACTCAACCTGTCTTCCCAACCTTTATATACAGTACACTCAGCCTATCTGCCTAGCCTTTATATACAACACACTCAACCAGTCTGTTTACACTTTATATATATATATATATATAAATATATATATATATATATATATATATATATATATATATATATATATATATATATATATATATATATATATATATATATATATGTCTGCTCAGTCTGTACAGCACACTCAGCATATCTGCTTAGCCAATACAGCTCACTCAATCAGTCTGCTCGCCCAATGGGCTGATCACCCGTTGGCTTGTCACACCGATTACGGAAACAGCGGCAGATGGATCTATTTGTTGTTGCCCTAAAGACGCCGCTAGGCGTGATGGGAAACTACAACAGAGAAAATCAATCTGCTGTTGCCCTTAAGACGCCACAAGGCGTGATGGCCTCTGACTGCTTGGTCGGTCTTTGGCTAAGGACGGAAGAAGAAGAGAATCAGTCTGCTCAGCCTGTAACAACACACTCAACCTATACAGCACATTCAACCTATCTGCTCAGCCTATACAGAACACTCAACCTATACAGCACACTCAACCTATAGAGCAAACTCAACCTATCTGCTCAGTCTATACAGCACACTCAACGTGTCTGCTCAGCCAATACAGCACACTCAAACTGTCTGCTCAGCCAATACAGCACACTCAACCTGTCTGCTCAGTCTATACAGCACATTCAACCTGTCTGCTCATCCTTCCTTCCATACAACCTCTATCTACTTACTTTAGTGACGGAAACTTCTGCCTACCCAATCGTCTGCTAATCAACCTGCACATGCTCATCATTAACCTTAGCAGATCCCATCTAGCCAGAGCCGTTTCCCGCCTATTTTACTTCCCTTGTCTCTTCGTTGTGACGTATTTCACGCAGGTGGTTTTGGAGAAAAGAGAAGCAGTAATGAAACTCCATTTAGTCACAGGGGTGCTTTATGGGGCCGGAGTCATCAGATAAAGGCAGTTTCACTCGAATGCCATCTCGACCGTAGTACCTTTTGGCTGTTTGTTCTGAGAAATAGTGGGCGTATTCTGGCAGGTTCGTTTAAAGTCTTGTACATTGTTCAATTCTGTTGAATGATGTGTTTCTATTGTGAGCCTGGCGTGAGGGTTTGGTGAAATAGAAGAACGTGTATTCTTCTTCCTCCCCCCGCCTTCCTGCTGTGTATGTTTGCTAAGCCAGATAGCCTCCAAGTGTAAGATGTGCTTCATCTGCAGTCGTCTCAGGCCTCTTTTAAAATAGCCTTACTAGCTTTGGAATGGTTATTTTTAGAATGTAAATAACTCGTAGACGCAACATTGATAACATCTTTATTCTAGGCACTTAGTCAGATAGTAAAGGTAGTCCAACAAAAGACATTGCCGTTGGGGAGTAAAGATTCAGAGATGTAAACTACTTGTAGACGCAGCATCCATAACATCTTTATTCTAAGCACTTAGTCAGATAGGCAAAGGTAGTCATATAGCACAGGAGTTCTCGACTTTTTTTGCTCATTGCCCCCTTCTGAACGAACGAACTAAATCTTTGTTTCATCAGGATAAGAATCCAATACCATAATTCCCGTCGTAAGTACGTCGGTCGGTCGGCCACATCATGCACACCGTCATTTGCGCACTTTTTTATTTTCGAGACAGTACATTAACTTTCAACCACAGCTAAGGGGTGCAACTGTGGTGAAAGTTAGACAATAATTGTAGTGTTTCCCTTATATGTACTCTCCCGAAAATAGAAAAGTGCGCAAATGACGGTGTGCATGAACAGTTTGATTATGGAAAGAAGCCAACAACACAATTGATAAACAGTACATGAACTGGAGACAGGAAGGTGCGGAGATGCAGATTAAATCAACAGACAAATGAAGATACTCTGTCCAGTTTCATTCGGGAAAAGGATTTAACTCATCATTTTTCTTAAAAATAACTTTAAAATGTAAGTTTTTGATTGTCTCTTCAAGACAAAATTTTAAATTAAAGTATTGCAGACTTATTGTTATGGATCAAAATGATATGATGGCTGCAATTAAAAACCTGTCAATTTTGACGGGTTATTGCTAGTTAGGCATAATTGCCTTTTTAACATTTCTACCCTGCAATATGTTTTCACAAATTAAAATTAATTTACCTCTGTGCACCCCCCTCCTTTTTCTTATAGTGGCTATTAGTTGGGGAAAACTCCGTATAAATATAGTATGGCCCACTGTGGGCACATGGCTCACGTTAAGAGCCACAGGTATAGCAGATATTGCTGTTGGGGAGTAAAGTGTCAGAAACTTCACAATATTAAGCCCAGCTTTATGAGATGGTGTAGCCAGTTCCCTTCATTGCTGTAGCTGCCTTCCTTAAGTCGAGAGCAAAGTCAGGCACATATTTACAGCTGGGTAGAGTGAAGTGTCACGCTATCAGTGTCTGAACCTGCAATCCGGTAACTTTGCTGTGAGAGAGAGGCAAGAGCTTTAACGACTCTGCCAATCGGGCGCTTTAGAGCTGTGCTTCCCAAAGTGGGCGGTACTCTCCCCCCCCCCCCCTGGGGCGTTAGAATGGTCCAAGAGTGCAATAAGGTATGATGTGACGACGGGAAGGGTGGGTGGCTTTCAGTAAAAACAGAAAAGAAGAGGTGGTTGAAGATTTTTCAGGCTAAATTCAGGAATATTACTTAAAATAACACTTACATATAAAAGCGGTTTGATACAAAACGTGACGTGGGCGATTAACAGGATAACGTAGCCTGAACAAACCCTAAGTTTTTGTATGTAATACATGAAAATGGAGGGGGCGCTGGAAATGTATTCAGTAACCCGAAAAAGTCTGGGAAACACTGATCTAGAATCAGATAGTAATCTACCATAATATGGTTTTCTTGGTATGTTTATGTATGTGTTCATGTATGATAAATGTTGACAAATAAGAAAGTGTGTTTGGATACTCCCGTAGCGAGGCGGTGTTGTTGTTCGGATAGTCCAGGGTTCGAGTCTCCGGTAAGCCTATCTTTTCTGTTGTCTAGTTTTCTACTTCTTTATGTCTCAAGAGTGCCTGAAACATGGCTTTATATATTGTGTTATTTATTTAAAGTTAATACGCATAACTGCCTGAATGTATATTTCTCTCTCTGTCTCCGTGTGCATGTGTACGCGCTCGCACCCACTTGTGTTTCTGCCCTTTTATATTTATTGTTAACCTAGAGGTCTGTTTCCCACACCACTTAACTGTTCACATCTGTGTGTGTGTATGTTGTGTGTTATTTTGTTTACTGATGCGAGTACCTCACAACAACTGCACGACCACATATAACAGTGATCTTAAACGACCATTTGGTACATGTAGAAGAGAAATGGAGATAGACAAGAGATAAAGAAGTCAGTGAAAGAACTTTGCCGAATGTTACCGGACAGGAAGTCTTTGCTAGTGTTGTTTTCGTGGAGTGGAGGGAGAAAAAAAAATAAGGTAATACAACTTACTAGGACAATAAGCGAGACAAACCTACGTTGCGGCCACAAGGACTTCGACAGGGATAGACGAAGAAAAACAGAAAGGAAAGAAGGAGAGAACTAAGTAAAAAACATAAAAAATAAAAGCGAGAACACCTGATTAGAATCACATGGCTGTACCAAAATGGCTGTTGCCGCTACCGGAGGTAGAGGGAAAATACTGGAGAAATACATTTTAACCAGCAGCAGAAGAAGAAGAAGAAGAAGATATATACGATGGATGGTCAAAAAGTAATGCCTCCTATTTTTTATCTATGTAAATACTGCATCGGTGTGCAATTTGTAAATTTAGCAGGATTCCTCAAACACTCTTCTGCACTGTATAGCATTACCAACCTGTTTCAGTAACAGGTGGCACCACTGTAACAGTTTAAAAATGGCTGCCAAAAACGTTCGGTTAAAATAACGTTATGTCATAGAATTCCTCAATGCTGAAGGCGAGACCCCAATTCGCATCCACGAACGTTTGAAGAATATTTATGGAGATTTAACAGTGGATGTTAGCACTGTCCGACGTTGGGTACATCGTTGTGACGAAACTGAAGTAGGTCAATCCTCAATGGCTGACGCAAAGCGGACTGGCCGTCCGTCTACCGCAGTGACTCCACACAACATTCATTGAGTTGATGGCATCATTCGTGGTGACCGTCGGGTAACACTGGATGAACTTTCTTCCATGTTGTCCATTAGCAAAGGCAGTGTCCAGAACATCATTAAAGACCTGGGTTATTCAAAGGTTTGTGAACGGTGGGTACCCAGAATGTTGACAGACAGACATAAAGAAACAAGAAAAACCATAGCCATCAACCTCCTGCACCGTTACGAAACTGAAGGAGAAGAGTTTTTATTGAATATTGTGACAGGTGATGAGACTTGGGTTCATTTTTTTAAACCAAAATCCAAGAGGCAGTCAATGGAATGGCATCACACAACATCGCCGACAAGAAAGAACTTCAAAAGTTCACCGTCTGTAGGGAAAGTTATGGCCTCCGTGTTTTGGGATGAGAAGGGTGTGATTCTTCTCGACTTCTTGGAATAGGGAAACACGGTGAATTTGGCTGGTCTTTATTACCACATCCCCCTTACAGTCCCGATCTTGCACCTTCTGACTTCCATCTGTTTGGACCACTGGAAGAAGATATTCGCGGACATCACTTTGAGGACACCGAGACCTTTAAACGCGCCGTACGCCAGTGGTTTAGGAAAAAGGACACACATTTTTACCGTGCGGTGATACATGCCCTTGTGAGAAGATGGACAAAAACTGTAACAAATAACGGAGACTACATTGAGAAATAAAGTTTTGAAGTTCAGACTTGGGGCTACATTTCAATGTGAATTTTATCTGTTTTCTTGCCTATTGAATGAAATTAAAAATTACGAGGCATTACTTTATATATATATATATATATATATATATATATATATATATATATATATATATATATATATATATATATATATATATATATATATATATATATATATATATATATATATATATATATATATATATATATATATAATAGGAGATAGAGAGTAGACTAATCAAATACGTAAATAAAATAAAAAGGAAGGAAACCACGGCTGGTGAGGCCAGTCATGCGGAAAAGAACGGGTGATAGAACTCAGCTCTAGAAGTATGACCAAGTAGAAAGGAACATCTCAAATAAAAGAATAACGGTTGTTCAAACTGTTTGGTTTAAGGCAACCCATAAGGTGGATAAAGAGGTGTGTTTTTTGGTGAGGGACTGAGCTAGGGTATGTAGAGCCCTAGGCAAATAGGAGGGTATTTTGCGCAGTGCTTTAACAGTGTCCGGCGCTCTACACACACAGTTCATTTGGTGTCCTCATTTTACCAGATCTGCTGCATACATTTTGCAGCCAAGACTTATAATTAACGATTTTGAGGAAGTGTGCCGCAAAATAACCATCTGAATTAACGTATTCTGTCAACTTTAACGCTGGTAATAAGTAGTAATCCTTACATTTTTTGGTAGTGTTACACGATACAATACAAATATTTAACGCCAATTCTTAACCCGCCATGCACAACCCCGCTTCGCCTGACACATTCTGCCATGCATATATACACGTGGCGACAAAGCCAACAGAAGAAAAACACGCAGACAATTTTGTTGCCTCCTCGCGGTAATGTTTCTGACGTCACAAAAACAAGTTAGTTATTTGAAAAATACATGCTAGCGAGAGGGGAAGATGGCCGTCTTGTGTAAAATATTTATTTGACGATGACCGGTGGCAAAATTGAAAATCTAAAACCATAATGAAACTGAACATAAAAAATATATGGTAGTATAGCTTAGAATTCACTGAGCAAGAATGTGTTTTAAATAATATGATAGTCCAAGTATTACCCAAATTGTTGAGAAAATACTAAATGTCTACGGACGCACGACCAGACGGACTGTTGTTCCTGCTTGTTTTTTTTTAACGTTAGTGGGGACACCGGCTTAGAAGAGAGGCATTGAGGAAATTCAAAATTAGCTTGGGAAACAAGAGTATTGGAGGAGAGGGGAGCGGTAGGAAAATTGTTACCAAAAACTAACATCGTTTTGCATTGGCATAACTAAAGCGGACTGGCCAATCGACTACCAGACGCAGAGTATGTTTGGAATTATTCTTGTTTTTCAAAAACTGCATTTGAATTCTGGTAGTCGCAAGCTTTCGATTGGCCAGTGCTACTAAATATTAGCAAAAAGCTTTCACTATTCATTGCCAGTTGAACTGTATTTTTGATTCAGATACGCTGAGAACAGCTGTGATAAATTTAAAAGTAAAGTAAATAACTATATGAGTATTTCATAGTCTGGACGGAGCAGAGGAAAATGAGGCCATTTCTTTGCAAAGTCAGCGTCATTTGTTTATATTTCTTGATTTGTGGTAAGGAGGCTTTATGAATTTAATATGTTTAATCCCATTACCAAAGTTAGATACTGCTATTGGGAAAAAGTGAAGGACGTGCCGGGAGCAGACATTGTTGAGTCCTCACGTTGAAATGTATCTAACTAATGTATGTTGTCATGATTATGTTTGAATATTATTGTATTAGAGCATATTAGTAAGCCTCTGTGTTCAATGAACACTGTTCAACATGCCTGAAGCATTTATATTTAAAAAGGAAAAGATGAGAAAAATATATAAAAGGAAATGTGGTTACCCCACATTATATTATTGAGGAAAACTATGTAAACGTACAGTGGCGTATCTGCCATAGGGACCTGAGGGGTGGTCACAGCAAGGTGGGAGTCTTGAAAATTAGGGGATGTGTGCACCTGAAATACACGCGAGGCTGACCCCATACCCACGTATGAAAGTAAATAAAAGAATAAGTGATCAGATGTAAAAGGCCAGGGTGTCCTTTTGTTGCAGAGGTTTCGTTTACTGTTGCCAGCTGGTGACAGGAAACCTGAGGAGTGAAGATAACGCCAAGAGGTCTCCTACACTTTACGTATGCTGTCAGGAGATAACAGCAGGAGCTTGGGTGTGTGACGTGATATCGATATTTCTGCAACTACACAATATCTTATCTTTCAACAAGAAACCCCAGGTGATATGTTAAGGACTTGGGTACATCTGACAGTTTCGGTTTAAATAAACCTTTGTAATTCAAGTCATACTCAGGACTTATGTGGGGTATGATGACATTACAGCCCCTCATACACAGTGACTCTCTCTTAGAAGAATAAATTTAAGCTGTGAACATTCAAACAGGAAATACATATAATAACATTGTAGTTATTTGGGCAGATTGTCCACACAATTTTAGTTAATCTTTTATGTAAACTATCTTGTCCTCATTTTCAAAGACCTGTCCAAACGATTTGACTGGACAGGCAAAATAAATTGTACAAAAAAATTAATTTAAAGAAAAACTTAACCACAGGTTTTATTCACTTCCTCATAGTAACTTAAAGTGTTTTTGTGTTGTGTACCATCATTTCATTTCTCCCCTAGACACCTCATACACCAAACACTAGAGCCAACATAGTGACCGTGTGAGATCTAGGGAGGTAGCGTTAGGTTCCCTGCACATAATTCATCATCATCATTTATAGAGTCAGGGGCCTACATGTGCTTGACCTCACACGGTTCATACATACACGGATTTCATTCTTTTTAGGATACCATCATAACCTCCCCAGCAAAATCTAACTTTGCTACACTGGGTCACGAGAGTTTTTTGGCGTACGAGCTTTCCCGTTAGTATGGTGTGCGGCCTCCTCTTGCATCGATCAGCGACTGGCATCTCCTGGGCATGGGTGCGATCAGACGTCTGATGTGAGCCTGTGGGATGGCTGCCCACTCTTCCTGGAGTGCCTGGAACAAATCACGACGATTGGCTGGAGCAACGTCTCGGCGACAAACACGTCTATGCAGCTCATCCCACAGGTGCTCAATCGGACTCATGTCTGGAGACAGGGATGGCCAGGGAAGGGTGAGAATGTTGTTGACAGTCAGGAACTGCGTGGTCAACCGTGCACAATGGGGTCTGGCGTTGTCCTGTTGAAACACAGACCTTTGGGCAGCCAAAAGTGGAAGGACATGGGGTCGAAGAATTTCATTGACGTATCGTTGCGCATTCAAGCCTCCTTCAATGTGCACCAATTGACTCCTTCCGTTGTAAGTGATCATTCCCCACACCATTGCACCTCCACCACCGTGCGGCGGAGCTTCATCATCGCAATTTTGGGCAAAACGTTCATTTCGCCTACGGTAGACCATACGCCGTCCATCATGACGCTGCAACAAAAAGAAAGATTCGTCACTAAACCAAACACGTCTCCATTGATTGTCAGCTGCCCAGGGACGATGCTGGTTGGCCCAAAGAAGTCGATTTTGGCGATGGCGGCGCGTAAGGACAGGTCCTCGGTGAGGTCGGTGTGCCTAAAGTCCAGCGTCATGCAGTCTATTCCGGACAGTTTGATCAGACACATGACTTCCTGCAAGCAATGACTGGGCAGTTGAGGAAGCTGTTGTAAACCTGTCTCTGAGGTGACGAAGCCGAATAAAGCGATCCTCCGCTGCTGTTGTCACTCTGGGTCGTCCACTGCGATGCCGGTCTTCAACTGAGCCAGTGGCTTGGAACCGGTGCCAAAGTGGACTGATGGTACTCTGATGCACGTTTAGATGCCTGGAAACCTGACTTTGACTTTCGCCTTCATGCAGTCGGCCAATAGCAATTGTGACGTACATTTTATATGCTGTTACTTATGTTCTTATAGCTAGCTATTAAATAGCTTCGTCCACAAGTTTTTATTACCGTCCGTCGCATTGCGGCAGAGACGACGTCACTAATCAGTATGCAAGAGAGGTCAAAAGGTGGGCGAATGATAGCGAAGGGTTCAGGGGGCATTAGTGGATGTGTCGTGGAACAGTGATGAGGCTGTGTGAATTGCTCGGAGATATTTCAGATGTCTGTGTGTTTGATAGATATGTTCTGAAGTAAGTCTGTTCATCCTGGAATGACAGAGTGCCTGATTCATTCACAGGATAGGTAGAGGAGTGAATAGAAATGATATAGTGATGTTTAAAGACGGAAGACGGGCGATGTTCCTGGTTCTTATATATTCGTATGTTCATAGAGATACAGCTGATTACAGGACTGGATCTCGACATTTACTGACAGACTGTTATATGCCAGAATCTGTGTTTACCCTATGCCATGGGAGTTATGTGTAGTGGAAGAGGTCTTACAAGTAATACTTCACTGGAGCATACGTTTTATCCATAATAAACATGTTCGTGATGTGCATAAGCTGGACGTTTCTTCAATTCTTGTGCGGATGTTTATGTAGCAAGTTTAAGAACTCTTGTATGATCACTTGGCTACAGCAAATATGTTTTACTCTTCCATGAATTAAATCATTAAACCTAAGAGCAAGTTGGAGAACGCCACAGCTTTTTGGGGGCCAAGTACCGTGGATTTTGAACTCGTAAAGTACATTATTTTAAAACCAGGTCTACAAGCAAATGTTTACCGTAAGTTCGTCCCACTTACGGACAAGGTGAAGGTCACATCTGCTCAGAGCGGTGTTGGAATGGAGGAGAGGAAATTTTTGAAGTAACTTTCGAAATATATTATGAATTAACTGTTCATTATTATCAAGGTGTCGGCAGTGGAAAAGTTAAGAGTGCCAGCGTTATTCAAGAACTTTATTCATTAGAGGAAAATATCAATTTACCAGCAGTCACTATTTCAAGTGAGCGACTTCTGCGAGTCTACAATCAAATTCAAAATGGAGTCCTATCAGACCGGAGTGTAGGGAAGGACTAGTGACGAATCGTTTTACATTGCTGTGGGGTGCTTCAGAGCTGCACATCAATTTCTTAGCACCATATCTCAGGCCAGGAAGGAGACTGTTTTATTTTCATACAAGATAAGTGCAATTTTTTACATCTTTCGGTCTGTGTTCATGAATATTTTGGGTGGATCTCCATCAGCTCTGATGTTTGTTTTCCTTTTTTAATGTATTAATATATGGAATTCTTGTATAAGCGGGCAAGGTTGGCTCGGCTGTCTTGTTGTGTGATACATCTCGCCGTAAAGCGGGCACACACAAATTGTCTATAGGTACTGTGTGGTGATCATAATTTGTTAGATCATTACAATTATTATTAATTTTTTTTCTTCTTTATTATTTTCGGACTTGTTTTAATGTTGGTCTTTGTCATATTCTGTTGATTATTGTAATTTTTCGTCTTTAGTGGTCGTGCTCTGTTTATCGAATCTGACCATCAATTCAGTTGATTCATGTATTAAATGGTGGATCTTCTACTGATCACGTTTTTTTTTTTTCATTACCTGTTAAAACTTTTATACCTTATCTTTCTTTATACCTTAGTATTGCCCTTGTTATGCTTGATCTGTTGTCTATATATATATATATATATATATATATATATATATATATATATATATATATATATATATATATATATATATATATATATATATATATATATATATCTTAAATTGTATTGTCTTGGTTGCTCCTTTGGAAATATATTACTGTATCCTTTGGAAATAGTGCAAAATTGTTCAGTTCTGATATTGAGTATAAGGCAATTTGTTGAAAAGTCATATAATTTTATTTAAGAGTTGTTATTTGTGTACCTGATTGATTATATCAGGGTATCTCAACATGTCTCGCCTAGAACATTTTGTCACCGTGGGTGAAAGACTTGGGATTCAAGCGAAGGCCTTGAAAGAGTTTGCGTTAGAGCAGGTGGCTAAGGAAGAGAAAAAATTAGAACAAGAATTAGCTGAGATGAGAAGGCGAGAAGACAGAGAAGCAGCTGAGAAAAAATTAGAGCAAGAATTAGCGGAGAAGAGGAGGCAAGATGAAAAAAGAACAAAAGCTAGCACAGTTTGAGCATGAGCAAAAAATGGCTGAAATTCAGCTTCAAAAGCTTAAACTTGAGAATGAGAACAAACCGGTGGAGAGCACTAATCAGGGCACAACAAAAAGGGATCATGGGTGTCCTTTTAAGGTTCATTTACCTAAATTTCATCCATCCGATGACATATCGTGTTACTTGAATAGGTTTCAGACAATTTGTCAGGAACATAAACTGGACAAATCTGAATGGCCTAGTAAATTAATGTCATTATTTTCAGGTGAAGCTCTTACAGCTATCTGCACTTTGGATGATGCCTCTAGAAGTGACTATGATTCTATAAAGGCAATATTATTGAAAAAATTCCAGCTGGATACTCACGGTTATAGATTAAAATTCAAAACTGTATTGCCTGACTCGGCCAAGGACTTCGCAGAATACATTGCATCTGTCAAGCTTACTTTTCAGAGATGGATTGAACTGTCACGAATCGATCATACTTTTGAGTCGCTTATGGATCTCATGCTAAGAGATAAGGTTCTCTCTTCAGTCAGTCCAGAATTTTTGACCTATCTCCAAGAGAGGGATCCGCAAACCATTGCTGAAATGGAAATTTTGGGGCGACGTTTCATGACCGCACATCCTGGGAGGAATATAAGCAACTCAAACATCAAGCAGGCATTACCAGTTGCCTCAGCAAAGGCTATATATACAAGAAATCAAAAACAGGGACCACCTGATAATGCTTCAGGCTGGGAAAGAAATTTTAGCCGGAATGCCGGAACTTTCAGGGGTCGGTATAACTTTGCATACAGACCATTTCGACCATATAGCCAGAAAAATATGCCTCAACAACAGTTTAATGGACCAAACAGAGGCTGGACTAGAACTCAGAATTCCTATTCTAACAGAGGAAGATCAAATTATAATAATGATTGTAATTACCAGAACAACAGGAATAATCAGCACTACAGAGGCTCTCGACTCCCACATAGGTCTAATGTTGCTGTTGAACAAAACAACCATTCAGTTGCTGGGAATCAAGGTTTTGAGACCACGTCTCATGCCAATGCATGCAGTGTTGATCTTTCTAATAAAGCAAATTGCTCTGCTTGCAACACTCTTTTTCGGACAGATGAAGTACCCAGATTAATTTGTGGTCACCCTCTACCAGTACTTGCTTCTCGTGATGGAAAAGGTTCACTTAAATTTTGCAGGGGATTTGTTAATCATAGACTTGTTTCCGTCCTCAGGGATACGGAATGCACTACCGTAGGGGTGCGACAATCTCTGGTTGACAACTCATGTTACACAGGTAAACAGGTGAAATGTGTTACCTTCGGGGGCACAGTTGAATATTATCAAACTGCCTTTGTTTACATAAACACACCTTACTTCACAGGGAATGTTCTTGCTTGTATGTTGGAAAATCCAGTCAGCGAGTTGATTCTGGGGAACCTCCCTGGGCTGAAGGAGTGCTCAGATGATGATATTAAAAGTTGGGAAAACCAGCATTTAGTGACTGCTAATGCAGTTACTACACGCGCACAGGCTCAGGCAGAGGCCAATGATAGTACGGCATCAGGGAATGAGGATGATGACAATTTACAAAGTTTCACTTGTCAGGTAAGAGAGTCATTCATTACAATGCAACATAAATGATGACTCCATTTGAAAAAAAATTGTTCAAGGTTGCTAGAAAAGATGATGATGTGTGTACAACGAGAGGGCGATTCACTGGTACAATACAAATAACACAAACAACCAATCAAATATGGTATTCCAATTAGAAAATTAATAATGATGCACAGAAACAAAGATTGCTGTGTGCTGCTGTGTTCCAGATGTTTTTGTTATTCTGTCTCATGGGCTTCTAGTGGAATGCGGTTTGTTTTCTCGCGTTGCCTGGGTTTTCGAGGGGCCGGTGGAGGTCAACCGAAAAGTGGGGTGTGGGGAGTGGAAAGGAAGCTTGGGGTTTGGGTGTAGAGGGATGATCGCTGTAGACTAGAGACATGTGAATATGGAAATAATTTGCAGATGTAAGTAATCTAAGAGGTATGGATACTTGGAGGTTGGCGCAAAAAAATTAGCCGGCTGTGCAGTGTGTTGGCTGCTGCGAGTCATAAGAGTGCAATAATCAACAAAACGCCCTATGTCGAGAGCTTGTGATGACATATTCTCGTGCGATACAAGAGACCATTTCGCTTGAAAGACTAGGCAGAGATGAGGGTGAATCATAGGAGCCGATAGGGAACATTCCGAGTAGGTAGTTACTAGAGCAATGAGGCCGGGACATATGGACTCATGCATACGTGGGCTTGACAAAATAGGTTGGGCACACGTGTATTAGTTAGTCCTGCGAACGATCGACCTCTATCTCGTACTACTAAGAACATACACGAAGCAGAGATCGTTCTCGCATTAAGAGGCAAAACGGCAATTACGTATGATCTTCGAGAATTGCTCATGATAGAATTAGAGGGTTCTCGGGAAGTGTGAGAGAATACGATTATAAGACAGAGCGTACACAATTTAGCATACAGAATTAATCGTAGTAACACATCAGTCGTTTATATGAGGATATTCGGACAATTCATGCTCAGACATATTGCTTCTCAGAAGTCCAAATTGTTCTGTTGGGTGGGCGGGTATCGGTTCCTCAGGAAAGAGAAACGTCCACGAGATGGAGAAGCATTCATGAAATCATTATAGCAACTTCGCGAGTACTGACTTAACATTGTTATTGGGTGTGAGAGAATATCTCTCTTCATCAAAGACTACCACTCGGACTGTGGATAGACGGAGGGACACTAATTTAAACGCGAGCTAGGTCTTTTGTAGCGCTCTTACACTTTCGTAGCTGAACAATGCACAATTAGTCGAACTAAACTACGAGGTTCATCGGCTCGATCAAAGGATTAATATTTTGGGAGCGGATAAACTTACATCAATGGGACGGCTCTGCCATGTGTATGGAGAGAGAGCTTATTACACGGCGGAGGATTTGAGCGAGTTGATAGTGATTCACCGCGTAGTTGAGTCAACAATGATAGGCTGTCACTATCTCTTGTATTTGAATCTAAGATTCACTACTCTTACAGACAAAGAAGAGATATTCGACCACAGCATCAGACCTCGCATGATGCTAGGCAGTTTAGTACCAACATAGCATCTCCAGAGAGCGACATTCGACATTTTGTAAGAGTGTCGCGTATGAAAAGGTTAAAAAGGCTAAACCTCTTGATAACTATCTATCATTAGCGATGAGAAGCCGCAAACATCTAGACAGCTTTAATATGTCTAGAGTCTGATTTCGACCAGAGCATTCGTGTACCTGTCTCATACAGCGAGCTACTAAGACCATACATACACTATATATTGGCATGTGAATACAGGAACAAGTACATAAAATGGTTCAGTGAGTAACACAGCGTATACCAGCATCACCTTGAGTTTATATTGTGTTTCAATATATATAGTAGTCACACTAGAAACATCCAACTGCTTTCACTCTAGCTGAGGGGGGCTTTCACTGAGAAATCCTCATCACGGAATCACCAGGACACTGTTCACATGGTAGAGGTGCTTGACAACCAACAATTATTCGTGTCGGAGACTCAATGATGCTTCTGACTCCAAACTAGATACTCACGTTCTGTAATGGATACAACGAGAGTGAGGAGAGATGATTGTCATTCGTTGTCACGAAACAGATATTCGCCCTGGGCCAATATTCTATATTCCTAGTATATCGTCCAGTCAATGTGCGTACACAGTGCTTGGACGAGACGTTTCAGCACTCAGTCTGCCAGGCACATCAAGTCAGACCAATGCACTACTCCTCAGATTAATACTACACACTGAGATTGCTCTCAACACAGAACGTACATACTCATCACCCATCGTGTGTATCACGCGTGGGCCTGTCGAGAGCGGAAAGTCTGTGTGAGGTGGTGTGTACGTGGTTTCAAGGAGTGGGTGATGAGCATACTCATTATAGAGAGTAGCTCACTGTCACTATCTGGCAACAAGCATGTTCTGTAGTATGTGCGTACACGAACAGGAGTGAGCATATCAGAGCGAGGCTCGGATGGGGGTCCAGGTTTTAACTCGTGCGTCGTCCTGGATAAAGCGCCTAATATTTTTCTCGATACAGGCCAAAGCTCACTGTGCTACTAACAGATGTACAACTAGAGGTTATACACACACTAAACAAGTTAACAAACACTGAATAGAATGAACAAATAAACACACGCATCAAGAACAGGGGAAGGTACACTCATCTGAAGTCTAGCGGAAATGAATAAGTGTCATACATCTCTCAAAGAAGACCTGCACGACAAATGAAGTCTGTAGTGTGAGCGCAGGATCTATAGGCGTTCTCTATCTATATCTTCGAGAGAAAGCTTGATGACAGTTAGCAGGTAGGAGGGCAAATCACCCGGAGGGTGGGGGGTGGGATATAAGTTTTGGGGAATAATGGGGTGGGGGAGCAATGGAGATATAGTCGTGCTCTCGCTATGTTGGGGATGGGTGTGTGAGGAGTGTGTGTGGTCACACACACACAGGTGAATATGTGTGTGAGAGTACTTGGAGAGTTGTTATAGGTATACATGAGAGTTGGGGGGTGATTGATATGTTAGAGTGAAGGATGAACATTGTGTGAGATCACATTATAGACAGATTTGACAGTTGTTTTTTTTTGGAGGTTTAGTATAGAGAGGATATAAAGTTGAAAAATGTGAGTTATAATATGTTGGTTTAAAGTAAGGAAAGTTAAGAGAGATTGATACGAGTTATGTATGTTAGGTGATATGGAGTATTTATAGACGGATTTTGATATTGGGTAGGATGTTAGGTGTAGTTGTGGATTATTTATTTTTGGAGTTACTGCTGTTGATATTGAGTGATGTTGATATGATTAATTGTGAGTTATATTGGATGTATGTTAAAAGAAGTTTGATTTGTTGATGATCTGTGATACTTTGTGATTTGTTAGTCTTTGTTGATGATGATTATGATTGTTGTGGATACTCTTTTAGTAGATGTGGTATTGGGAGTTTATAGGTTTAATTATGAGATGGTAAGATTACTGAGAGTATTGAATCTGTTTGGATCAATGGATTGTTGTAGTAAAAATTTAAATGGAATAGTGATTGTTGTATAGTATAAGAGAGGAATGGGTGAGTGTTTGGTTTTGGATTTGGGGAATTACTTGATTGAGTGGGATTCGTAGTTTGATTTATAGACATTTGTCTTACAGATATGTGTTAATATGCTGAGAAGTTTGAATGTTTATGTAAGTAAGTTTTGTATCAGAGACAATATAGTAGAACAGAGTAGATTGGAGAGTCAATAGGTAGTACTGTGATAGGATTATAGAGATTTTTAGGGATGACCAGTCAGAGGATTAGGGTATGGGTGGACATAGCGCATGGTGTGTTAGATGGATCACGTTGGCTGATTTGGTTTGTTGATGTTTATGGTTGTGATGATCTGTAGGAAGTCTTGGAGACGGGGAGCGGGGCATGAGTATTACTAACACAAGGAGAGACTAAGAGATGAATGTGACGTACGACTGAGGATGTGGACAAATGGACTGATATGTATGACATGATGACAGAGTAGTATAATTGAGCAGGTCAGATAAGATAGTTGTAGGGGGAGTTAACTGTGATTGCTAGACAGATACAGCATGAATGAGTGAGGATAAGATATGAGTGTCATGTTAATTTTCTGATATGTGATTGATAATGGTAGAGACGGTGGAATTGTTATTTAGTGGGTTTACATTAGTGTGTGTAGCATGGGAAGGACGGGAGAGTTGTAGATATGAGGAAGAGTCTTTTATGAGTTAGGGTTTTTATGGTTGTGTATGGGTTTGTGATTTGGTGGGGAGAAGACTGTGTGTATTAGTTAGGTGGTATGGTGTGGGTTGGGTGTAAGTGGATTGATGAGTAGTGGTATGTGGGTTAGTAATGTATATAGGGTGGGTATTTTAGGGATTGGTTATTAGATAAAATGTAAGGATTTATCAAGTGTGGATGTTGGATTGGGTAAATAGATTTTAGAGAGGATGTGACTAGTGAATTGTATTTGGGTATATGTTTAAAATGATGTTATGGGGAAATAGATGTATAAGTTGGTATAAAATAGTGATTTTAAGAGAATGGTATAATTGAGGTTGGAATGTGTGCAGTTTTGATGATTGAAATTGGAATTATGAGAGAACTGTATGAAGAAAATAGAAGTTTAATGGGTTATTCTTGATTTAAAATTGAATAATTTAATGTATTGTTGGGTTAATGATAAGAAAGATTAAAGAGAATTTGATGAGGTGTAAAGTTATTGGGGTAATTATAAAAGTAATATTAAAATTAAATAAGGAATTAGAATCAGAAGAAATGGGATACAAATTATCGGGGAAAGACAATCGAAGGAAGAAATAAAAGAAAGCCAATAAAGGTGCTTCTAAGAGATGGAAAAGGGCTGGAATGGACAATGTGGATGGAATCGAAGGCGATAGTCCACAAATGGCGTAGATATCGACATGGCTACAGAGGATTTATATAAATTACTTGGTAAAGTCTGGGAAAAGGAAGAGATACCAGCAGAATGGAAGGAAGGATATCTGGTTAAGTTGCCTAAGAAGGGAAATTTACAAGAGTGCACAAATTATAGAGGAATAATGTTACTATCTTGCCAGAAAAAAGTATTAAACAGATTATCCTTGAAGATTAAAAAAGTCCATAGACAAGAAACTGAGAGATGAACAAGCAGTGTTCGACAAAGCCCACAAACAAATCATGTACAAGACCAGATAAGCCACTTTGAGAATAATAGTTTGAACAAAAGTCCTACAGTGTAACAGGAGAATCACTTTGGAAATTGATGGAGGCATTATGGAGTTCCCCTGAAGATCATTAATTTAATAAAGAAAACTATATGAAGACATGACATGCAGAGTTCTTCATGAAGGACAGCTTACAGAACCGTTTGGGATAAGAACAGGAGTGCGACAGGGATGCCTCTTGTCTCCATTTCTTTTCTTGCTGGCAATAGATTGGGTTATGAGATCATCGACGACACACAACAGAAATGGAATCCAGTGGACTCTGACTAAGCAGTTGGATGATCTGGATTTTGCTGATGACTTGGCTCTTCTTTCCCATAACCGTAATCAGATGCAGGACAAATTGAAAACACTCGATGAGAGGTCAAAGCAATTGGGTCTGAAAATACACAGGGAAAAGACAAAAATAATGAGAATAAATGCAGGTAATGATAACAGGGTTGAACTTGAAGAAACACCAATACAAGATGTAGAATCGTACACATATCTTGGCAGTAATATAGACAAAGTGGAGGGACAGACAGCGATATCAAAATAAGAATACAAAAGGCAAGAGGAGCTTTCATTGCATTGGGAAATATATGGAGATCAAGAGAAATCGGATCCAACACGAAAATAAGAATCTTCAACTCAAATGTGAAGTCAGTCCTATTGTATGGCTCGGAGACATGGAGAACAGCAGACAACAACCAAAAAGCTACAGACTTTCATAAATGGGTGCTTGCGTAGAATAGAGGGATTAAAATGGTATGACAAGGTTACCAACGTGGAACTGATGACAAGAACTAGACAAGTGCCAGTGGCACAAGAGATGAGAAGAAGACGATGGCGATGGATAGGACACACACTGAGGAAACCTGTTGATAGCATTGCAAGGCAGTCCTTGTTCTGAAACCCCCAGGGCAGGAGAGGCAGAGGTAGACCAAGAAGCACGTGGAGAAGAGAGTTGGAAACAGAGGTGAAAGTGATGAGGAGAACATGGAGAGAACTTGAGATGATGGCACGTGACAGGAGGACTTGGCATGTGTTTCTTGGCATGTGTTTGTTGAAGGCCTATGCTCCTTTGGGAGTGGAGGGTTATGAATGAATGAACAATCCTATCAGGATGTGTTGACTGAGATCCCAGGTAGTACTGATGTCATCGCTCATGACATTCTACTTCAAGATCAAACACCTATCCGGATAAAGCCATATCCCATACCAATTCATTTTCAGGCTCAAGTAGATAAGGAAATTGATAACATGCTTAAAATGGGTATTATAGAACCATCTCAATCACCTTACTCATTTCCTCTAGTGATTGTTAGGAAAAAAGATAAGTCCATTAGAATCTGTATAGACTTCCGTCGTCTTAACGGTATAACTTCTACTGATGCAGAACCTATGCCTGTTCTTGATTCCTTACTGGAAAAGATGTCTGATGCCACATATTTCAGTAAACTTGATCTTTCAAAAGGCTACTGGCAGATTCCCTTAACAGATAGATCTAAGCCTTACACTGCCTTTGCCACTCCTAATGGATTATATCAGTGGACTCATATGTGTTTTGGGCTAGTGAACGCACCGGCAACGTTTGTCCGGATGATGAGATTACTATTTGCTGGTCGGCCTGATATCATAACATATATCGACGATATCTGTCTCTTCCACAATTCTTGGCAGGACCATATCTTAGGTCTTCAATCCTTATTGGACATTCTACGCAGTCACCCCCTCACAGCTAGACCTTCAAAAGTCTAGATCGGCTATAAAGAAATTTCTTTTTTGGGATATAGAATTTCTCAAGGATTCTTGAAAACAGATGATGACACTGTCTCAAAAATTCTTAATCTTGAGGTTCCTAAAACAAAAAAAACAAGTCATGAGTTTCTTAGGTCTAATCAACTTTTACAGGAAATTCATTCCTCGTTTCTCGGAAATAACTTCCATTTTGTCATCTTTGCTGAAAAAGGGATGTCCTAACAAAATAGTCTGGACCCAGCCATGCCAAGATGTATTAAACCGTATTAAATTTTCATGTTCAAAGGCACCAATATTGAAACTGCCTAACCCATTTATCTCCTTTACTCTCAGGTGTGATGCGTCTCAATATGCGATAGGAGCGTCTTTGATGCAACTCCACAACAATGTTTTGCATCCAGTATTGTATGTGAGCCGCAAGTTATCTTCAACAGAATCGAAATACCCCATTCTGGAAAAAGAGCTCCTAGCAATATCATGGAGTGTTTCCAAACTACAAAAATACTTGATTGGGGCACCATTTGTCATCGAGACAGACCAGAGGGCTCTAGCTTATCTACAAAATGCTAATTTTTCAAACCAGCGAACAGCTAGATATGCCCAAAGTCTACAGCCATACTCTTACACGATCCGGGCGATCAAGGGTTCCGAGAACAATTTTGCGGACGTCTTGTCACGCTGTACAACCATTTAGGACTGGTTTGATACATCACGGAATCCCCCAGATGGAGAGAATTTGTTATATTCCAGTTGGTTGTCTTCGACAATCTACAGGTACACTTATATTTGCCACATTTGACTATCTTTATGTTCATTCCATGAGACTGTTATTCGCATAGTTCAAGGACTTTGTTTACAGCAACTAGTATGCATGGATACTTGCATTATGTGTTGGTAGGAAACTTTATCGGTGATGGAAATTCAGGGAAAACTACCTAGTGTATAACTTTTTCTCCAAGAGACATTAACCATACTCAGGATTCAGGTACTTCTCAGTACACATTGTGAACGAAAGAAACTCTCCAGAGATAATTTATTACCTTTTGTTTGATAAACCATGGACAGGAATCGGTCACTTGAATTAGCTTCATGAACTTGTGAACACTCACAATTTTTGTGCTCAACAAACTTAATAGGGATATTTACCTAATATATTCTTTTTTGGACACATTAATTTTTATTACTATCTTGGGGCTTAGACTTTGATTAATGGACACACATTGTTTAATTAGGAGTATCTCTATGCACTGTCCCTGTCTTCTGCTTTACTAAACTTCTTGCATCTACTGAAGTCTTATACCAACTGAGGATGTCTTGTTTGCATTGACATTAACTACTTTTACCAAACTACACAGGGTCGTGGGGACTTATTATGCTTGTCTTAATCATCATGGTATATCATCCATTGAGATTGTGAATAAAGACTCATGTGAGAGAAGAAAACAAAACATAATATGAATGAAAAAAAAGTAGAAAAACAGAAAACATTATTCTCTTATCATGAAGGTATTACATCATGTACTTCATTGCATGTGTCTTACAACTTTCATATATATTATAATTACTTAATGGTCATCTATAGCATAATTATTTTGCAATTGTATTAAGTGACAATATTCACTAAGTCTATAACCTGACAGGACTTAGAACAAAAGTATGTGACATTAGAGTGAAAATGATTGACAGGTATGGATGAGTTCATATAACACATAGTCTTAGTTACTGGAAGGCAGGTCATCTACTTCTTATGTGTCATATTGTCTCGACTTGAGTAAGACTTAGGCTTTGATATTTTCATATCAATGTCCTCACGTTGTGTTAAATTTGGCTTTCTCATGACAGACACAGGGGTTGGAGTACTTCCTGGTCTCCGCTCGTATTATATTTGAACTCTCTACTTGGCACTGGAACCTCATTTTATATTTTGTTTACCTACCTCTGAAAAAGAAAAATTTCATTTTTCTCCTCAGAAGGGGAGGGGGGAAGATGTGACGTACATTTTATATGCTGTTACTTATGTTCTTATATCTAGCTATTAAATAGCTTCGTCTACAAGTTTTTATTACCGTCCGTCGCATTGCGGCAGAGACGACGTCACTAATCAGTATGCAAGAGAGGTCAAAAGGTGGGCGAATGATAGCGAAGGGTTCAGGGGGCATTAGTGGATGTGTCGTGGAACAGTGAGGAGGCTGTGTGAATTGCTCGGAGATATTTCAGATGTCTGTGTGTTTGATAGATATGTTCTGAAGTAAGTCTGTTCATCCTGGAATGACAGAGTGCCTGATTCATTCACAGGATAGGTAGAGGAGTGAATAGAAATGAGATAGTGATGTTTAAAGACGGAAGACGGGCGATGTTCCTGGTTCTTATATATTCGTATGTTCATAGAGATACAGCTGATTACAGGACTGGATCTCGACATTTACTGACAGACTGTTATATGCCAGAATCTGTGTTTACCCTATGCCATGGGAGTTATGTGTAGTGGAAGAGGTCTTACAAGTAATACTTCACTGGAGCATACGTTTTATCCATAATAAACATGTTCGTGATGTGCATAAGCTGGACGTTTCTTCAATTCTTGTGCGGATGTTTATGTAGCAAGTTTAAGAACTCTTGTATGATCACTTGGCTACAGCAAATATGTTTTACTCTTCCATGAATTAAATCATTAAACCTAAGAGCAAGTTGGAGAACGCCACAGCAATGTTTTTTGAAATTTATCGATAGAGACGCCATGAATGTCTGCTTGAAAATGAACTGATTTTTTTGTGTGTAGCGTTATCCTTTTATAAGGTTTCAGTTGCGTAGTCAGTGAATAGTGTTCACCCAAAATGTTGTTGCTTTCACGTGCGCGCAACATGAGCTGTGGTCAAAAATTGCGTCATAAACACTATTGACCACTGCGTTGTAACGATTACAAAAACGAACGCAATTCAGGTCAACACGTGCATTTGACACTGTAAAGAACATTTGAGGCTGGTTTTTATATACCCTAGCACTAAATTTTACTTACAAACTCATAAAAACGCGCCCTCGGATAGCTATGCGTTTCTTTTTTTGAACAGTATATATTGAAGTCTCTAATACGACATTGCCTGCGATGGGACTACCTTTATCTTTAGGCGGCCACATAATTAGCCTAATCGTTAAACCGGCCCATGGGAAGCAGCAAGGTTTTGATTTAAGCAACCACTCCTCGGCAACATCAAAGTCAGGGTTGTGGAACGGCCACACATTTTTCCGATTCTGACTCCTGACATTTTAGAAGTCCGACTCCCGACTCCAATTACAGTTTTTTTTTTACTAGTCATATGTTATGGTGTTGTTGTTTAACTAACGCTGATGAGCTTCTCGCTCTTTTGTAGCCAGATCAAGTTTAAGAGTGTTTGGTATTATCTAAACTGTAGATCTAGGCTTTTCCTGTGGCTTTTCTGCCATTCCGAAACGTGTTGAGTTGAGGTCATGAATTCTAGTTTCTCCAGCTTGGTTTCCATTTAAAGGATCATCACATCTGGTCCCAAGCTAGAAGGAGGAAGTGCATGACATACTGTGCATTCCCTACCATCCAAGGGGGCTCTCGAAATATGCACAGCTAAAATACTGTACTATGGTTCTGGGCTCTCCCAAGGAATCGTCACGTTCTACACAAAAGCCACTTCTCAGCTCTTACCTATCATGGGGTCCAAAGTGAGATTGTTCTGCATGCAGCCAACTAGTTACATCTGGGGCTTAAGTGACTCCTCCAAGCATAGTGTGCAATGCTGGGTTCTCAACAAGTTTATCCACATGAGGAACCCTTGGGAGTGTGTGGATGATTTTGTGACAGTGCAACACTCAGATGCATAAAGGCATTTGAGTTATAAAGAAAATTTAACATATAATAGGGAATTAGTGAAGAATGCAACATGGCCGCATGCTCCGACTGGAGTATTGCTTTCAGATAATATATAGCTTAATAGAATAAATCACAAAGCTAACTTAACGTACAGCAAAAACATCCAGTAATTATTTCTCACAATTTAATTGTGGCAAAACTGAAACTAAAGGTCAGGTTGACCAAAGTTGACACTGAGCAGACAAAACAAATGTATAATTCGGTGTTGCGTTTTAGTACGTGTAGGTCACTGCATACGGCATTATTCTGCACTGGCTACTTTTGAGTGACAGCTGTTGTGGAGTTTTAGACGATGGTTCTCACACTCTGAAATTAACAGCCACAAACAAAGACAAAACAATGTACTTTTTGAGTGGAATTTTGTTGAATATGGAGGAAAGGGAAATGTAGATGTAACTATAAACAATGGACATTCATCCAAGCGAACACCTGCACTGGTACGATTGAGTCGTTTAACTTGGACGTGAGAACGACATTTATTAGCAACAGTTAGGTTTTACTGTAAACAAAGGCATGCAGTGCAGGTCACTGTGACACGTCATGTGTCAAAAATGACCAATAGATAGTTCATACAGCTTGACCGACAAATTTACGTCAGCCTTGAAAAAGATTTCACACGTATTTGAAATTGTGAAACAGTAGATGATGATTTATGTGAAATGTTATGAAAAGGTTTTCACACCTCAAGGTCGTTTTAGGACAAATATAAATTTAATAAGAGGAAGGAAGGTAATGTTGATTGATGTTATTTACATTCAGGAAAAGGAATTTGATGATTAAGGGTTTTTGTAATGTTTGTTTATGAGAATATTTGTAGGAGTGCATTTGTGTTGCATAATTAGGACGTGAGAAAGAATCTCTAGAATTAACAAAACAAAACAAAATGCTGAAATCAGCATTTTAAACGGTTGGCAGGTTTACAAACATTATGCAGTCCTGACAAATTTCCTATAGAACAATAGAGAAAAGCAGGTGCCTAGGACAAATTGAAAGGAAATAAATACTTCAGTTGGTACGGTCAGAGAGCTCGGAAACAACCATGTAGACGTACTGCAGAGAGAGAAGACTCAGAGTGCTGACTTGTATTTAGAAATAGCTATTAGGCGTAACCAAGAGCTCACCAAGCGTTTTTAAATCGTAGTAGATTTGACTAAAGTCATTCATCATAGTCTGAAGCAGAAGCGTCCAGCACTATCTACAACATCCTTGGTGAGAGTTGTCAGCACAATGAGGTAACTAACTATTACGTTCTAACTAGTAGTGACAACGTGAGATGGGTGAAAGTAAACTTTCGTTTCATCAAGTGACTTTATAAAGAAAGTATTCTTTCGTTTCGTCAAGTGACTTTATAATTATAATGCTTCAACCAATCTCAGTGTTATGCTACGCTAAACGCTATTCACTACTCAAGAGAACATTATAGCACCCAAAAAAAAAAAAAAAGTTAACACATAACTATAGCACGTTTCACTAGCTTCGCGCAACTTCAAAATGCTATATCTCAGCGAATATATAACGCATATAAGTGAAATTTTGTGTGTGAATTTGAAATGGTATAGACCCTATGAATTAAATTTTTCAGTAAAATGCGGCTATTGGTTTCAATTTTCGTTTCTTTGCGATATAATATCAAAATTCTACTTGCCAACACACATCACACACACACACATATTGAAATGTCTGCAGTAAATTATACGACCTCATTTGCATATGATTGGTTTAACAAACAATTGGCATGATTTTAGCGTGAAATTGCACTTCTTGAACATAAAACAATTTATATCCGGTGTTACGCACACATTGTCAATCAGTGGCGTGTCTACAAAAAGTATTGTGTGGTTTAGTAGGAAAAATGAGTCTGCGAGTACATTTTATGACATTACAGCAAATCACAAATAGGATTTTTAAGTATTTCTGCAAAGAAGCTACTCGAGGAAAACAATATCATTCTATTTCAAACCCACAAAAGAGGACTATTCATGCCTTGGGGATAAGCAAACGATCATTGCACCGCTGGATAGCGACATCTGAAATTTCTAATTCCAGTGTTTTACACACGAAAATTAGGCCAAGAGTGGTGGATCATTTTGACAGAGAATTGATCCGCAGAGAAATTTGCAATATGTTTCACAATAATGAGGCAGTGACTTTAAGGAAATTGAAAATTTGGTTAAGAAAGAATAATGACATTGATATTTCCAAATCTACGCTATGGAAGACTATTAGGAGTTTGGGATTCACTTTTAGAAAATATGTTGGTGGTAGAAACCTTATTTGTGAGAAACCTCATATAGTTTCAATGAGAAGCAAATATTTACGCGAGGTCAGAGAAATGAGAAGAGATTGTTATGATTGTGTGTATTTAGATGAAACTTGGATCAGTGCGCACCACAGTAATGAACGAGAATGGCAATCATCTGATGGGACAACTAAGAGACTAGTACCAAGCAGCAAAGGACAGCGCCTAATAATTGCACATGCAGGAAGCAGCCATCATGGGCTTCTAAATAATACTGAACTCATATTTGTTTCAAAATCCACAGATAATAGGGATTATCATACAGAGATGAATGGCAAGATATTTCAAGATTGGATTGTGAATCATGTACTTCCTTCATTGGATAGACCGTCGTGTTTGATAATGGACAATGCTTCATATCACAACGTTGTGGCACCAGAAGATAAAGTTCCTAATTCATCAAGTACTAAAGATGTAATTAAGATTTGGCTGACCAAAAACAACATTCCATTCAACGAAATGTCCCTGAAGCCTGAATTACTTGGAATTGTAAAAAAGACACAGCATACAAAGATATTTCACATAGACATTGCAATCCATGAACATGGTCACAGATGTTTAAGATTGCCTCCTTACTACTCTCACTTAAACCCAATAGAATTAGTCTGGGCTAAAATTAAGGAACAGGTAGCAACAGAAAACAGAACGTTCAAATTAAAAGATGTTGAAATACTTACAAAAGCCGCCATCTCCAATATAGCCAGGGATTATTGGAAGAAATGTGAGAACCATGTGTTACAAGAGGAAGAGGAATACTGGACAAATGATGGTTTGTCCTTCATTCAGCCGAGATTGATTACACTGGACAACAGCCAAAATGTATCCGAGACAAAAATAGCTATTTTAAACTAATTTGGACATGCTGATTACGAATATGAACTCAAAAATTGCGAATTAGCTCTAGTTTTTAAGATCCGGAGGTGGGGGTCAGTAAGCTGGTGGCTTCACCTTCCCAACGCGAATAACCCAGTCCTTCTCTTTTCTATAGCCCTGGCGCGTGATTCCCCACGAGGCGGATAGCCTTAATCTCCAATTGGATGACGCAATCTGTAGCAGTCATTGTAACCACATTTCCTCCTTGTCATCATTTGTGTTGTGGATTCTGTGAGTGCAGACGTGTCGTTCAAGATGCCTCGTGAATGTGTGAACAGTGAGAGTTATTTTTGCGGTATTTGCAGACAAATAACTTTGCTATCACAAAAGTGACATCCGTCACCTGTGAAAGCATCTACAGCAAGAGATCCTGATTTCGTGCCTATTGAAGAGTCTGCACAGCCACATAAAATTACCCAGAGTGAATTGAATGATCTAGTGAGAGATCTGGAATTGCCAAAAAATAAAACAGAGCTGTTGGGGTCCAGACTGCAGCAATGGAATCTTCTAGAAGAGAATGTGCATATGTCTGTGTTTCGTGCTCGACAAAAAGATCTGCTTCCATATTTAAAAATGACAGATAACCTCATTGCTTGCGTTGATATAGTGGGTCTGATGATGGCAGCACTACACATTAACTACAAAGATGACGATTGGAGGCTGTTCGTTGAATCGTCCAAGTTGAGCTTAAAAGCTGTGCTGCTCCATAATGGTAATGTTTTATCATCTGTTCCACTCGGGCATGCAGTCCACATGAAAGAAACGTACAACAACATGACACAACTGTTACACACCATCAACTATGACAAGTATAAGTGGCAGATTTGTGGTGACCTGAAGGTCATTGCCATCTTGATGGGGCTACAGCAGGGTTACACAAAGTTTTGCTGTTTCCTCTGTCTGTGGGACAGCCGTGCTAGGACTTCCCACTACAAAAAAAAAGGATTGGCCCCAACGGCAATCACTTGAACCGGGGAAAAAGAATGTAAACGAACCACTTGTAGAATCCCACAAGATCTTGCTCCCTCCTCTCCACATCAAACTTGGACTAATGAAGAATTTTGTAAAGGCCATAGATCGAAATAGGGCAGGATTTTTATTTCTTCGTGATACATTTCCAAGACTTAGTGAGGCTAAATCAAAGAAGGTGTATTTGTCGGTCCACAGATACGTCAGCTCTTCCGAGATCAACGTTTTGATGATATCCTCACAGGTGATGAAAAGTTAGCTTGGAATGCTTTCCAGCAAGTGGCCACAAACTTTCTAGGAAACAATAAGGCTGACAATTACCAGGAACTTGTAGAAACCCTCTTGCAGCGCTACAAGAGACTAGGGTGCAACATATCTTTGAAATTGCACTTTTTACACTCTCATCTGGATTTCTTCCCTGCTAACTGCGGTGCTGTCAGTGACGAGCATGGGGAACGATTTCATCAGGACATTACTATCCTCAAAAAAAAGGTATCAAGGGAAATGGAATGCAGCAATGCTAGCAGACTATTGTTTGACCCTTGAGAGAGATGCTCCAGAAACTCATTACAAGCGACAGACAAAAAGGCGTCGCTGTGAATCATTTCCGCTATGATCATTATTATCATACGGTATGTATATGCACACGTGTAAAACTTGTTTTATAGATATTTTAAAAACTAGAGCTAATCTAGTGTTTTAACGGCCATTTTCGTATTCAGCAGCCCAGGCAACATAAAGGTAACTTGGTTTAATCTCAGATACACACAAAAAGTCAAAATTTGTTTTCCAGTGTTATCAATTTCTCAGAGACATCTGATTATGATTCGGATGAAGTTTAATTTCTTTAAAGATGACCTTACCGTTATTTACAAGCACAGTAGAGGAGCAACGTTCCATTATGAAAATATGATATTTATGACCCGCAAAGTGGTGATACCTATTGAAATAATTAGATCAATGAAGGTCCAGTTTGGTAGCGCACTAAATGTCAGTGACAAACAATGTCACGAGTATCTCGCATGCAGATCATTTAAGAAATCATCTTCAACAGGTATTCATATGCAAACGTGATGGCCACATTATTGTAATAGTAGACACGCCTTTGCCTAATCAATTCACAGAGTCTGTGACTGAAGTGGTAAAATTTCTTTTCTCGATACACAATAATTAGTATGCCGACAAAGATCAAAGGATTTCATTCGTTTATGGGAACTAGACAAGATGCATATATATAAAGTATATATTTGTTGGGTCTAATCCAATATAACATCGTATGCAAAAAATGGCATTAATACGTTGGACGGTTAATCAGGTAACATTTGTTTGAGGGCAAAGCTAGTGAAACGTGCTTATAGTTCTCCAGACCGAAAGGTCTTTTATATTTGGACATGCGCCCTAATATAACCGGATAGGTTGAACGGGACGCGCCTCGCCAAAACGAGGCAAAACTTTAAAAAAAAAATGTATAGCAAAAGTGTTTCTAAAACTTTTAGAAAAGGGGCTGTACCAACTTTCGACTTATAGAAGCCCGTTTAACCAGATGAGAATTTCAGCAAGGAACAATAACGTTAAATACAGATTTATTATTGAGAAGCTAGCTCATTCATTCTCAACCAGCTGTTAGGAATACTTATTGAAGAGACCAAACAGGCAACTCAAGACTTGATATAACTGACCGACGATGTAGAATGTATTCCAGCCTCTAGGAAGACGACTGAGAACACGATCTAATTTTTGAGATGCAATTTGATGTTCATTGTCGAACCAACGTAGTGTTCTGGGATCTTCCTCAATAATGATAAGAAAACGCCAGCATCTGTAGTTGATATCTTCAAGAATATTTTGTGTGATGTTACGAAGTTGTGTTGTTCAATTAACAATGTGTACATTGTGGTGGTGGTAATGGCCAATAACACACTATAAAGAACAGCGGGGTTAGCCAGAGAACTTGGTAACTGAGGTTTTCACTCTCCTCTACAAAGTAGTGAAAATCTACATCTGAGGCGTATAGTCTTTCGTTCCACTGCAACACAAACAAATGAACAATTTATTAAACGAATCTTAGTCTGGAGAATAAACAATCGATATGGTCACTGGACTGTCACGCTGACACAATTTTAAGACTAGTCAATGAAGGTGTAATTAGCCTCACAGACAGCGGTTCACATCCAAATATACATACTATAGCACTGTGCATAGCTGGTGGTCATATAAAGATGACTCCAGATATGCCTCCATGCACAGTCATTTGGCATAAAATTTGGAGTCGGAGCCTTGACATTTTTTTTAACCAACTCCGACTACCAAATAAACGACCGACTCCGATTCCTGACTACGACTCCACAGCCCTGAATCGTCTAACCAGGGACCAACTGCCCCAGTTAGTTTGAACTATCGTAAAATTTAACTGTAGGAAGGCTCCTGCATCCTGACTGGCTGGCGTTTAACCGCTGTAATAATCACAGAAGCTGTGTTAATCAATTCGCCGCCAATTTCGTCAGCCTGGCATTGATTAAACAGCCGGCCGCCAATTTTCATCAATGTCATTAGGCATTTGATCACCGTCTGCCTGAAGACATCGCCAAATAGAAAGTAACAGTGCTGTCACAATCACAGACCTTGATTCGCGGATCAGTCATAATCATTGCTGTATTATTTGCGAATTCATCAATTAATTGTGTGACTCATATAGTATGACGTAGTACACATAACGCTGCGACTTTCATTTCTCTTACAAATTATTTTCTTTCTTACTTTCTTTCATTTTTTCCTTCCCGTCTGTCCGTCCGTCCGTCCGTCTGTCTGTCAATCCTATCTATTCTATCCTATCTATCTATTCTATCCTATCTATTCTATCCTATCCATCCTATCCTAACCTATCTATTCTATTCTATCCTATCCTATCTTATCTATCTTCTTCTTCTTCTTCCGTCCTTAGCCAAAGACCGACCAAGCAGTCAGAGGCCATCACGCCTTGTGGCGTCTTAAGGGCAACAGCAGATTGATTTTCTCTGTTGTAGTTTCCCATCACGCCTAGCGGCGTCTTTAGGGCAACAACAAATAGATCCATCTGCCGTTGTTTCCGTAATCGGTGTGACAAGCCAACGGGTGATCAGCCCATTGGGCAATCTTATCTATCTATTTCTATCTTATTCTATCCTATCTATCTATTTCTATCTTATTCTATCTTATCCTACCCTATCTTATTCTATTCTACCCTATCCTATCCTGTCCGTCCGTCCGTCTGTCTGTCTGTGTCTGTCTGTCTGCCGGCAGTCATTCTGTCTGTCTGTCTGTCCGACTGCCTGCCTGTCTGCATTCGTACCTATCTGTCAGTCTGCATGTCTGTCTGCCGGCCTAACTGCATGCAACCGTATCTATCTGATTGCCTGTGTTTTTCTTTCGGTCTATGTATACTTGAGTCTGTGAGTCTACTGGTTCTGTTTCTCTATGTGCGTCCTTCTTTCTTATTTCTTCTTTCTTTATTTGTATATTTTTAATGCCTTTTACTACTTCCTCTGCTTATTTATCTGTTCATTCAAGTAACCGCCGTATGTTCCTCTCCAGTCGATTTAAAAATTCGAAACTTAATTTTTTTCATAGCGAAATGATGAATTCTTTTGAAGTAAAGTGTCTGCGTGTATTAATTAATATTATTTTGTCTAAAAACAAATCTGAGCACAACGAAACTTTTTTTTTTTTTTTTTTTGAGAAATGAATACTAACAACTATTCCGTGTCTAAATTCTGTGTAGGTACTATTTTTTTACCTACGAAATTAAATGTTTGCGTTCATTTGTCAGCGAAACCTGTGTATTTGGTTTCTTGTTGAGAAATCTTTCTCAGACATGCGCATGATACGGCTTCCCAAATATCGATACATAATTATGCCGATCGCCTAAATCAAATTAAGAGCAACGTTCTCCAAAATCATATAGTTAGATCCATTTTTGTTATTATAGTTTGTTTATTTGTTTGTTTGTTTGGCAGAGATATTGAATTCTTGGCGAGTTTGTTATGTGACCGCGCAATGCTCAGATGCATAATTACATCCGAGTTATAATATAAAACATTAACATATAATAGGGAAATAGTGGACAAGACAACATGACTCCATGCTCCGTCTGGAGCATGGTTTCAGATAATATAGTTTAATAAAATAAAATAGAATGATAACATAACGCACAAACAAACACATGCAGTAGTTATTTCTCACAATTTAATTGTTACTAAACTGAAACCAGTTGACACTGGAGTCGTGAGCTGTCAATCAAGAGAACTCTTAAAACAAAACAAGAAGCATTACGTTCAGGTCACTGGGTGCTGCACTAGAAACTTTGAGTGAGCAGAGTTGGGTTTTATACGATGGTTCTCACACTGGTAGATGTCGCGAGAGGTTTGAGATGTTATTAAGAATAAGATATCCTGGACATAAAGGTGTATCAGATGATACCAGGATAGTGCCAGATAAGAGTCTGGTCTTATCAGTAATACCCCCTTCTCTGAAGCGAGTAAGGGTGTATAGACACAAATGTAAGGTCAAGCTATGTAAGCTCCCAGAGAAGATGTTGATGTAGTACTCTGAGTCCTTAACTGCTACCTCTCCTGATCCGCCTCTGTGGTTATGGTAGTTAATATGTTTATGACTCTACTAGGGGTAATATATATATATATATATATATATATATATATATATATATATATATATATATATATATATATATATATATATATATATATATATATATATATATTATATATATATATATATATATATATATATATATATAGTATATTTATATTCACCAACAAGAACTAAAATTCAGCTTAAAGAACTTAAGAAAAGTCTTCTGGTGAATATTTACAATTTAATTAACATATATTTTTCTCTGTTTGAAAATGTTGAACTCAAATATTTTACAGTATGAAATAAATAATAATAGTTAAATAAATGTTATTGTTTCTTGTTTCACAATGTCTATCATCTTGTAGACAACTTCTCTCACTTGAGTATTCACTTGCAGAATTGTTTATTATTATTATTATTATTTAAAGTTGTAAAACACTATATTATTTTAGTCCTCGTGAACTGGAAAATATGTTTATTTATTTGAGCTGGATAAGCTTGACAGTTGCAGTACGCAACTTATCTGCATCACGGCAGCTGGCTCCTTTATAGGCTGGAAACACAATTTTAGCTGAACTTGTTCCAGTAAGTATTCACGTGATGACGGGCCTGTTATCACCAACTGGCACTGCATACGATGAAACTTTAATAAGAGCAGCCTCTTCTGCTTTTTGAAGCTTGTGTTTAAAGGATTAAACCTGCAATGAATTCAAACGCACACCCTGTATTTTCTATCCATACCCCTCTTATGACATAGATGGGGACGATAGACAGTTTCAGATAAGCGTGCCAGCAGATGCACAAGGTATAGTGTAGTCAACAACAATCCTTTTAATACAAAATGATCACAATTTAATTCTACCTTTTAATTTATAAGTATCGTTCCATGATTCGCCTCCATACCATAATTTGGTTGTGAGTAAAACTATTTAACAATATGTCAAACGATACTGTGAATCAATCCCTTTCATCCTTCTTTATGTTCCTGTCAAGTGTCTCATTCCATTCAAGAAATACTTCTTTAAATACTTTTTCCAACTTGCAGACACAATTAGCCATCTCTCTCAATATATTTAAATATTTCCGAAGGCGGGCTTTGCCTCTAGAAGTACACATGAGCCTGTAAGTTCCATCAGAATACACAGTCCATTCCTACATACACACACACACACACACACACACACACACACATATATATATATATATATATATATATATATATATATATATATATATATATATATATATATATATATATATATATATATATATATATATATATATATATATATATATATATATATATATATATATGAATAAATTCGGTCTTACCCTCAGGTACACACACACATATACTAGCCCTCAATGGTTGAATAAGGTGACTACTAACGGGTAGAGTAACATTCCTAATATCGTGTTGATAACCTCTGCCAAGTGATACTTCTTTTATACTGTTGTACCAAAATTCCTAAGGAAATCATGTTACACAAAATAGGGTCTGGCCATCTTGATGCTCCCTGCAGTTGTAAACACAGGATCAAAACAAGCGTTTTCATTGGTCGGGGTATCCTATCTTTTTACAATGTATGGCGCGCCGTTAAGACCAGAGTTATTTGAATTCATGATGTGAACCAGACGTCATTTCACGACAGTAGAGAGCACTCTAAAGTTAACACTAAAAACAAAGACAAACTTATATATTTTTGACTCATATCTTATTCTATTTATAAGAGAAAGGAATGTAATGTTGATTGATGAAAGTTACATTTAGCAAAATGAATTTGATTTGAACCATAAGTACTGAACACCTATGCGTGTGAATGGGACATTGTATATGAATGATTGATAGTTTGGTATTTGTTCTTAATGAGAATATTTTAGACGCGCAATGGTATTGCATAATTAGGTCGTGAGAAAGAGTTATTAGATTTAAAAAGATGTGTGCTGAAATCAGCATTTTACACGGTTAACAGGTTTACAAATATCATGAAATTCTGACACTTTCTGATACAACAGCATTGAAAACAGGTGCCATGTTGTTAAGGTATAATTATATATAGTACATGTTGGCCTCGGTTACGCTCTAACATATTTATCTTACGTCAACATGATGTATTGTACACTGTAAAGTATAGTTAGTGAACGCGATTATGTGTAGACGTCACTAATAAGAAAATGACGTAGTAAGGCACTGCACTATGCAGGCAACGGTCCTTCTTGACCTTTCGTCATGTAAACCCGTCCAAGTAAGACGTGGATTATTGCTCCCAACATTATTGAATTTTACAGTCTTCCTACGTGGCTAAGAATTAACGGAGGTCGCCACAGTTATTATTTTTATGCAATATCTTCTTCTTCGTACACTCTCAGACGTCCACTTGAATGGTCTCAAAGAAAGCAGTAGTCAGTTTGAGGCTATTTGAATCCCCGTAAAGCTTTTCCACGAAAGGAGCTGGCGTCGGCCATATGCACTTTCTCTGTACCACATATAAGGGGCAACTTTGAAGCAGATGTTCAGCAGTCATTTTATCAGTGCCACAGTTACACTGATCGGTAGTTCCTATCTTTAGCTTGTTGAATAGATGGTATCTCAATCTGTTGTGGCCAGTGCGGAGTCTGAAGATTACCACTTGTTCTCTTCTGTGGAGCTGGTAGTAAGCATCATTCTGTGTGTGCCCTGGATGTTCTACATTCCATTTGTTTCTGTAACTGATTCTGATAAAACTCTTTGCCTCCTCAAAAGTTATGCTTGCATCAGGCTGAGGTAGATGTGAACCTTCTTTTGCCATTCTGTCAGCCTCTTCATTTCCGGCGATATTACAATGAGATGGGATCCATTGGATCACAACACTTTTGAATCGTTGACAAAGTTTAGAATGAAACTCTGTGTGTTACTACTCCTTCAGTATATTGATGTGTAATTTCGTTATGCAAAAGGAATTCAGGGAGTACTAGATTAAATCTTATCTCATTGCCAGCTGTCAGTTATCATTACCGAATGTATCCGCTTGGCGGCATTGCGTGTATAAAGGCTCGACATGCGACGATGCATTATTGACTGTAGGAGACTGCCTTGATCTATGTATTGAATTCTTACCATGCATGCATATGATGTCCGTCGATTAAATGTAAGTGTTTGTGGACCCAGCCAGGAAAAGCATCGTGAACTTTATTCGATTTTTCACAGAGTTGTGTTGGACACTCACGACATTCAATAACAACTCAGTACTATTGCTCTACCACTTGTCTCAATCCCGAACACACAACGCAACACATGTGCAAAATGAAAGGAAATAAATACTAGGGTTAGTACAGTTAAAAAAAGAGAGCTGGGAAACAACCATGTAGAAGTAGTCTGCAGAGAGAAGACTCAGGGTGCTGACTTGTATTTAGAAATAGCTATTAGACGTAATAAAGAGCTCACCAAGCGTTTTTCGTTAGTAGACTTTACTAAAGTCAATCATCATAGAATGCATTCCAGCCTCTCGGAAGACGACTAAGAACACGCTATAATTTTTTAGATGCAATTTGATGTTCTCTTTCGAATCAAAGCTGTGTTCTGGAATCTTCCTCAATAAAGATAAGAAAACGCCTGCATCTGTAGTTGATATCTTCAAGAGTAGTTTGTGTGATGTTAAGAAGTTGTGTTGTTCAATTAACATTGCGTACATTGTGGTGGTGGTGGTGATATAACATACTATAAAGATCAGTGGGATTAGTCAGAGAACCTGGTAACTGAGGTTTTCACCCTCCTCTACAAAGTAGTGGGAATTTACATCTGAGGCGTATAGCCTTTCGTTCCACTGCAACAAAAACAATTGAACCATTTACTAAACGAATCTTAGTCTGGAGAATAAACAATCTACATGGTCACACGGTCACAGTAGTAACACACAGAGTTTCATTCTAAACAGACAGCAAACGATTTCTTTTATTGCCTTAAATTTCAAATGTTTGCCAAAGATGAGAATGCTTGTTCACAAAAGATAGAAAGTATTCCTAGTAAAAAATTTCAAGCATGTCTTGAAGGATAATGTATTTTTTTATTTTTATTTTTTTTGCTATATGTTGAAATTTTTATTTTTAATTTAGTTTAACGACATCTCTTGGAACCCCTGGCTATTTTCTGCGGAACCCCTTTGGTCCACGGAACTTTTACTGAAAAACAATGACCATGTTGGAGGCAGTAAAGAACTCTGAAGTTACTGAAGAAAACCAAAATCGAAGATGTAACGAGGGTGGCGGGATGTTAAACGGTTGTTTAGAGAGTTTCTCTCCTACAGACACTGGGAGTGACACGGCTTGATTGCTTACATTATTATTTTAATTTGCCCACATTTGAGAACCCCACCCAATTTCGTTTTCCATGGCCTCATTTCATCATTGCTTAGATGTGAGATCACCTTGTTCATTTCATCATTGCTTAGATGTGAGATCACCTTGTACATTTCAACATTGCTTAGATGTGAGATCTACTACTACTTAGTCGTTCCCCTTCTACCGTGAGGTGTAGAGATTTGGAAGAGAGAGCGCCAGACTATCCTATCGGCTGTCTTCCTCCTGGCCTGGTTCCATTCTAGTCCTCGGTCCTTCAAAGATTGTCTAATGTTGTCCTCCCAGCGGACTCTGGGTCGTCCTGGGGGTCTGGATCCTTGGCTCTTTGTTTCCCATGCTTGTCGTGGTAGCCGGTCTTCTCCCATTCTGCAGACATGGCCAAACCATCTTAGTTGGGACTGTTCTACTTGGGTCTGCAGGGGGTGGGATTTAAGGCCTTGACGTATCGTCTGGTTGCGTACCATGTCTCTTCTTGTTACTTCAACCACCTTCCTCAGATACCTCATTTCTGAGGTTTGGATCTGGCTTTTGTGGGTTGTAGTCATTGCCCATGACTCGCATCCATATGTCAAGACTGGGACATAGGTGGAGCGGTATACAGCCATCTTCGTTTTCTTACCAACCGCTTTTGTGCTGAGGAATCCTCGATTTGAGATCACCTTGTTCATTTCATCATTGCTTAGATGTGAGATCACCTTGTTCATTTCATCATTGCTTAGATGTGAGATCACCTTGTTCATTTCATTATTGCTTAGATGTCAGATCACCTTGTTCATTTCATCATTGCTTAGATGTGAGATCACCTTGTTCATTTCATCATTGCTTAGATGTCAGATCACCTTGTTCATTTCATCATTGCTTAGATGTGAGATCACCTTGTTCATTTTATCATTGCTTAGATGTGAGATCACCTTGTTCATTTCATTATTGCTTAGATGTCAAATCACCTTGTTCATTTCATTATTGCTTAGATGTCAGATCACCTTGTTCATTTCATCATTATCCTTTTCCTTTTAACACCTTATGGAGCACGGCGCCCCCCACTGCAACTGTTCCTCTTACAGGACGCCTGAACGAAACATTCACATGTTCTTACAGTGGTTGTTGTAGCAGTTTGTTGTACATGACGAGGCTGCCAGTTTCATGCATAACCTCATATTAGTCGTCTCGTCTGACATGCCCAAAGAAGCAGTTATGAGCAATAGTCCTAATATTTCTGGTCTCTACGGAGATCTTCGGGTATTACACGGGTAATGAATGACTGGTCTGGAATTAATCCGGACAAACAGTAGGCAACCTCTCAACTGAGCACGTGAAAGCTTTGAAGCAAGTTCAACTTAGGTCAACAGTTCCAGTAAACCTAAAATTGATATTAGAAGAGAATTATGTTTGAAAATGTATAAATACAGGTTGTTCTCGACTTACGACTTATGCGACTTACGACTAGTCGTACATACGACAGCTAGCCATTGTTCGTATTATATTTTTTTTTCTTTGTCGTAAATGTTATTTATTTATTACGTTACAGTACTGTCTTCTTCTTCGATCCTTAACCACCGACCGTCAAAGCAGTCAGTGGCCATCACGCCTAGTGGCGTCTTGTAGGGCAACAACAAATTGATTCCACTTTGCACGGTCGGTGGCCATCCTTCGTACAGTGCCCCAACTCTGGTTCATTCTTTGCATCTCAGCCTCCACAGTCCTCCGCCAAGTTGTTTTTGGTCGGCCTCTCTTTCGCTTTCCTTCAGGGGTCCAAAGCATAGCTGTTCTTGTGATGGCATCGGGGTCTCTTCTGAGGACATGACCAACCCAGCTCCAGCGTCTGCCAGCTATGATGGTATGCATGTCCTCTTGCTTGCTACGAGTAAGCAGATCTTGGTTGGTGATGGTATTCGGCCAAAAGATTCGATGAATTTTTCTTAGGCATGTTGTGTGAAAAGAGGACAATTTTGACATTTCCTTCTCTGTGACTCTCCAGCATTCCGCACCATAGAGAAGCACAGAAAGCACGCAACTCTGGTATAATCTTAATTTTGTGCTTGTGCTGTATTGGGAGGACTTCCAGATGTTATTTAGGCTAAAGAAGGCTGTTCTTGCCTTATTCATTCTGATGTTGATGTCTTTGCCTGCCCCACCGTCTGGTGTTACTATGCTTCCTAGGTATGTGAAGGTATCTGTCTGTACCAGTTGCTGATTCCTTACTGATATGGGCTCAGGGTTGCTCACATTGAGCGTCATGACCTCAGGCTTCTTTAAATTGATGTTCAAGCCCACCTGCTGGCTAAATTTATTAAGTCTATCCGTTTTTTCCTGGATGTGTTGATTTACAGTACTGTACGGTGTAGTTATTTCATGTTAAATTTGTGCATTGTATTATTTCATAATAACCAAATAATAAAATTAGTAATTTATATATATATATATATATATATATATATATATATATATATATATATATATATATATATATATATATATATATATATATATATATATATATATATATATATATATATATATACTGACTGGTTTGACGCTTCATCAGATGTGATGGCACCTGTTATTGAAGCTAAGCGCAGTGCTATGAATGAATACAAACGTTCACCGAGTGCCAGAACCCTACAGATCCTGAGGGCTACGAGAAGCAAAGTTCAACAAACTGCTCGACGCTGTGCAAATGACTATTGGCTCCAGCTCAGTGAGAGCATCCAGATCGCAGCGCAAACAGGCAACATTAGACAAATGTATGACGGTATAAAGAAAGCACTTGGCCCCCATAAAAGTAAGACGGCACCGCTAAAAACCATCAGCGGAGAGAAGCTAACCGATAAGGGTAAGCAGATGGAGAAGTGGGTCGAGCACTACTCTGAGCTTTACGCTAGAGACAATACCGTTACGCCTGAAGCCCTTGATGCTGTCTGTAAAGTTTCTTTTCTTCTTTCCACTCTGTCAAGTGTCAGTCTGTATGCTCTGTAAGGAAGAGTGGTGTGTTGTTGAGATCAGGCATGCTCCAGTCTACCCAGCTGTAAATGGGTAACTCACCCTAGTCCTGAGTTAGGGAAGGCAAAGGCTCCAGGGGAAGCAGGCCCTAAACTTGGTCACTTCAACCGACGCAGGATGGTGTATGTATGAAGTAGAAGTGTAGAGTGTGATTACCGCGAATGGTGTACTGTTCGTGTGCTGACCAATATAACCACTCATACACTTGTGTCTACAAGGCACCAATGCAGACTGCTGGAATCTTTGTTTACTCAATTTATTCAGACGTACACACTGGGACATACGAGTACATCATGGTATGTTGACATATCAATTTGTAGGTATACATAGCAGATCTGAAGTCATGACACATTCAGAAATAATGGGCAGTACATCAAAAGTTCAATGTCATGATATATTAAGGCCGCATCCCCCTATCTGACTAAACGCGTCAGTGAAGGCAGATCGATAAATAACTAAAGTTACTTGACGTCCATAGTTTGTAGTATATATTATGAAACCACGAAAGGGGGGTTTCTAGCAAGATTGAGATCTCCCTGTCACTGTCCGATAATAGGATAAATAATCTGTTCTCTTGGCAGTGATCAAAACATATGATGACCGAAATCTAACATGGCTGCCTCCCTGAGTTGTCGTTCACTCATTCATAGGAAGGAGAATATAAGCCAGAGTTAATTTATAATGGGTATATAAATGATTTCATAAATGTTTCCATACAGCTCTACGGTGATCAGGTTAATTCACGTAGCCATAACCGCTGCAGGAAAGTCTGTCATCTTCGTCGATACAAAACACGACCCTAGCGATACGAAGCACAATGTTCCATCTAGGTCGAATCGACATGAGATCATCAATATAGGGTCTGGCAATACATGGAGTCCGAATTATACATTGTACCGTACCTTAGGAGAGTCTCTAACATAAACTATAGTAGAGATACCATCTCCTTTAGAAGAAAACCACTTCATGAATCATATTTCCTTAAGAATCTACCAGCCCTTTGAAAAGTGCGTACCCGCCATTATCACGGTACATCGGAACTCATCACGACTTGTCAAGACAACTCATACTTCCGCTAGACCGGAATAACAAGAATCTAGTCCCTCCTACCCATCCAAAATATACAATATAGGACTGATTCTACTTGTACTAATAATATGTAATACATATGAATTCAGGCCATAAACACAATAAGCAAATTAATATATTTTCTGGCCCTAAAAAATAAGTACAAACGTAAGCGCAATATCCTTGCGCCGGATCAATATCCAGAACGATTACTCCTATAATCAAAAGTGTGAATCAAACATGGATTCTCTCGCTTTTACCATAGACAGCATTTTCATACACAAATGAATGAATGTCTATATTTTTCCCATATTAAATAGCCATATCGATTTTTGTAATATGTGCGTCAAAATATGCACGCAACAGATTACCACACCCCTCGGGGAAAAAAAAAATGGTACATTTTTTTTTTGAAATACATCTAGGAGCAACATACAATAGGCTCACAACGCACCAATACAATGCGCAGATGATAAGCATAAGTTTTATGACCTTAGAGAAAGTACTTCTCTAAGTATAAATATTTCCAGAGAGGTGTCACCAACGCATACTACAATATTAGCAATGACACAATTTCCACATTAGTTTATACATAAATTTCATCTAAGATATCTTAACATCATGATCATCAAAGACGAAAAATATTGAAAGATCAGCGGTGAATAAATATCAATGAACCGCTAAGTAGTGTTACAATCAATATATGATATATTACATATGTGTACCCATTTCAACATAGAAACAACTGTATCAAAGTTGTATAACAGTTATGAATCATGTGGGCATCTAGACAAAATATCTGCCATCACATTTTCTGACCCACGGATAGCTCGCACCGAAAAATGAAATGGCTGTAGAGCAATCACGTATCGCGTTGATCTCGCGCTCTTCAGATTTTTACTCTGAATAGCCGTAAGAGCTTTCTGGTCAGTTTCCACAATGAAATGCGCGCCCAGAAGAAATCTTTGCAGTTTAAGGATTGACCAAAACATAGCCAATAATTCACGGTCTAGGACCGAGTAATTCTTCTCTGCGGCATTTAATTTCCGAGAAATATACATCACAGGATGCAGAGTTCCAGAGTACTCTTGCATTAGTGCAGCTCCAATCCCGGTGGATGAAGCGTCACTACGAAGAATAAATGTCTTATCCTTAGAAGGCAATACTAGGATAGGTGAAGTAGAAAACATAGTTTTAACCTTATCCAAAGAGGATTGACATTCTTGAGTCCAATGGACTACATTAGGAGACCCTTTCTTTAGCAAGGAAGAAAGAGGTGACATAATGGAGGACAGATTCGGGATGAATCGTCCATAAAATTGTATTAGACCTAAGAGACTTCGTACTTGCTTTTTAGTCTTAGGAATAGAAATGTTAAGTATCTTACTTGTATTATGGTCTTCTGTTTTTAGGAACCCATGACCAACACGGTGTCCTAAGAAAGATATTTCGCTAAAACCAATACATGCTTTTGATGGTTTCGCTGTCAGGTTATGCTCGCATAAGATAGACAATAGTTCATTTATACCATTATAGTGATCGTTCCAAGTATCACTGAAAAGACAGATGTCATCAAGATACGCAATGACATCTGAGCGATGATATAGGATTCGACGCATCATGCGTACAAATGTTGCAGGGGCGTTCATAAGACCGAAAGGCATGAAATTCCATTGGAATAGACCCCTAGGCGTCGAAAAAGCAGTAAACGGTTTGGCGTGTTCGGATAGTGGAACTTGCCAATATCCCTTAGACAAATCGAGTTTAGTAAAGAAGTAAGAATTCGATAGTCTCGTAAGTAGCTCTTCTAGTAAAGGCATAGGTTCCGCATCAAATTTAGTCACTTGATTCAATTTGCGATAATCCACGCAAAGACGTATGTTATTGTCTTTTTTCCGTACTATAACCATCGGCGAAGAATATGCTGATGTGGATGGTTCAATAATTTTTAACTCTATCATCTCATCTAACTCTTTCTCTACCTGTGCTTGAAAATGTATCGGGATAGGATACGGTCTGACTCTTATAGGACTATGGTCAGTAAGAATAATGTCATGTTGAATGACATCATTTTGACCAGGAATGTCAGTAAGGACATCCTGAAATTGTTCTAACATAGTAGAAACTTGTTTCTGCTCTCCTGGAGATAATTCTGGAGAAATTGCAACATCTTTCCATGATTCATTAGAGTGAAGAGGAATCATTGGAAAAGGTAAATTTACATCCGAGAAACTCGTTTCCTCATCCTGTATTACTGACAGAGATGAGTACTGTCCATGTTGGACTGGAAAATCGTCCGTTGCCTGGAAAACAGGTTGTAAATAATCAGGACGTTCATGGAATTCCGTGAGCATGTTGATGTGGAAGGTTTTACGCTTCCCGTCAATATCGACGATATAGTCAACATCGGAAACTTTTGATATTATATCGTACGGACCTTTCCAAGAAATGAGAAGTCTATTTTCCCTACAAGGTAGCAAGACAAATGCTTTGTCACCTGGACAAAATTGACGCAAACATCTCTTTTTATTGGCAAATTCCCTTGCCTTCTGTTTCGCAAATTCAGAAGAAGCAGTTGCCAATTTGCATGCTTCAATAATCTTGTGTCTAAGTGCGATGACATATTCATAAGAGGATTTTGTGTCATCGACAATATTATCAGCAGTTATAAGATCATGAAGTAAGGACATAGGACCTCGCGGTTTCGCGCCAAAGACAAGTTCAAAGGGAGAAAATCCTGTATGTTCGTTGGCGACCTCTCTATATGCAAAGAGAGCCGCGGGTAAAACCCTATCCCAATCCTGAGGATGATCTTCTGTTATCTTACCTAGTAGGTTTTTCAGAGTTCTATTCAAACGTTCCACCATCCCATTGGACATAGGATGATAAATACTACTCAGCGATCTCTCTATCTTCAGAGTCGACATTACTTGAGACATGGTATCCGATATGAGTTGGGTACCATGGTCGGATAATATTTCTGCTGGAAACCCCAGACGAGAAAATATTAACCAAAGAGCATCTGCGACATCAGCAGTAGTTATGCTCTTTAGAGGAACAGCCTCCGGCCAACGTGTGCACATATCAACACACGTCAAAATAAATTGGTGTCCTCTAGCAGACTTTATCTTAAATGGACCAATGATGTCTATCGCCATTTTTTGAAATGGCCGAATGGGAATGTCTGCAGCCTGAATAGGTGCATCATGGCGTGGACCTCTGGATTTAATCTCTTGACATACTTTACAAGATCGACAATAGATTCGTATGTCCTTATTCACAGCAGGCCAAAAGAAAGATTGAAGAACTCTAGCTTTAGTACGGGAAAAACCCATATGTCCAGCACACTGCGAATCATGAGCGTGCTGTAAGATTTTAACTCTCATATTTTTAGGCACAAGGATTTGAGAATGAATGGACTTGTACCATACGTACAAGTACGCCATTCTTCATCGTAATCCAAGATTAACAATTAGTATCCTTATTCGGATCACCTTTTGTTGCCAGAGTAAAGAATTTCTTTAGAGTAGGATCATCTTCCTGCTGTTTGATAAAGGAATCGTGGGAAATCTCCAAGGGATCATCTCGGATCTGCGCATCATTATCTTCAGAATGTGAAGATTGTGGCATATTAAGAGCTTGAGCCCTAGTGATTACTGCATTAGCATATTGCATATTAACATTTTCCCAATTAGAAATTTGCTGTGGAGTGCATTCTTTCACTCCATGAATGCGACCGATGATAAGATCAGCGATCGGATTCGGCAAGAGACATGCTTGCACCTCTCCTGTAAAGAAAGGCGTAGCAATATTGATAATGGCAGTGGAGTACTTCTCCAATGTGCCACCAAATGTTACACATTTGACTATATTGCCTGTAGCTCGAGAAGGATTTACGAGTGATTGCCTCACTCCAATGGTAGTGCACCCCGAATCGAAAAGAATTGATACCGGAGTACCATCTATTAGGCCCCTATTAAAGACAAGAGCACCCCTTCCATTATGCGCAATTGACGCATGGAGAGCGGGAAGCGGGTGACCGCAGCTTAAAGTAGACACTGTGGTTGGATCGAATAATGTTTTGCAGTGCGAACACTCAGATGCTCTAGCAAAATCGAAAGCGGAATTTGCTACACTGTTGGAGTCTTTTTTATCATTATTCTGATTATCGGTGTCGTGGAACTCCTGTTGTGCAGAGTTAGCCTGGTAATACGATTTACCATGTCTTTTGTGTTGTGATCTACCTCGGTTATAATTATCTCTATAATTATCATTTCCCTTGTTATAGCCCCTATTTGGGTTTGAATCATAACATTCATGATCATAATCATCATGCTCATTATATTGAGTATCCCTGTAATATTGTTTCTTTTGTCTCCATGAAGCACTTGGGTAGTTCCTATAGCTACTCCCTTTCCGAGAATTTCTAACATTATGGGTACCCCTCGCGTGTCGAGGACTATCAGCCCGATTCCAGTTCTTCAAAGAAGAACTCTGATTTGAGCGGTTATCTTGGTTTTGATACTTATTCCAATTAACCTTTTTATCAAATTTATTTTTAGCTCCTTGGAATTTGTGTGAGTAATTCTGATTATATTCTGTTGCCGAAGCAACTGGCATACTCTCTTTAATGTTAGAGTTACTAAGAATCATGTCAGGGTGTGCCGTGGCATACTGGTCACAATATTCTTCCATTTGCTTTATTGTACCAGGTTTACGCTCATGTAAGAACTCTAGGAATGATTTATTTACAGAAGACATGACCTTGTCTCTTAGCAATAAATCCGTAAGACCATCAAATGTTTTCTCTCTTTTGGATAATTCAATCCATCGTGAAAGTGTAATTCGTGCTTTTGAGATGAAATCTGAGAATTCTACACCTACCTCAGGTCTCATTGTTTTAAACAAAAGACGATAACCTTCTTCAGACAGCTGATATCTCTTTATCAAAGCTGCCCTAACAGCATCATAATTATCTTTGTCGGCCTCTTCAACAAAATATAACTTACTCAGAGACTCCCCTTTTAGATTTTCAGACAACTGATTCACATACTGTGATTTGTCAACATTATGAGATCGACAAGCCCGTTCAAATCTAGAAAGCCAAAATGTTATGTCATCACTGGTAGGGTTAAACGCTGGTACCTTGACCTTGTACACAAAGGGTTTACCATTACCACCAGATGCCTGATTAACATTACTCATACATGTCAATTTTAATTTCTCTAATTCAAACTCATGTTCTCTTATTGCTTTTTCTCTCTTCAGCTTCTCTATCTAATCTTCTCTGTTCTGCAGCAGCTTCTAATTTCTTCTGTTCTGCAGCAGCTTCTAATTTCTTCTGTTCTGCAGCAACTTCTAATTTTTTCTGTTCTGCAGCAACTTCTAATTTTTTCTGCTCTGCATCAGCTTCTAATTTCTTCTGTTCTGCCTCAAATCTCCTTTCCTCCACTTGCATCTGCAATTTCTTAAGTTCAGCAGCAGTATCAGCTTCTTTTTCTAATCTTTTTTCTTCAGCTAGAGCTTTCCTTTCTTCTGCAGCAGCTTTTTTTTCTTCTATTTGAAGTTTTCTCTCCTCAGCCGCAGCTTTTTTTTCCTCAGCAGCAGCTTTTCTTTCTTCAACAGCAGCAGCAGTTTTTTTCTCTTCTGCAGCTAATGCTTTGTCATATTGAGCAACAGCCCATTGTTCTAAGTCTTTTCCAGTCTTATCAAGAGATTTTCCTTGTGCAATGAAATAATCTAATGTAGACATATTGTCTTCTTAAATCAGAAACCTGAAAAAGTAAATAAATTACCCTATTTCACTTTAATGGGAGACAAGTCTATACCATAGACTTAGTCTTAGTCCAAACTTGTATGGTTTATAATAACCAATGATAACTTGAGTACCTGTGGACAACAATAACTGTATCTCAAATACTGTGGGGACAAGCCTTACAAAGGTCTTGTATACCTCAATGTAATCAAAGATCACTTGAGTACCTGTGGAAAAAATATTTCCCTTTACCAATCACTTTGGGAGACAAGCCTTACAAAGGTCTTGTACATTTTGTTTTATAACAATAACAATCATAAAGTACTGATCTGTACTATACTATCAGTGTATACCACTATACGTCATATGTCAACTAAAGACATTACAAAGGACAAACAAGAAAAGACAATATGAACACATTTGCAGAGATCAAATTAAATTAAATAGGAGAAATGAAAAAAAATGATCACAGAAACCGTGATGATAACTGCCATAATATAACAAGACAAATAACGCCACAGTGTATAAACATAAGGGTGTAAAAAACTGAAATGAAAGGAAAGATGAGACCTACAATTATACAAACAAATCAAACAAAACTAAGGAACACAAAATTATTAACAAAAACAACGAAGAAAAGAACACCTCATCACAACTAACAGAAATAGCAGCAAATTGTTGCTAACAAATTTCCAATTAAGAAAATGTGTACCTATAGAATACTAGTACCAGACCAATGTCACTCGGCATACCTTGTACTAGTCACACAGAACATAAACTAATTTAATACATAACAAATAACATGTAAACATAAATAGCATATAGCATACAATATAATTTATGTCATGAATGGAATGTGTTGCAGGTATAGTGTTGTAAAGCAGGCACAGTTTATTTTAATACTAATAACTTGCCACTTTATTCAGTAATAGATTTAATTTTAAACTATTACACTGTCAATTTTTCTCTGTTGAGCATATGAAGATCCAACGATGAACTATGCACTTTATGTTCAACAACACTGTGATTCTTCTGTACGTTGAGAAATGTCAACAATACTGCTCCAGATATTTTCTACACTTGATACCACTGTCCTGTGTAATACTGTCTGTACAGCGAAAAACTGTCAACAAGCGCTGACCTAGATACAGCATCCTATCGGTAATACAGGTCAAGCTGACATCGACTGTATAGCTGTCCTACTGGTGTTGATGTGGTCAAACAAATGTTCTTTTAGCTGTAAACTGTGATTCTCAACACAAAACTGCGTAAGCTGGACCAAGGAATCTGGCTCGCCACTGTAAAGTTTCTTTTCTTCTTTCCACTCTGTCAAGTGTCAGTCTGTATGCTCTGTAAGGAAGAGTGGTGTGTTGTTGAGATCAGGCATGCTCCAGTCTACCCAGCTGTAAATGGGTAACTCACCCTAGTCCTGAGTTAGGGAAGGCAAAGGCTCCAGGGGAAGCAGGCCCTAAACTTGGTCACTTCAACCGACGCAGGATGGTGTATGTATGAAGTAGAAGTGTAGAGTGTGATTACCGCGAATGGTGTACTGTTCGTGTGCTGACCAATATAACCACTCATACACTTGTGTCTACAAGGCACCAATGCAGACTGCTGGAATCTTTGTTTACTCAATTTATTCAGACGTACACACTGGGACATACGAGTACATCATGGTATGTTGACATATCAATTTGTAGGTATACATAGCAGATCTGAAGTCATGACACATTCAGAAATAATGGGCAGTACATCAAAAGTTCAATGTCATGATATATATTAAGGCCGCATCCCCCTATCTGACTAAACGCGTCAGTGAAGGCAGATCGATAAATAACTAAAGTTACTTGACGTCCATAGTTTGTAGTATATATTATGAAACCACGAAAAGGGGGGGTTTCTAGCAAGATTGAGATCTCCCTGTCACTGTCCGATAATAGGATAAATAATCTGTTCTCTTGGCAGTGATCAAAACATATGATGACCGAAATCTAACATGGCTGCCTCCCTGAGTTGTCGTTCACTCATTCATAGGAAGGAGAATATAAGCCAGAGTTAATTTATAATGGGTATATAAATGATTTCATAAATGTTTCCATACAGCTCTACGGTGATCAGGTTAATTCACGTAGCCATAACCGCTGCAGGAAAGTCTGTCATCTTCGTCGATACAAAACACGACCCTAGCGATACGAAGCACAATGTTCCATCTAGGTCGAATCGACATGAGATCATCAATATAGGGTCTGGCAATACATGGAGTCCGAATTATACATTGTACCGTACCTTAGGAGAGTCTCTAACATAAACTATAGTAGAGATACCATCTCCTTTAGAAGAAAACCACTTCATGAATCATATTTCCTTAAGAATCTACCAGCCCTTTGAAAAGTGCGTACCCGCCATTATCACGGTACATCGGAACTCATCACGACTTGTCAAGACAACTCATACTTCCGCTAGACCGGAATAACAAGAATCTAGTCCCTCCTACCCATCCAAAATATACAATATAGGACTGATTCTACTTGTACTAATAATATGTAATACATATGAATTCAGGCCATAAACACAATAAGCAAATTAATATATTTTCTGGCCCTAAAAAATAAGTACAAACGTAAGCGCAATATCCTTGCGCCGGATCAATATCCAGAACGATTACTCCTATAATCAAAAGTGTGAATCAAACATGGATTCTCTCGCTTTTACCATAGACAGCATTTTCATACACAAATGAATGAATGTCTATATTTTTCCCATATTAAATAGCCATGTCGATTTTTGTAATATGTGCGTCAAAATATGCACGCAACACTGTCAATAGTCTGCCAACTATGGAGGAGCTGGATGCCGAACCAACATTAGAGGAACTCAGTAAGGCCATTGATAGCTTGGCCTCTGGCAAAGCACCAGGCAGTGATGGGATTCCTCCTGATTTAATCAAATGCTGTAAGAGCACGCTATTACATCCCCTGCATAGGATGCTGTGCCAGTGCTGGGAAGAGACAACTATTCCCCAAGACATGCGAGATGCCAAGATTGTAACACTGTATAAAAATAAAGGAGACAGAAGTGATTGCAATAACTACAGAGGCATCTCTCTTCTTAGTATTGTTGGTAAGGTTTTTGCCAAAGTCATCTTAATGCGACTACACAAGTTAGCTGAGCGCATATATCCAGAGGCACAGTGTGGATTCCGAGCTGGCAGATCAACAACAGACATGATCTTCTCTCTCCGCCAGCTTCAGGAAAAATCAAGAGAGCAGAAAAGACCATTATATATCGCCTTTATAGACCTCACAAAAGCATTCGACCTGGTTAGTAGGGATGGACTCTTTAAAATCCTCCTGAAAATAGGCTGCCCTTCTAAAATGCTGGGAATGATAAAGTCATTCCATGACGACATGAAGGGAACAGTCCAATATGCTGGAAGCACGTCACAGCCCTTTGATATACGAAGTGGCGTTAAACAAGGCTGTGTTCTGGCTCCGACCCTCTTCGGAATCTTCTTTGCCTTACTCTTGAAACATGCATTCAGAGATGCAACTGAAGGAATATGCCTTCACACTAGGTCAGATGGCCGTCTGTTTAATCTTTCAAGGCTGAAGGCAAAAACAAAAATCAGAAGGGTCACTATAAGAGACTTGTTGTTCGCTGATGATGCTGCAGTCGTCACTCAAAGCCAACAGGAGCTTCAGAGCTTGATGAATCGCTTCACTAAAGCATGCAAGGACTTTGGCCTCACAATAAGTCTAAAGAAAACGAATGTGCTGAGTCAGGATGTGGGTGCTGCACCAGTTATCACTATCGATAACTATGAATTGGCAGTGGTGCACCACTTCACATACCTAGGGTCTACCATCAATGACAAACTCTCACTGGATACAGAAATCGACAGCCGCATTGGCAAAGCTGCAGCTACCTTTGCCCGCCTCACATCGCGTGTGTGGGGAAACTCTAAACTCACAATGAAGACCAAAGCTGCGGTATATAATGCCTGCGTCACCAGCACACTCCTATATGGCAGCGAGACCTGGACGACCTATGCTAAGCAAGAAAGAAGGCTCAATACATTCCATTTGCGGTGTCTACGCCGCATCCTCGGCATCTCGTGGAAAGATAAAGTGACAAATGTCGAGGTGTTGTCACGTGCTGGCCTTCAAAGTATGTATACGCTGCTTAGACAGCGCAGACTTCGCTGGCTTGGCCATGTTCGCCGCATGGAAGATGGTCGCATCCCAAAAGATATCTTCTACGGACAATTAGCAGATGGCAAGAGAACAGTTGGGCGACCACAGCTGAGGTTCAAAGATGTGTGCAAGAGAGATATGAGGGCACTGGACATGGATCCAGCAACATGGGAGGATGAAGCTGCCGATCGCAACAAGTGGCGATGCTATTTACGGCACCACCTCAGATTGGGCGAAGAGAGGCTCACACAAGAAGCAGAGGTGAGAAGAAAACGTCGAAAGGAGCACCAGGAAAATAAGCAGCTGAGGGCTGCCACCTCAGGGGCGCATTCCTGTCATGGAGCAGTCTATCCTTTCTCTTCCTAAATCTTCCACATTCCTTTACTCAGTCCATCCTGTCACTGTTTTCTAGTCTTCCCTATGACCCCCTTCTTTTTTTTTTCTACGAGAACGCGAGATCAGGTGAAGTTCTTGTATTAAATTTCGTTAACAGGCCATTTAGATTCCGCAGGTAGGGTTTTGCGAAGACGCGATGGTAATGGTGGGTTTTTCTGGGTGACATCAATTAACCCGTGACCCATAGACGACCACCTATTTCCGGTCTTAAACTGTATTTATCAGAGGAAAATGTAACTTTACTTTACTCTCTTGATGAACACCGTGAAAGCAGCCTAAACTAAATTTTAAGTACATAAGACTTTTAAAGAATATACACAGATTGTACACAACTGTGTGTAAAGTCAATAACGTGCTTATGAATATATTCAAATATTCAAGTTCTGATTGTGTGAACCTGAAGTGATTTTGTGTGGTGAGTTATCTCCCAAAATTATTTGTTTAATTATTGCTTAATGATACAAGTGTAATTTGCAGAAGAAGTATGTGGTTGACTATGATAAGAAACATATGTTATGCTATTGGATTTAGTTCTTCCATATCCATTATGTACCTGTATAACATATTATTAATTTTCTTATATGATTTGCTTATAGTATTTTATTACTATGCATTATTGCTTGCCTTATTAGAACACAACTCTGTTATGAGTATACATTATGAAAGCTGTTGTTCCTTGCTGAAAAATAATTAAGAATTAATTATTAACTAAAGATACACCAGACTACAAGACAGACTGTTGATTGTGGAAAATAGTAAGACATATTAAGTGTAGAGGAGAGACACTTGACTTGGAAGGATGAGGACAGAGCCTGTTAGACAATGGTCACTGAGATATATTTTATATACAGTGTACTGGACAGTCAAAGTCTTCAGTGGTAAGTGTGCCTATGCTCTGAGACCAAAAGTCTTCGGGGAGGAACTTAATACATGTAAAATCTCTTTAGACAAGAGATTAATGGTCCCCTTACTTTGTTCTCCAGTGCAGAGTGTCAGTAACATAGGACCTGGCTTCGACCTCCCTCAATTTTGCTGAGCCCAAAAATCAAGAAGGGACAGGAACTGAATCTTCACCCCTGAGTGTGAACCAGACATCCTTAAAGACACTAGTGCCACACAGGGCAGTCAGTCACCACCACGTGCTCTCATCAAGAAGTCACAGCAGAGTGTCCTCTCAGCCTACATCCTACAAGAACACTACGATAATTATAATAAAGCGAAGGAAGACCACTATACACCCATAGCCACCAAACGCTCAGACTTAGTCAGTGAAGAAAATAAGGCACCCCACTGGGACCTAGATTCCTGTTTATTTTTCAGATTTAAACGTCCATATTTTTTTTTTCATCAGATGTAAAATAACCCTTTGTAAATGTGATTCCCTTAATAAATAGCATATTGTTTATTTACTTACTACACGTCTGAGTCAATTTGATAAAATATCATAAGCCTGTCCAGAGCTCTCTTTTTGTGATTACTTCCCTTTCTTGTTTACTGTCCTCTTTATTGACGAATGGTCAACATTGTGTGGTGTATGTTAGTTGTGGAACAAAAGTCACGTGGGAGAACAACTTGTCTGATATTCTTACATGGTATTTAGTTACCCTTGATTTCAGACAGTTAACCTCTTGGTTTCATAACAAATAACATCACTATTACAGTATTGCAAGAAAATCAATCTATATTCTTACTGTTATCTAGAGCAGTTGACCTGTGTCGACCTTGCTCTCTCCCTACGCGTGACAAGTGGGGGCTCGCCTCGAGATTTAAGTATCCTAGCGCACAGTAGCTCTCGCTGGTGATACGAATATCAAAGAGCTGAGGCATAAACCATTGCCTTTGCTCAAAAATATTGCTTTTCTTCACCTTCTAGAGTGAGAATCTTTTTCTATCCCCTAGACTTTATCGTTGTAGCATCTGGACAGGATATTAAGAATTAATTGAAGCTAGTAGTGTGGTGGTTTTCCTTTTTCAAATAACTTTCTAAGAAGTTAATTTTAGTTAAGGAGTGAGTGAGTGTATGGAGTTAATGTGCTATTAGTCATATTCTATTCACTGACTAACATTATTGCTTTGGTAAAAAATTGTTCTTGTATATTGGGAGATAATTTACCCACAAGATTTATTCAGCACCAACAATGGCTGAATTAGCCAAAGTAAGATCTAGTTTAATGGAATTCGCTAAGGACATGGGGATGGTAGGTAATGAGTTAACGAGTTTCATTAGCGCCGAAATCGATAAACATCTTGACAGAGAAGAGAGATTAGAAAAGGAGCGAGCAGAGAGAGAAGCACAGGAGAGGAGAGAAATTCGACAAGCAGAGGAGAGAGAAAAAGAAAGGCAGCATGAAACTAGATTAAAGGAATTAGACGTAGAAGCTAGAAGAGTTGAAGTAGAGGCTAGTCCCAGTACATTAGAATCTTCTGGTGCCTCTCCTTCAGCAGATGGTAACACAATTACCAGTCATGCTACAGGAACTAATGCTATGTCATTTCCTTTAGAAATTTTTTCCAACAGCGCCGAGAAAATCGACACGTACCTTGATAGATTCGAACGATTTGCCTCGTCGTATGGTCTGGACAAAGATAAATGGGCGCTCAAACTCTCACAAGGATTGCGTGGAACAGCATATGAGGTGTACATGAAGTTGCCAATTACTGAGCAAAATAAATATGATACTCTAAAGAAGGCCCTTTTACAAAGATTTGAACTTAATTCAGAAGCTTACAGGAAGCAGTTTCGTCGGGCCAGAAGAGACATAGGGGAAACATTTGCACAGTTTGCATCTCGCCTCGAATCCTATCTGCAAAAATGGCGCACGTTAGGAAACTTTCCTGAGTCTCTGGAAGGGATTCAGGAAATGATTATTATGGAACAACTCAAGGACACAATGACACCAGATATGAGAAGGTTCCTAGCAGAGCATGGGGCCGAAAACCTTGAGTCGTTACTCACTCTGGCTGAAAGGTTTCAGGGAGCTTTGGCAGAAGCTCAGTCTACAAGACGGAAATATACTGTTATGCCTGCAAAAGCATCTACACACCCCTGTTCCGACAATCACCCTAAATCTAGTGGATTTTCCCATAAAGCACAGAACACATCACAAACTTATAATAGGATAAAACAGGAGAGGACCTCTACTAACCAGGAGACGGGGAGGAAGTGGTGTAAGGTGTGTAAGACAAACACACACCACACTCAAGAATGTAAAATTAAACCCGCTCCTCAACATGCTGCATTCATACAGACAAAATCGCCAAAGAAGAATTCAATGAGGCAAACGAATAGCCTCAATCGACCGTCCGTTACCGACACAGTGAAGGTAAATGGACAGCACGTATTATGCCTCTATGACACGGGACTGGAATTTGATGCAGTTGTCGCCTCATCACTGGTAGACCCTGGCCAGGTAACACCAGACACTGTGGAACTTCGTGGAGCCACAAAAGGTGACAAGACAATGACTCTGCAAATAGCAAATATCCAGGTGGAATCCCGCTTTGTGTCAGGACAGATCAGAGCAGCAGTCATGGATGACCCAATCTATGACCTGATCTTGGGTTGTAGATACGTATTCCTAGGTGAACCAAAAGAACCTCTTGTTATTGCGGCAGTGACAACCAGAAGTAAAGCTGCGAGTGAACAGGAGCCAGCACCTGTGCAGAATCCCCTCCCTCAGGAGTTAAAGAATGCTCAAACACAGGATACAACTCTGGCCTCCTGCTTCAAGAAACTGCCATTTGCCAATACTCCCCTGCAGAAAGGAAACTTTTATATGAAATTGGGATTAATATATCGTAGAGCAGGAAACATAGGACTAGAACATGGGCAACTAGTCGTTCCATCTACGTACAGGAACCAAATCTTGGAGATGGGTCATGCACTTCCATTCAGTGGTCACATGGGTCAAAATGCCACCATGCAACGCATATCAGCCCATTACTATTGGCCGGGGATGAATGCAGATATCATCCGATTTGTTAAGTCCTGTGCCCAGTGTCAAAGAGTGGCACCTAAACATTGGACATCCCCAGCGACGTTAGGAGAGATGCCAATAATAGGAACTCCCTTCGAGAGAGTAGCTGTGGATATCATAGGACCTCTTCTGAGAACTAAAAGGAGGAACCGCTGCATTTTAACACTAGTCGACACATGTACAATGTGGGGTGAAGCCATTGCACTACCCTCATCAGACTCAGTGCATGTAGCAGAAGCATTAGTGAGTATATTCACCAGGCTAGGTTTTCCTCGACAAATACTTACGGATAATGGGTCACAGTTCAAGGGAAAGTTAGCGGAAGAGGTTTTCCGAGTATTTCGTACACAGCATATTCACACCTCGCCCTATCATCCTCAGTCCAATGGACAAGTTGAGAGGTTCAATGGAACTCTCATCACTATGTTGCGCAAATTGGCTCAGGAAAAACCAGAAACCTGGGATTTGTTTCTGCCTGCAGCACTATTTGCCTACCGAGAAGTGCCACACTCTTCGACAGGTCTCTCTCCCGCCACCTTATTGTTCGGGCGTCCAATCAAAGGACCACTTGAAGCTCTTCTTCGGGCTATGACAGATGAAAGTGCAGACGACAGTATTGTTACGGCGTCAAAATATGTCCAGGAACTCAAGGAACGCTTAAAGGTTGGTTGGGAGATGGCATCAACAAACTTGCGACGAGCGCGTAGTAAGTATGCCAAACATTACAACAAATCAGCCAAGGACAGGGAATTGCATATTGGGGAGAAAGTACTTTTGTTGTTGCCCAGTGGCAACAATAAACTTCAAATCGGTTGGCAGGGACCATTTGAAGTGGTACAGAAGATTTCTCGTACTAATTATAAAATCTCCAAAAAGGGGAAACATAAGATTTATCATGTAAATCTTCTTAAAAAGTACGTTGAACGCCCAAACCCCGAACCAGCACATCTTATGACCCTGGCGGTTGCCACAGAAGTGGATAATGAAGACAAAATATATGTTGAGTATCCGCTTCGTCCACAAGAATCGCACAAGGATGTGCAAATAAGCTCAACTTTAGGGAGTGCAGAAGGTGAACAAGTCAAACAACTTTTAGAAGAACACTCAGAAGTGCTCACAGATAGGCCGGGTCTGACAAATCTCGTCGAGTTTGAGATGAAAGTGACAGATCCAACTCCTGTCAGGGTGAAAACATACCCAATACCGTATGCAAAAGCAAGTGCATTGCAAGAGGAAATTGAGCAATTACTAAACGCCAATATAATATCCAAATCTGAATCACCCTATAGTGCGAGTGTTGTGCTCCTCCAAAAACCTAGTGGAGAAGCTCGTCTCTGCATCGACTATAGACGACTTAATGCTGTGACAGAGTTCCAACCAGAACCCTTACCTGACCCCAATGGACTCTTCACCAAATTAAGTAAGGCCAAATTCTTCACAAAAATTGACCTGAGCAAGGGTTATTATCAAATCCCGGTCAAGAAAGAAATTAGGCCGTTGCTTGCTTTCAGTACGTCTGAAGGACATTATCAGTTTAATGTTCTGCCATTTGGGTTTAGCAACGCTCCGGGTATCTTCACCAGAATGATGAGGAAATTACTCACCCCATTGAAAAATAATGCCATCCACAACTTTATGGATGACATATTAATATCAACGAGCACAATTGAGGAACATTTGGAAGCCCTCGCCCAGCTGCTCCAGCGACTGAAAGAGACGGGACTTACGGCGCGACCAGTAAATGTTTAATTGGTTTCAAGGAGTTAGAATTTCTGGGACACACGATCACTCATGGCTGTATGTGGCCTGTGGATAAAAACGTTGAGAAAATAAAACAAGCACCGCGTCCTATTACCAAGAAAGACACCCGTTCATTTCTGTCCCTTTGTGCATATTACCAGCGCTTTATTCAGGGTTTTAACACACTGACCGCCCCGCTGACGGATCTGACCAGGAAAGGCCAGCCAGAGAAAGTAGTTTGGACTCCGGATTGTGAAGAAGTGTATGCTACACTTAAACATAAGCTGACATCACGACCTATACTGAGACTACCGGACCTAGCAAAGCCGTTTGTGCTGCGCGTAGACGCATGTAACATTGGAATTGGGTCTTCACTGATGCAGACAGATGATAACAATCCTGACTTGTTGTTTCCTGTAGCCTATGCCAGTCGTAGGTTAAACTCAGCAGAGAGGAATTATTCAACAATTGAAAAGGAGTGTCTTGCCTTGGTATGGGCGGTACAAAAACATCAGCCATATCTCTATGGAGTAAAATTTACAGTACAAAGTGACCATGCCCCACTTATGTTTCTAGCGGCGTCAAAGAAACTTAATGCACGACTCATGCGTTGGGCTTTACTACTTCAGCCCTATTCCTTCAAGGTGGAATACATCCCAGGGAAGATCAACGTGGGAGCAGACTTTCTGAGCAGGCATACGCTGGCAGAATTAGACACAATCGAAGAAACACCATCGGATTCAGCATCGCTGTCCGAGAGGATCGTAAAAGTAAATGAAGAGAGTGAAGTTTAGACGTGACGGGATGTTAGAATCATACGTGATAGAATGCACAGAGAAAGTTAGACTCGCGTTGTTAGTCTGACCACTAACTTAAATGGGGGGCTATCTGTCATGGAGCAGTCTATCCTTTCTCTTCCTAAATCTTCCACATTCCTTTACTCAGTCCATCCTGTCACTGTTTTCTAGTCTTCCCTATGACCCCCTTCTTTTTTTTTTCTACGAGAACGCGAGATCAGGTGAAGTTCTTGTATTAAATTTCGTTAACAGGCCATTTAGATTCCGCAGGTAGAGATTTGCGCAGACGCGATGGTAAGGGTGGGTTTTTCTGCGTGACATCAATTACCACGTGACCCATAGACGACCACCTATTTCCGGTCTTAAACTGTATTTATCAGAGAAAATGTAACTTTACTTTACTCTCTTGATGAACACCGTGAAAGCAGCCTAAACTAAATTTTAAGTACATAAGACTTTTAAAGAATATACACAGATTGTACACAACTGTGTGTAAAGTCAATAACGTGCTTATGAATATATTCAAATATTCAAGTTCTGATTGTGTGAACCTGAAGTGATTTTGTGTGGTGAGTTATCTCCCAAAATTATTTGTTTAATTATTGCTTAATGATACAAGTGTAATTTGCAGAAGAAGTATGTGGTTGACTATGATAAGAAACATATGTTATGCTATTGGATTTAGTTCTTCCATATCAATTATGTACCTGTATAACATATTATTAATTTTCTTATATGATTTGCTTATAGTATTTTATTACTGTGCATTATTGCTTGCCTTATTAGAACACAACTCTGTTTCGAGTATACATTATGAAAGCTGTTGTTCCTTGCTGAAAAATAATTAAGAATTAATTATTAACTAAAGATACACCAGACTACAAGACAGACTGTTGATTGTGGAAAATAGTAAGACATATTAAGTGTAGAGGAGAGACACTTGACTTGGAAGGATGAGGACAGAGCCTGTTAGACAATGGTCACTGAGATATATTTTACATACAGTGTACTGGACAGTCAAAGTCTTCAGTGGTAAGTGTGCCTATGCTCTGAGACCAAAAGTCTTCGGGGAGGAACTTAATACATGTAAAATCTCTTTAGACAAGAGATTAATGGTCCCCTTACTTTGTTCTCCAGTGCAGAGTGTCAGTAACATAGGACCTGGCTTCGACCTCCCTCAATTTTGCTGAGCCCAAAAATCAAGAAGGGACAGGAACTGAATCTTCACCCCTGAGTGTGAACCAGACATCCTTAAAGACACTAGTGCCACACAGGGCAGTCAGTCACCACCACGTGCTCTCATCAAGAAGTCACAGCAGAGTGTCCTCTCAGCCTACATCCTACAAGAACACTACGATAATTATAATAAAGCGAAGGAAGACCACTATACACCCATAGCCACCAAACGCTCAGACTTAGTCAGTGAAGAAAATAAGGCACCCCACTGGGACCTAGATTCCTGTTTATTTTTCAGATTTAAACGTCCATATATTTTTTTTTCATCAGATGTAAAATAACCCTTTGTAAATGTGATTCCCTTAATAAATAGCATATTGTTTATTTACTTACTACACGTCTGAGTCAATTTGATAAAATATCATAAGCCTGTCCAGAGCTCTCTTTTTGTGATTACTTCCCTTTCTTGTTTACTGTCCTCTTTATTGACGAATGGTCAACATTGTGTGGTGTATGTTAGTTGTGGAACAAAAGTCACGTGGGAGAACAACTTGTCTGATATTCTTACATGGTATTTAGTTACCCTTGATTTCAGACAGTTAACCTCTTGGTTTCATAACAAATAACATCACTATTACAGTATTGCAAGAAAATCAATCTATATTCTTACTGTTATCTAGAGCAGTTGACCTGTGTCGACCTTGCTCTCTCCCTACGCGTGACAATTCCCATAGTCAGTTATGACTGAAGGGGCTATTATTATTATTATTATTATTATTATTATTAGTATAATATATAGCTATAATTATATATAATATAAGGACTATTGGCCTATACGTATATATATATAAATATATATATATGGATATATGCATATGTATGTACTATGTAACTATGTATTGGCACGAAAATGTGCACCAAATACCTGTAACCACCCATACGACAAACAGTGTCAGATTTATTGAATGGCTGTACTAAATTTCAAACGTTATACCAACAAAGGCGCCATATAGTTGTAGACATTATTTATGAGAAACTGAAATTCCAACAATATAAGAGTGACATAACAATAAATAAAGAGAGCAAAGGTTTTATGTAAATATGTCAGTATCAGTGCAATTATAGGTTCTTACAGAATATGGAAACTTCGATGTAAAAAATACCCATTTTAAATTGCTGGAGATGTTTTCCACATAGTCTAATCTCAATTGTGCTCTGTCTACTATACCAAACGACTATTGTATTTGATGCTATATTTAATATCTCACTCTACTAGCTGTCAAAGTTTTTTTATGGCAAACAGAAATTCTGATAAAACCCCCATGTAAAAACAACCATATTGCTCAACTTGAATGGTATTCCACACACATTTTGTAAATTTCAATAATTCTCATTTTTTGGCAGGTTATATCATATCATTATATGCCAATGTCTTTTAGAAAGCTTAAAAAATTTTATGTATGTGTAACACAAAAGTTCGATGTAAAAACACCCACATATAACTACTTGAGACGTCTTCAACACTTTATGTAAATTCTAATGATTCTCTTATATGTAAGGTGACCAGACGTCCCGGTTTTTCCGGGACAGTCCCGGTTTTCGACCATTTTTGATAATTTGTCCCGACTTTTTTTCGATGCAATCCGGGACGCCAATTTGTCCCGGTTTTGGAGGAATTTGCCAATTTGACATAAATCTCACAGATTAAAAAAAAAATTATTATTCCGTGGCTGACTTGAGGGAATTTTTAATTATTAGTGAACTGGCGCCGAAACGGCACAAGAGGTTGTCAGGACCGCGAATTAGTTTTGTAGTTCCAATGTGATATTCGCAGTTATTTGAAATTTTAGGTAGTGATAAAGTACCAAGATTTTGCGTACGGTATACGTTTTTTTTTTTTTTTTCGTACGCCCGCTAATATTCAAGGCGAAATCTCAGGTTATTATGAATGTCTAACCTGACATTGATTTTACGTGAGTATCCCTTTTTCTTGTACAGAGACAGGTGTCCCTCGCCATTCAGGCAAATACTCTCCGATTTCGGAGGTACCCATTAGAGCTGGGTCGGCTCAGGAGCCGCCAATCCCTGGTCGACAACACTCCTTCAAATGTTCTCGCCAGGTCTCGAGTTAATCCAGTCCAAATCCCGGTCGACGAAAAATCCTCAAATGCCGTCGCCCGGGTTTGATCCTGCATCACCCGGTCGCCAGAGCGGTGTGGTAACCACTACGCTAGCGCGACTCCCCCTACGTTTATTTAATTTAAACGGTGAACTATTTGTGCATATTTTGTTATTGTTGTAAGAAAATGGTACCAAAGCGTAAATGCAGTTTCAATGAAGATTTACAAAAGGAATATCCGTTTATTAAAAAGAGTACATCAAACTTCAATGTACGATGCAATATATGTGCCTCCGGGTTTTCGATAAGCCATAGTGGACATGGTGATATTAAGAACCACATAAGCAGTGAGAAACATAAGAGAGCCGTCGTTACAGCTGCATCAAGCTCGTCGTTAACCACTTTCTTCAGAGCTGATAAAATTGGTGACCAAGAAGAGCAATTAGCTGCTATAGAAGGCGCCTTTGCATACCATACAGTGCTACACAATCATACTTTCAGGTCTATGGATTGCACATCAAAATTACTTCAGGTTACTTTAGAGCCAAAATTTGCATGTGCACGTACGAAAACAGAAGCCATTATTCGAAATGTCTTGGCACCCCATATTCTAAATGAGTTAAGGTGTGACCTAGAAAAGTCTACATTTATTTCTGTACTGATAGATGCATCCGACCACAAAGAATTCAAGACTTTTCCTTTGCTTGTCAGATACTTTGATCACAGTAATAAAGTGAAAATTAAAATATTAGAGTTAAAGTCATTGCCAGGTGAAACATCTGATATTGTAAGTAGTTTTCTTAATGACTGCATAACTGAAAATGGTTTAGACAGGAAAGTAGTTGGATTATGCACAGACAACGCAAATTCCAATTTTGGCGGTGCTGAAAGGAAAGGACAGAACAATGTTTTAAAAAAACTGCAAGAAAACCTTGGACATGGTCTTATAGGAGTTGGGTGTGCAGGTCATATTTTCCACAACACTGTTCGAACAGCTGCAGATGTACTGCCTGTTGACGTCGAGCTGATTATTGCTAAAATTTATCTACTCTTCAACTCATACACAGTACGAGTTGAAAGACTCAAGGAGTTTTGCCAGTTTGTGGAAACAGACTTCCAGATGATCTTAGGTTATGCTCAGACTAGGTGGCTTGCTCTGCTGCCTGCTGTTGAAAGGGTTCTTTAGAAGTTCCTGCCTCTAAAATCATATTTTCAATCTCAAGACAGATGCCCAGTTTTTATACAGACATTCTTTGAAAATCCTCTATCTGAGGCATGGCTTGTTTTTGTTCACAGTCAGGCCTCTCCATTCCACGAAGCAGTGCAAAAAATAGAGGGACAGACGGTCACTGTGTTTGAAGTCATTGACAGCATCAACAGGTTGAAAACTATTTCGAAGTCCAAACTGGAAGACTGTTTCTTGCCATCAAGAGTTAAGCTAATTCTTGAAAAGCTGGAAATGGAAGGACTTCCAAAGGAGGATGTGAAAAAGTTTTATGCTAGCGTTTCTTCGTTCTATGAAACAGCTTTCAATTATTTGTATAAATGGGCTGCAAAAAATTTTCAAGACCTAGAATCCTACATCTGGGTAACGCTGAACAGAATACCAATTTGGGCAGATATTGAGATATCATCATCACTAGTGATTCAAACATTACCTTCAGCTCACTTTACAGAAACTGAAATTTATGACGAATATGTCTATATGAAGCAGTTTGTTACTTCTCAGAAAATTAGTGAATGGAGTGCCAAAAAAACATTGCCACCACAACGTTGGATTGAAATGGTTTCCCACTTCAAAAACAATAATGTGACATTTTCAAATATTTTGAAGTTGGCAAAGTTTTTTTTTTCTGTCTACCTGGAACAAATGCTGCCACAGAAAGAGTGTTTTCTTTGATGAACAGCTTATGGGCAAGTGATAAAACACAGCTAGGTGTTGAAACTTTGAAAGCTATGTTGACACCCAAAGTGAACTGTGAGGAAACATGTGTCGAGTTTTTTAAGATGCTGCTTGCAAAGAAGGACCTATTGATAAAAAACCACTCATCTGAAAAGTACAGTAACTCAGCTTCACCTTAAGTAAGGATTATTGATGTTTTTCTCTCTTATTAGTTTAAGTAGTTAAACTTATACAGTAAAATGTATGTTATTCAATGTTATTCAAAATGTATATATAAAATGTATATTATTTTAAATTGACATCAACTTGATTTTTCCGGGACATGTCCCGACTTTTGACCTTTTCTTTACCCTTTTGTCCCGATTTTTTGCATTGAAATAGGTCAAATCTACTATTTTTGTCCCGGATTAAAGATTCTGATATGTATGTTATGTATGAAATGTATGTGTGTGTGTGTGTGTGTTCTGAGGGCAGTTTTTGGAAATAACTGCTTTATTACAACACTCCGAAGATCATGTATTTTTAGTGAGAATACACCACGACACAGTAACGCGCTCATAAACTTCGAAACCTTTTCAAAAGATATTAACACAATGTTCGTTTTGTATTAGGAAAATCTAGGTGCCTAGTGTGTACATTTTCCTAGAAGAAACTAGGTGATGCAGTACCCCAGACTCCTTTCATCTTTCTCTGGGCTACGTCGTGGACCTCCTTAACAAATGACAGTCTTCAGTCTTGGATGGCTTAGTTAAATCTTCTTAATTACTTCTTTTGGATAACTGTTCGTGCTGGTTGAAGTCTTTTTTGGTTTTTGCAGGATGGTGTCGCCGGGAAAATATCCAAGCTTCCTTAGTCGGCTCTACGATATGCTTGTTAGGATACAGCGTTACTATTCGTTGCATTCCTTTCAACCTTCTGTAACAGACGCGCGGATTAGTTACAAAACATTATTAAAATGACATTTATCATCTTTTTCGTGTACGCTCCTTGCGGAGCATGCAGTCACCAGTTCAAGTCCCCTTCCAGGAAGCCTGCATTCGCATGCTGTTTTAGGGGTGGTGTCGTGAGCATGGAAATAGAGGATGTCTGAGTTTAGACAGAATATGAATAAGTAATGTGAAAGTAGAGAAAATTAAAGTCACTAATGAAAATATATAGAGAGATATGACTTCTGGGGAGAGGAGAGATATGATCAGATATCTAAGGTCGACTTCCCAGCCATACTCAAGACTATGTTTTTTAATATGTCATACCCTCATCCGTCCTCTCTTGCTAAATAAGATAATATATTGCAGTAAGGACCACAACAGCAAACATCAAGTGACAGTTAGAATAGAATGAATTCTAACCGCTTAGAACATATAAATATATTAAAGAAACTACGATGTCAACACAATGATAACTCCACAAGCTCTGATGGACTAGTGGTTATATGTCACAAATCACAGAGAAAATACTTCGCTCAATCTCACAAGACAAACTTCTCACTCCACACCACCAAAACCCGTACACTTTCTCACCACCACGAAAATCTAACAAAATGGGGTAAGCCCTCAGTTTCGCGATGAAACGGCCACTCCAGTATTGTCAATATTCCGGGTAGGTAAGTTACTCCTCAATTATGAAAACACTACGCTATACCAGCAAATTTGGTATTCTAAGGCTATTCTAATAAGATAAGCTCTCTCTGTAACAACGTCGTAATAAATCCTATGCGTTCACAAGTTCTTGTGGCTGGTGGCCACACTAGCAGGTGAAGGAGATTAAAACGAGTGCAGAAATACTATTTTTATAGATCCAAACAAAACCACAGATTTATGCTGGCAAACGAGTATCCAGAAGAAGGGTCCGCTGACGCTCCTAGCATACTGGATAGTGAAGACTTGAGCTCTAAGACGGGTAACGAGTACTGGCAACTGATTAATCCTCTCGGTCGTTATGTCATTATACTCAGAGGTAACCGGCTATCAATGGGTTAAACAGTGTTGCCGAAAATGACTGGATGGCAAAGGGGACACCCCGTATGTGGTTAACTGCAAATGGCAGCAATATGTGCTGCAGGTAAATAATCCAGGACGCAAGACTACTGCTTACGTGTAGGTAACAAAAATCAATGAAGTGTGTTATACACCAGACAGCACGAGTAATGTGTGCTTTACAAGGATTGGCTATCGACGAATCCTTTCTGTCGGCATGCCCGTATACTCCGAGTTAAATGGCTGTTAATGGGTCGGACAGTGTTGCCGACAATAACTGGATGGCAAAGGCGACAGCCCATATGTGCTGGAGCGATAGACACTTTCAACAATAGGCTGTGGTTAAGTAATCCACGAAGCAGCCTTATAGCTGAAAACTGGCAGTATGACGTAGACTGCCGTGTAATATTTGTTATATGGAAGTTGTAATTCAACTGACAGCAGCAATCTAATCAGGAAGCACAATACAACTTTGTGACCAAGGCTCAGAAAATATACATCAATTCAATATCTCATTACTACCCGTAACCTACACTTCCTGTTATTCTCTCACCCATGCAAAATATAAACAAACTTCCACTCGCCGTTTCTCTCACAAAATCAAAACAAAACCCGTCTCTCGCCCGCTCTTTGCTCTGTTATGCCTAGGGAATCACTACCACTGTAGGCCCCGGCCTAGGTTTCTGTTTACAAGCCACGTGTTGATGGCGCGCTGCATTTCAAGGCGACCTGAGGCTAAAAATATTTTCACACACTTACATACCTGATCCCACATACTATTGTAAAGGCGAAAACACTGTTAGGTATTCACACCTTCCCTGATAATTACATGTGGCCAGAGTGATAATTACCCCAGGAGGGATAACACTAAATGAGTTACCAAAAGAATTAGCGTAGGGCTTACACTAAATATATCAAATAGCAAAAACTCTTTACAGTTATATTATACACACCCAAGCGTGAAAAATTGGTAATAAGACGATACACCGAATCACACTTTCTGTCTTAAGAAAACTACTCCTAGCTAACACTTAGTGATTATGGATTGTGGCTCACTTAATAAAATCCAGGGTATCCCGGTCACGGAAAAAATGTACCTTAAGGAAAAAAATGTATATTTGTAAATATTTAAAATGAATTAAAGTAACACGGGATCTCTATTGTATTAGATTAAACTAAAACTCCAATGTGTTAAATGAGTAAATGAGTGCTTACTGAATTAAGAATAATTCATGCACTACAGCTGCTATTAGCTCTGGCGCAGAATATCACTTTGTCCAGTGGCAGAATTTTCTTAAGCCAATGAGTGATAAAGGCACCTCGCTCATATAGTAAGATAAAGTCTGCAGGTGTTAAAGCGTGGCTTTTGCACGTGCAAGGATCTAAGTAACAAAACATAAGGGTCTAGGAAAGTGTTTCCCTGGCGACTTTAAGATAACGAAAAAGACGTAATCTGAAGCAACACTAGGCAGTCTTACGAGCAACCTGAGTTCGAGATTCTAGACGCAGGCGGAAGGATGAAAAGTTAGATTTACTTCCCCGGGTCCACGAGTTCTCTGTAAATCAAAGAATTTGGGAACTTAGCCGCCATCTACAAGAAGGGCAGAATAAAAGGACCTTAGCTACATGCCGATGTCCACGTGTAAAGGGGTGGAATTTTGCCTGTCCAGCGTGAGATTTACATGACTGACGCCAGATATAGAGCTATTAGGAGCTATAAGACAGAAAAGTGGGCTTAGACATAAATAGAGAACAAGACAGGGCAGACCACTAGGCCAAAAGTGACAGAAATTTCATTGAAATCACGACAGGTGTTTCTGCTGCACTATATGCAGAAATATGTCAGCCAAACCCCAGAGATAACAATAACAGTTTAAGCCGCAGAGACCAGAGTACAATTTTCAGGTTGCTTACAAGACATGTACCCCTCAACAAGCATTTGCACAGAGTGACCTCAGACCATACACCACGCTGCAATCACTGTAGCAGACAGAAAGAAGAAATAGTACAACATCATCTCCTGGAATGCCTGGCACGAGCCGATCTGCGGAAGCAATCGCTACCACCAAACCCCTCCATCACCAACACCCAGTATGGAGATACAATGCAGTTGAAAAAGATATGTATACTTCACTACCTGGCACAAGGAAAAAAGAGTGAAAAACCCGTCAACTAGGGAATCAGAAAAGTCAAAGTCAAGTGCGGCAATTTATTCTACATGATGAGGTTGCCAGCCGCTTTGAACGACATGCTTCAGGATATTCTTTGTCTCTTCAGCCCCCCTCCCCTCTCCGAGAACTTCACGGGGCGAAGTGAACTGAATGCTGCACATATTCTTGAAGCATCCAAAGATTCACCGTTTGTTGTTCCTAGGCTTCTCTGAAGAATAGGGCCACTGCTGCATGAGGTGTGTCGTAAGCGGTGACTAATATGAGCTTGTGGCTATCAACATCACGACGGTAAACACGTTTCTATGGAAACCACCACCTCAAGAGACCAAGAAAAGCTTTGTCGTAAGTTCCTTGTAAGGGAACCAGCTTCAGTGGCGGCGACTTCTTGCTGTATAAGGAACTAAACAAAAATGATTGAATGGTTGATTGAATTAAGACAAGGATTGAGTGACTGAATGAATTAGTAAATGAATGAATTAGTGAATGAATTAGTAAATAAGTGAGCGATTGAATGAATTAGTAAATGAATGAGTGATTTAATGAATTAGTAAATTAATTAATGATTAAATGAATTAGTAAATGAATAAGTGATTGAATGAATTATTAAATAAATGAGTGATTGAATGAATTAGTAAATGAATGAGTGATTGAATGAATGAATTAGTAACGAATGAGTGATTGAATGAATTAGTAAAAGAATCAATGATTTAATGAACTAGTACATGAATCAATGATTGAATCAACATATCCAAACCACCATTCCGGCATCTATGTCACATTTAGACGTTAGTTTTAGAAAGAAATCACAAACAAACAATGAGAATAAAAGAAAGGAAAATCAACACCTGAAAAATGGGACGTTTAACTCTTGTCTACCCCCAGAGACTCCGACTGGCTCAGCGGTTAGAGCGCTTTGCTGTCGCGGCGAAGCTACCACGTTTGCGTCATGCTTCGGTCTACCCAGCTCTTTATGAGGTGGAGTGGCCAGTTTCCTTCCTCGCTGACTGTTGCGTTCCCTGACTCTAGAGAAGAGTCAGGTAGCCATTTACAGCTGGGTAAACTGCAGCGTGACGTCACCATGAATTTGAACCCAGTAAATTTGCCATGAGAGGCCAGCGATTTAACCGCTCTGCCAAGCGGACGCTCTTTATAACAGCACAAATAGAAAGATGCATCGAGTATCAAGAGGTAAAGCGTGTTTTGAACATATTCTAAGGATGATTCCCAGTCAATCAGCAGTACGTGCGCATCAAGTCAAGTTCCCAGTCAACCAGCAGTACGTGCGCATCAAGTCAAGTTCCCAGTCAACCAGCAGTACGTACGCATCAAGTCAAGTTCCCAGTCAACCAGCAGTACGTGGGCATCAAGTCAAGTTCCCAGTCAACCAGCAGTACGTACGCATCAAGTCAAGTTCCCAGTCAACCAGCAGTACGTGCGCATCAAGTCAAGTTCCCAGTCAACCAGCAGTACGTCCGCATCCAGTCAAGTTCCCAGTCAACCAGCAGTACGTGGGCATCAAGTCAAGTTCCCAGTCAACCAGCAGTACGTGCGCATCAAGTCAAGTTCCCAGTCAACCAGCAGTACGTGCGCATCAAGTCAAGTTCCCAGTCAACCAGCAGTACGTGCGCATCCAGTCAAGTTCCCAGTCAACCAGCAGTACGTGGGCATCAAGTCAAGTTCCCACTCAACCAGCAGTACGTGCGCATCAAGTCAAGTTCCCAGTCAACCAGCAGTACGTGCGCATCAAGTCAAGTTCCCAGTCAACCAGCAGTACGTGCGCATCCAGTCAAGTTCCCAGTCAACCAGCAGTACGTGGGCATCAAGTCAAGTTCCCAGTCAACCAGGAGTACGTGCGCATCAAGTCAAGTTCCCAGTCAACCAGCAGTACGTGCGCATCAAGTCAAGATAAATGCAAGTTTGAATAAAAGAACACTAAGGAAATGGTGGATCGCGGGGGTTACATCATTCTTAAAGAAAGATAAACATTCACTGAATCGGAAACTAAGAATTAACCCTTCCTTAGGGGCTCCACGAATAGAGGCACTAGATAGATCTCCTGAGTGATTATACTGCTAAACTAAGTCTAATATCTGTATTTTCTTGCCTTCATAAGTACTGATAATCCATGTCTTGTAATCCATCTCTGTGCCTTGTTTCGCAGTCTTTCGCTGACTCTCTCCTTCCATCCTCATCATCATTTCCCATCAGCTCCACGTGGAGCATAGGCCTTCAGTCAATTCATGCTAAGTCCTCTGTCCTGTACCATCCTCTCAAAATCTTGTTATGTCTTCATTACTCTTTTCATTTCTATCTCCATTTCTCTTCTCCGTGTTATGTTTAGTCTCCCTCTGTGTCTCTTACCATGAGGAACCCAGCACAATGACGTATTTGTGTTGCTATCGAATTTTGTGTTCACCGGTGTGTGTGTCAAATCCATCGCCAGCGTCTTCTTCTTATCTTCTATTCCACTGGCAACTATCTGGTTCTTGTCATCAGTTGCACATTGTCTCTTACCTAGCCTTTTTTCTTCTTCTTCTTCTTTGGTCCTTAGCCGCCGACTGTCAATCAGTGGATATCACGCCTGGTGGCGTCTTGTATGGTAGCAACAAGCTGCTTTCACTTTGCTCGGTCGGTGGCCATCCTTCGTGCAGTGCCCCAGCTCTGGTTCTTCTTCTTCTTCTTCCCCGTTCGCCTTCAGACTTCCACATTAATGACTCTAATAAAGATAGTTCTCAACTCAAGGTTCCCGACATCTCCAAACAGTTTTTCGTTGACAGAAGTGGGCTGTTGCCATATACTACTCCGTTCATTGCTGAAGGTTGGGCAGGACTGCAGCAGGTGTTCGGCTGTCATCGGGCTAATGCCGCAGGTGTAGAGATCTGTTGCACCAGCTTTGTACTTGTGGTATAGATGGTATCTCAATCTGTTGGGTCAAGTTGCATCTCGGCCTCCACAGTTCTCCGCCAAGTTGTTTTTGTCCTACCCCTCTTTCGCTTTCCCTCAGGGATCCATAGTATAGCAGTTATTATGATAGCCTTTTTTTATCCTTCTAGATTTATCGGTTTTTTTTTATTTACTCATGCCTTTTTCATTGTTCGCACTCTCACGCTATCTTCTCAGTTTGTATCTAATTTCATTCTCTCATTATATTACAAATATATCACTGAAAATAATCGATGTCTATTCTCGTGCAAGGCTTGGACCAAGATGTGTGTGCTTCAAGCGGTTTATCTTGGTAACAGTGGGCAGAGATGAGGAGGGAAAATACGCGAGGATCGATGAGATGTTACATGTGACATATCGTACATTTTCTTCTGCTGATGTTGAAGAATGGCTCTCAAGTTCTCCACTTTAATGATGTTAATATCTGACATTTTGAAGAGCAACTGTCCCATCTTAAAGTGAAGGAAATATTGATGTGATGGAGAAATAGACACTTAAACAAGTAGTGAGACATTCAGGCATGTGAGAAACAGTGAGATGGGCATAAGAAACTGATATGAAATCAAGCGCGCGCGCGCGCAAACACACACACGCACACACACACACACAATCATCATTCACCATTGCACTCCTTACAGACCATGGAGACACCCCTGCAGCTGGTCGCCTGCAGGAAGCTTACACCAAGCATCCACATGCTCTTGTAGTGGTGATGCTGTGGCAACTTGTTTTACACTATGAGGTTGCCAGACCCATGCACAACCTCATATCAATCGCCTTATACGACATGCCCGAGGGTGCAGTAGGTATATTCCTTTAGTCTCATAAGATTTCTCTTCCCCCCCCCCCCCCCCTCCCCCCCCCCCCCCCCCCCGATCCCGTGAATTACACAAAGAACACATAACGAATGCCAGAAAATAAACTGTAAGGGGACAAGCTACCGTGAAATGCTATTTTCGTTATTAATCACTCGATTTCAATGAAAATGCACATACAAAACCTTCATCAATCACAGATACGCACAATGAAGAGTTTGATGGTATTACATTGTGGTGGGTTTTGATGTTATTAATTGTTGTTGTTATGTTTACTTAGTGTACTGAATGAGGTCAGCTGTGAAGGTCCCTGAGGATAATAGTTTATGTGAGTTTACAGAGTACCTTGCTACTACCACCTACGACCTCAATCAGACTTATTCTGACTAGTATGTCTGATAGCTACGTCTAATGTCCAGGGTAATGAAATGTGGTGTGCTGGTAATTAAATACACAAACACACACACACACACAAACACTAATATTAATATCTATGATCAAGTCAATTAACACTGTGTTTTAAATTTAGAAATTACAAATTTTAAATTTATTTTGTCCTGAACCAAGTTTTTCTTCTGGTCAGGACTTTTAAATCAATATGAATCAATGTCAATAGAATTACATATAATCAAGTAAACACATGAAAGACTTGTACATATACATAATTTAAATTTGCTAATATTGGTACTAAAACTAAAAGTCTTTAGGAACTAGTGCTGGATGTCGAGTCGGGATATTTGCATCATACCCATGTCTTTAGTTAACAGTGTTCATTTGCTCTTTAAACAGGATTAATGGTAGGAAAGTCTGTTAATACACAATGGAGTTTAAATTTTATTATATTCGTTGATGAATCTCAGCAGACCAGGTCTTTAATACTTAACTGGCCTGTGACGATTGAAGAAAGTAGTTCCTTGGGCCCACTCCTCATTTGCTCTGAGGTAATATGGTAGGCATCTCATTTCATACAATGGTGTATTCGTCAGAACATCTGGCACTAGCACAGTGCCAGACAAAGAAACTCTGAAACCATAAAATTAGGCTATGTCTTAACATACTACCTAATCCACCATGTTTACAAGCATTAATACATTGAAAAAAAAAAGACATGGTCAGATCTCTCTGACCGACCCAACACATCTACATCAATGCTGTTTTCAAGTGGCACTAGTTTCCCCTTCCTCTCTATGGACTGCACTGCATCTGAAATATTTTCATTAATCTCTTTTTCCATATAATACGGTGGGTGATATGTTTCCACCTGACCACCTGAAAAGAAACATCCGTATTCTACATTTCTGATAGTTAATCCTATTATATTTCAACCTTTAGGCCCTGGAACAGTCGGCTGGGGACCTAGAATAAGTACTCACTTGTCGTAATCATTTTTCATTATATGGAAGTATCACTCACTCAGAATTGTTAAATAAAAGGTTAATAATTTCTTCCTTACCACAATTCAAAATGAAAACACACAGGTACGTTGAAAATAGCACAAACTCAGCTGAGCTGCTGGCTAGACTAGGGCGTCCCACTACTACTAGCACATATATTCAATGGACGACAAACTTCTTAGCCTCAACGATCTGCTTGTATGGACAGTCTTCAACAAAATGGCAACGAGCCGTCCAATTTTTCAATAATCTTAACTATTTCGTCCAATGAGAGTACTTCCCCTTTACAATTTAAAATTTCAAAAATAAATGTCCAATTTTTTGTCAAATGTGTAGTGTATTTCTGTCGGTCAGTCTGTCCGAACTTGTCATTTCCCAAGATTGGACTTGGTTTTGGCCTAACACTAAAAAAAAAATATTCAAATTTTCTCTCATTCCCTTCTTAGATTTCTACTGCGAAAATATTTTTAGACTCTATCCGCCTTGTCTCCCCCTTGTTTTCATGTACTTTTTTTCTGCCTTCGTCTCAAGGACGCGTTAAATGTAACTTTAGTGAATGTAAAACTAACATCTGTTTGCTAGTTTGCCACTGAACAAATCAGTCTTTTGTCAATAACTTCCATGTTATCTCTCCGTCCTTTTATTTGAAAGCATATTATTTATCAGGAAAAGATAAGCTCTTAAACTAGCTAACTTTTGTGATTCTAAACTTATTAATAAGAAATTCCATATTTTTTTCCATGTTAGTCTTGAAATCGTTACTACCACTCGTTCACTTCTTTTCCATGTACTTTCAAGCTAATTACGAGAGTCTCTCGTAGTACGTGAGAATTTACGTCATTCGCAATAAGAGCTAAGCCTGTTTTCGTGACAATTGGCTACATGTTCTTACTTTTACATCGTATTTCAAACTACCAACTACAAGTTCGCGCGTATGTTAGGCTTAGATTCAAACGCGTTTGCAGACGGCATCATTTTTTTCCTCCCCTCCTTTTCTTACCCCGTCTGAACGAATAGGTCTTTAGTGTCCTCATGTTATAATTAGTTTTTTTTTCAATGACACTAGAAACGATGGTACGGTCTACCACAATCAACGCGCCTGTGGCGTGGGCGAAGAAGCCGCAGCGTAACTTAACTATATTTTATCCCTACATTTTATTTTAACTTTTATATTATAATGGAGGATTTTATCGCTGTATCAATGTATTCCACCACATACATAAGTGGTTCTATACCGTGTAACGGTATGGCAGCTTATGTACCCTGACACCCCAGAGCTATGCAAGTGGGAGTTTTACTCCTGGTAGGTTCAACCAAGCTGGACTGGTCTGCGGGGGTAGGGGTCAGACAAAAGCTGGTACCGTGGTCCTCCAGGTTAGGGGTTTTAGCTCAGGGCCGACACCCCTGTCTAAGGAAAAAAAATTGCACATGTTACGGAAACGGCAACAAATTGAAAAAAAACTTTGATGCGGAACGGACATCCGGAGTCTCAGGCTCGTATGACTGCCAGTGGTGAAAGCCGAAAGGAAGCCATTGGCATGAAAACGGATGCTCTGACCGCGAAACACGAAACCAGAATTGGATTTTGGAACGTCAGAACTATGAATGAGGCAGGAAAGCTGAGACAAATCACAGCAGAGATGAGGAACTACAAATTACATATCCTGGGAATAAGTGAGATCAGATGGACCAGGACGGGGAAAATAAAAACAGCTACAGGGGAAACAATACTTTATTCTGGTAGAGAGGATGGTCAGCACAACAAAGGTGTAGCCATTATCCTGAAGAAAGGAATGGAAGGGTCTTTATTGGAATGGAAACCCATCAAAAACAGACTGATAAGAACTAGACTAAGAGGGAGATTCACCAACACCACAATTATACAATGCTATGCACCAACAAACGACAGCGATGAAGAGATCAAGGACGAGTTCTATCAACAGGTACACAAGGAAATGGAAACTGCACCCAAGTACGATCTTGTCACGAGAGAGTTGATGTTATTGAAATTATAAGATATCCTGGACACAAAGTTGTATCAGATGATACCAGGATAGTGCCAGATAAGAGTCTGGTCTTATAAGTAATACCCCCTTCTCTGAAAAGAGTAAGGGTGTATATATATATATATATATATATATATATATATATATATATATATATATATATATATATATATATATATATATATATATATATATATAAGGTAGGATCAATCTGTATAAGTCCCTAGAGAAGATGGTAATATATTACTCTAAGTTCCTACGGGCCTCTCTCCAGATCCTCCTCTGATTATAGTATTAGCTCTGCTAGGGGTATTAACTAATTTATCCATCAACAAGAACTTGAACTTAACTTAAATAATTCAAGTAAGTCTGCTGGTAAATATTTACAATTTATTTTTACAGTTTCTCTTTTCTGTTTGAAAAGCTTTCAAGTAAATCAAATTCAATTACAACAGTAAATAAATAAAACATTAGAAAATAGTTCAAAGGTATCAAAAGTCATTAAAGTTGTTGAAAGTTCTCTCTTTGGTTAACTATCTCTGCTTGACGAATTTCTATATCTTACTAACACTTTTATTTCACTGTCATTGAATGTTAGGATATCACTGGCTATAATAATAATAATAAATTCTTTAAGCACCAAACACGGCGCATAAGGCAGAAACCAGTGCTCTCCAGGTTGTTCGTTGTGACGCCACTCCTCTTAGCTCTTGCACATTATTTAGGCCCAACGTTCTTCCTTCTCTTATTATTGTTCTTCTGAGTGTTTCTTTTGGTCTTCCTTTTTTCCTCTTACCCTCAGGAACCCAAGTGAGCGCCTGTAGTGGTATTCTGTTGTTTTGCATTCGTAGGACATGACCGATATATGACCATCGTCTTTTCCTTATATAGTCGGAGACATATTTCTGCCTAGAGTCTTCTCTTATTTGTCGATTAGTCTTGAATTCTTTCCAACTGATGTTCATGAGTTTTCTAAGACATTTGTTCTCGAATGTATTCAGCTTGTTCTCCAATGATTTTGTTATTTTCCAACTCTCACAGCCGTATGTTAACACTGAGATAACATTTGAATTAAACAGACGAAGCTTGGTATGTATATTCAATGATCGTAATTTCCAAATGTTAGATAATCTATTGAAGGCGCTAGCTGCCAAAGCAATTCTAGTATGGATTTCTCTTGTTGTGTCACCATCCTGAGTCATTTTACTGCCTAAATAATTGAAACTTTCAACTTTCTGTAGTTTTTCCCCGTTCAAGATGATATCAAAGGTCTCGTTAGAAAAGTTCATAGCTTTAGTTTTAGAGGCATTTATTTGGAGACCTATTTTAACCGAGAGATGACACAAATTATTTATTGCTTCTTGGGATTGTCTTGGTGTTGAACTTAAGAATGCTACATCATCTGCGAAATCCAGGTCCCCCAGGAATTTTCCATTTGTCCATTTTATACCCAATTGTTCATTGTGGGTATAGTTTCTCATAACCCAATCAATAGCTATTCCAAAAAAGTAGTGGTGACATAATACAGCCTTGTTTAACCCCTGTTTCTACTGTAAACCATTCTGTATTCCCTTTATTTGTTCTAACACAACATCTTGCATTGTCATATAGCGCTTTGATTATATTCACATATTTTGTTGGAAAACCATAGATTGTAAGTATCTTCCACAATGATGGGCGGTGTAGACTATCAAAGGCTTTTTGAAAATCGACGAAGGTGATAATAAGTGGCGATTGCCTTTCTACTGATTCTTCTATAATTGTTCTTAGTGTGAATATTTGATCAATACATGATCGTTTCGGCCTGAAACCCGCTTGTTCTTCTCTGATCTTTTCGTCAGCATGCAATTTAAGTCTTTCTAACATCATGCAACATAATAATTTTCCAGGTACTGATAATAGAGATATACCACGCCAGTTATTACAGTCTGATAGATCACCTTTCTTCGGTAACTTTACAATAATACTGTCTTTCCATTGTTGTGGTGGTTGTTCTTCTCTCCATACTTCATTTATAATATCTAAAATTCTCAAGAGGTTGTTGTCATTAACTGCTTTAATCATTTCCCTGAAATTTCGTCAACTCCAGCAGCTTTAAAATTTTTTAATCTTTTAACGGCTTGTTTGATCTCGTCCAGCGTGAATTCATCGCAAGTTATTGGCAAGGTGGTTGTGAGTGTTTCATTATTAAAATCAGGTGTTACTGTTGGTGGTGGTCTGTTTAGCACCTCCATGAAGTGCTCAGCCCATCTCTTCATTTGTTCTTTTTCTGTTGGTATTGAATTCCCTAATTTACCTTTAACAGGTGTTTCCATAGCAGTAGGCTGGTGACATAGTTGTTTTGTAATTTGATAAAGGCACCTACTATTACCAGTTCTTGCAGCGTTTTCAGCTTCTACGGCCAGTTCATTGATGAAATGTCTTTTATCTCTTCGAGTTTTTGTCTTCACTTCTTTATTTAACAAGTTATAAGATAGTTTGCAAGATTCAACTGCATTATGTGTACTTGCCGCTAGTAGTTTAAGTTTTGCTGTTTTCCTTTCTTGTATTTTATCCCAAGTATCTTCTCTCATCCATTTTTTCTTTTTATGTACTAGGTATCCGGTGGTCGCTACTGCTGCTTCTGTCATTGCTGTTCTCAGTTGTTCCCATTTAGTATCGATTGTCTTGGTGGTGATATCGTTGTCAATTTTGCCTAAAGCATCGAAATAGTTGTTCATTTTGACATTATATTCCTCCTTTATATCATTTGATTGCAGTCTGTGTACATCTATTCTTCTATTTTTATTCTGTTGGTATAACTTCTTCAGTTTAATTCTCAGTTTAGCTATGCAGAGGTTATGATCGCTTCCGATCTCTGCACCTCTGTATGCTCTGACGTCTTGAACTGATGAGCGAAATTTAGCGCTTATGCAGAAGTGATCTATCTGGTTCTTAGTTCTGCCATCAGGTGAATTCCATGTTATCTTGTGGATATTCTTATGTGGAAAGATGGTGTCTGCCACAACGAGGTTTGATATTTCACAAAGTTCTAGAAGTCTTTCGCCATTTTGATTCATACAGCCTATGCCATGAGTACCGAGATATCTTTGTACTCCATCGTTGTTGTCACCTACTTTGGCGTTAAAATCACCCATGACTGCTATTATGTCATGCTTGGGTATTGTGTTGATGGTACTTAGAAGTGCTTCATAGAAGTCATCTTTTGTGGTATCAAGAGCGTCGTTAGTTGGTGCATAACATTGTACAATTGAGAGCTTGAAAAATCGTGTCTGAAATCTAGCTAATATTAGCCTCTCATTGATAGGTACCCAGCTGATAAGCGATGCTGCTGCTTTCTGTGTCATTAGGATGGCTACTCCCTCTGTGTGACGATTATCATTACTACCAGAGTATATAATTTGCTTTTTTTCTTCTGAAATATATTTTATGCCCTTCCCCGTCCATCTACACTCGCTGACACCCAATAAGTCCAACTTATAATTATCCATTTCTTTAATTACTTCTTCCAATTTTCCGTCTTGATACATAGTCCTTACATTCCAGTATCCAATTTTAAAAATCTCCTTAGCCCCCAAGATATTAGAGTGAGTCATGTTTACTGTCGAGCCTGGTTCTGTTTCGGTAACAATAGCTTGTTTTACGATAGTGAATTGTTAACTCACTGATCAACCCTCCGATCCAACCGACCGATTCGAGGGTTTCGAGGTCAGTTATAGGAAAATATCTACACCACTATATCTATGCCCAAACACTGTTCATCATGAACTAGTTTTTTCTATTATTGTGGTGTGACTCGGATATTCTACAGTTGCCTTGATTTGCAACTCATCTGTTAGAATGAAGCTGGTTCCACTCTTGTCCTGGAAGGAAAAATTAGTTGAACTTCCTCCAGGCAGTAGGTACTTGATGACTGGCCCTCTGAACTCAAAAGGCACCTGCACCAGTAGTAACTTCAGTAGTGGCTGACTCTTATATGAGTAGTTGGGTTGACAGGATATAACCTGAAACATATTAAATGTAACCCCTATATTGTCCATCACTACCCCACTATCACAAAGGTTGGGGATGATAGACAGTTTCAGACAGTGTGCTAGCAGATGCACAGGACATATTATAACAGTAATAACCAAATCCAGTTCACTGTGACTACAATTTTCCTCTAAATCCTTAGTAAGAGCCATTTGTCCATGATCCGCCTCCATGCAATGATTAGGTCTTGTATAAAATACTAAGTAATAGCTTAAACAATCCCGTAAAACAATCGCTTTCATCATTCCTTACGTTTCTGGTGTGTGGTCCCTTCCATCAAAAAATAATTCTTTAAATTCTTTGCTAAACCTACAGACACACTTTTGCCACCATTCTCAATTATTTGAATATATATCTTGGCATTGTTTTGCCTCCAGAAATTACACAGTGGTTCAAAACACATCTACACATTTCCTAACGCACACTGTAATAAATCAATAGAACTACATATATATATATATATATATATATATATATATATATATATACATATATATATATATATATATATATATATATATATATATATTCTTTCTTACCCTCAGGCACATACAGTCGAGCTGTTAATGGGTATCTATTAGTCTGCTCTTCAGATACATACGGCAAAGGCAATCTGCATTAACACGCTGATGCTCACTGTATTTTTTGAAATTCTTATGGCCTGCTTTTCTATTTAGGGCACGTTCTATATATATATCCCAAAAGCGGACGCCAGAGGGAGTTTACTACCCACCGTGTGTTTTGCGTTCCGAAAATGTATGTAAAATCTGCCTATGTGTACAAATCAGGAAAACTAAGATTCCATTTATCTACGTTATTCCTGGAGCGATTTTATTCATCCAAGGTGTCATGAAATATTCTAATCCACATATATAAATTATTAGGTAAATATGAAGCCTAACAAATAAAATTAATAAAGAGAAGAGCAATGGTAAAATAACAGTGCTGTCACAAAGAATGTACTCGAAATCCCCCTTGTTTTCTGCTTCGTCTGCAAATTGTAACGCTTTCACGTTGATATAAAAGCTTACTGTATTATTACCCGCCTTCTTCAATGAAACGTGTGCTGCATTTCTAAGAAAAACATTGAGACGTACTGCGTAATGACCTAAATTAATCCTAACATTAATTATATTACGTTACCAAAACGAACGAACAGATGGACAAAAGGATAGCGAGAAGGGAGAGGCAGAAAGCCGAACATTAAACACGCGTCGCGCGATACACAATTACTACTATCACGCGTGTTAGGCTACAAGCACTAACTTTTTTTTTCAGACGGACAGTGATAAAATACACTACCCTTTCCCAGAGTTAGGTTTATAAATCATAAAAAAAAACTCTTATTAGAAAAGATAACATTAGATGGGTTTACGGTTGAAAACATAACAGTACCCAGACAGCATATCTTCGAAACAGGAGGTAGAAAATACATATTTTGAACGCAGCCACGTAGCTCCTTTAAATTTGTATTTTTGGGTTCCTTAGGGCTTGCTGACAAATAATATGTAAAACGTTACGCCAATAGTCCAGGAATTAATAAATTATACCCAAAATAAAATAGTGAGGCTGCCTGACAGCATGAAATCATTTCTGCTCATAAAATTTTTTATAACGTGTTTGAAAAAAACCTTACGTTACATAAATAGCCTACCATGTAAACTCCAAATTGATTGGAGCGCAACAAATGAAAGCCTAACCACGATTGGTCGAACTATAAATACTATCTTTCGTTGTTAGGGGAAACGGGAAAAGGTAACATTTTTTTCAAACACTTGTCGAAACGTGGCTCATTGGCCAGTCTCGCTGATATACACACTTGGGAGCGTTAGTTCGAGACCACTTGTTTAAATGATCTTGATAAAGCAGCAGTGCGTTGAAGCCAGCTCATAATTGTGTTAAATAAAAGCCTGGAAGATAGGCAGATGGAAATTTGTGCCAGTTTGTGCCAGAATTCATTACTAATCAACGTATCTGTGTTTATTCGTATGAATTGTGGTAAGCTTGAACCATTCAATATCTTTTAATGAAAATTGAATGTGAATTGTTGATTTATGCCTGTATATATATATGTGTAGTTCAGTGGCCAACGTGAGGTAAAGCCTGTAATGCTCCAGCCTGAACAGAGGGTGTCGGAGGGTAGTAAAACGGCATGGAATGGCCAAATAGTACACTGACACCTGGATGATTGATTAGACAGAAATAATGCTGGAAGTGCAGAGGCGTAGTGACCATTAAGGATGGTAATGCTGGTATAAAGTATTTCAGATGAAGCTGACTGTTGGCCTAACGCTCTGAACGCAATGTTTGTGATGTATTGTGATCAGTGTAAAAAGAAAATATAAATTAGTTATGAAGTAGAAGGTACATCCTTCTTGATTTCAGGGACAGTGGTCTTGATGGTACTGAGCAGCACCTGGTCAGAGCTTTGCTGAATCCAGTGTCGGACAGCATACTCCTTGGTCCTTTTAGCTATCAGTGAGGTGTCTCCAGAGTCCAGAGGAGAATTCGAGCAGAGGAGTCCTTTCCTGCCGCCATCACGCCAGATAAGCTAACTTGGCCAGCTGAGCTCAACATTATGTCCCCTCATCTTGAACTGACTTTTTAAAATTAACATTAAGAGGGGAATTTACTTGTCTTAAAATCAGGAACTGTGAACATCTCCAATACTGGTCCCTAAAGACAAACTATTGAAGTCATGATGACAAATACCAACAGAGCTTGAACAAAACAAAACCAGTATTACCTCATTTTACTACTACACAACTGACACACATAGAACATTTGTAATAATATATGTCACTACAATATTCATATTAAATACATTCTGTACATAACTTGTAATTTAAATTGATTGTGATTCCTGATTCCCTTGTAGTTGAATCAGGACACATATTCATTCATGCCAGTAATGAATACATATTGTTATTTGAAAGTTATCAGTGCCTCCTTTAAGATATTCTCATAGAGTGTTATATGTATGTGAGTGTCACAGTGTTGTCAAGAGTAGTGGATTACATTAAATTGTTTATTTGTCTGTTGTTGTGACTTACACTTCATCATACACATACCCTAGACACATAACGTAGCATCACACTATTCCAGAATAATTCTGACTGAGATATAGAGATATGTGGTAGCAAGTAAGGTTATCTATAATACACTACTCTTAATAGATATAGATACCTTCACAGCTGATCTCAGTCAGTACACTAAGTCCCCTGTGGATATTTATAACATCCCACTTCACCACATATATTGGGGTCTCGCTCTTGGGATTTTGAATCTTTAACTATTAAAAATATTGGGGGTAATTCACTTCAGGGAATATAAGAATTAAAAGGTATCCTTGGGTGGAATTAAATAAGGTTGAGCTCACGGTGCCTGTGTTGTCCATTAGATATATAGTTAGAAATTGAATTGTTGGGTAGACATTATAAAAATTTACCTGATAGACAATGGCGGACCTGGCCAAATTTCGAACTGCTGCGGTTCAGACTGCAAAAGAGTTAGGATTAGATGGGCAAGTTATGGTTGCCTATGTCACAACGGAATGTGACAAATTTATTGAACGCGAAGAAAGAAGATTAGAAAAAGAAGCCGAAAGAAGGTTAGAGGCTGACAAGGAAATTAAGAGGTTGCAGATTGAGGCTGACAAAGAGGCAAAAGCATTGGAAGCCGAGGAAAGAAGACAGGCTGCAGAAAGAGAAGAGAAGAGATTAGCTGCAGAAAGGGAAGCAGAAAAGGAGGAGAAGAGATTACAAAGGGAACATGAGTTACGACTAAGGGAGTTTGAGTTTCAAGGCCATGCTCCTGAAAATGGTGCCAGTCCCTTTGCCTCTGATGCTACGGTTAATCAAGGAGCCTCAACCTCAGCTATGAATTTTCATTTAGATCATTTTGTTGAGAAAGACGATGATATTGAGAGCTATATAAATAGGTACGAACTATTAGCTACCACGTATGGGTTAGAGAGAGAAAGGTGGAGCTTAAAGTTATCTCAGGGACTTCGTGGGGCAGCTTATGAAGTTTTTGCAAAAATGAGCAGAGGTGATCAGGAAAATTATGACATGCTAAAGCAGGCTCTTTTGTTAAGGTATGAAAAGAATGCAGAATTCTATAGAAAAAAATTTAGGAATGCTAAACTACTGTCAGGTGAAACCTATCACCAGTTCTCTGCACGAATAGAGACATACTTAGAGAAATGGACTTCTCTGGGGAAAACCCAAGATCTTAAGGAAATGGTCCTTATAGAGCAATTAAGAGAGTCCATGGCTCCAGACCTGAGAAAGTTTCTCATGGAACAAGGTGCAGAGAGGCTGGGTGAGTTGCTAAATGTTGCTGAAAGGTATCAAGCAGCTCAAGCAGAGGTAACAGGTAATAAAAAGAAACAGGTGGATAACTTTAGGGCACCACAGAACTTTAATAAATTTGATCCTAGGGATCAAAATAAAGGTAAGCACCAATTTGATAGGCCACGGTATGACAATAAAAATAAATTCCCACAATTCGATGAAAGGAAATATGATGAAAGAAAATCTTTCAACCAAGGAAAAAGGTGGTGTAAAAATTGTCAGATGGACAATCATGACACTGACCGTTGCAGAAGGAAACCTGTGTATATGGCAACCCTTCAGGTCAGGTCGACCTCAAGACAGGAGGAGGATATTATGTTAGATACCACTCCAGAAGAGATGAGGAAGGCACAGGCTGGGGATAAAACACTCAAGCCTTGTTTCAGAAAATTGTCAACTTGTCATACAACTCCAGGCAAGGGAGATTTTTACATGAAAAACAAGTTGATGTATAGGAAGACTGGAGCTAGATCCAATGGTCACGGACAGCTGGTTCTTCCAAAAAGATACAGGACAGAATTAATAAGGAGCCTACATGTGAAACCAGATGGGGACCATGAGAAGATAGGTACCATCATTCAAAAGGTGGCTCACAATTATTATTGGCCCAAAGCAAGATGGGACATTGAAAATTTTGTAGAAAGGTGTAGCATAGCACATGAGGGAACACCCACAAGTGGGAACATGGATCAGGACCTGGACACGCCATGGGGCAAAATCAGGCCTGACAATAAAAGGAAAAATAGATTTGATAAAGTGGACCAAATGGAATGGGAAGCCCCTTTTCACGGACAAGCTTCACTTAACTGTTTTACAATGGCCACTATGCGGAGAGTGCAAACAGATGTCTTACCCCAGGATAAGCCGAAAATCCCTCAATCGGACTTAAACAAACTGGAGGAAGAGGATGTAGAGAGGAAATCTCTCATCAAGAATTTTAAGTGGGGAGAAAGCCCCAAAAGAAAAATTGGTAGCGGTCGTTTTGTGAATGATAATTCTGGGAGGAAAAATCATCACTATAAAGCTTCGAGTGGAAGAGACCATACCGGTGCATGGACAAATAGGTCCACACAATTAAAGGTCCATATGTAGCTTTGTTAAGAACGTGGACTGATGAAAAGGCAGAGGAAAACATTACATCTTCATACCAGTATGTGAATGAGCTGACCACTCGGTTAAAAACTGGCTGGAAACTTGCCAATGAAAATTTGAAACAAGCCAGGAAGAAACATGCTGCCTATTATAACAGGAAGGCGAAAGACAGAAATTTGGCTGTGGGAGAGAAAGTACTACTTCTTTTGCCTGAGAGTCAGAATAAGTTACAAATTGGATGGCAGGGTCCATATACAGTTCTAGAGAAGGTGTCTAGAATAAATTATAAGATAGATAAGAAGGGGAAAGAAAAAATCTATCATGTGAATCTCCTGAAGAAATATTTGGAAAGAGAACATCAGGAAGAGACACACTTGTTGACCTTGTCCATCGCCATGGAGATGAAAAAGGAACCACTTTCATCATTTGAATATCCATTACACCCCTGTGAGACAGCAGCACAGGTGAAAATCAGTACACATTTAACGAAAACTCAGAAAGAGAGAGTGCAACAGGTTCTAAATAATCATGCAGAGGTGTTAACAGACCGACCAGGGCATACAAACCTATTGGAATATGATATGAAACTGATAGACCCCACACCTGTCTGTATGAAACCATATTCGATTCCGTTTGCTAAGGAAAAAGCTTTGAAGGAAGAGATAGACTATCTGTTGAAGGAAGGAATTATTTCGCACAGTGAGTCTTCGTATAGTTCCGGGGTGGTACTCTTAAGGAAGCCCTCTGGAGAACATAGACTCTGTATAGATTACAGGAGACTGAACGCTATTACAGAAGGACAGGTGGATCCATTGCCGGATACAAATCAGCTGTTTGCCAGACTAAATAAAGCTAAATATTTCTCAAAAGTGGATCTGAGTAAAGGATACTATCAGATTCCAGTAAAGCCTGAGGTTAGACCATACCTAGCTTTTAGTACCTCAGAAGGACACTATGAGTTTAATAGATTGCCATTTGGATTGAAGAATGCGCCTAGTGTCTTCTCTAGAATGATGAGAAAATTATTGGATCCTCTGAATAATCCATGTATAACAAATTTTATGGATGATATCCTTATAGCAACAGAAACATTTGAGGAACACATTGACTCTCTGAACATGCTGTTTGATCGACTTAGGGAGGCAAATTTAACAGCCCGACCAACCAAATGTTGCGTTGGATGTAAAGAATTGGAATTTTTGGGACACACAGTTTATCAGGGAAACATGACCCCTGACCCAAAGAACTTAGAGAAACTACAGAAAGCCCCGAGACCACAAACCAAGAAGGACGTGAGATCCTTTGTCTCATTATGTGGTTTCTACCAGAAGTATATCAAGAACTTTAATTCCATATGTGCACCGTTAACGGAATTGACACGTAAAGGACTTCCAGATCGCATTACATGGACACCACAATGTGAAATGACTTACCAAGAATTGAAGGAAAAGCTCACAAGTAAACCCATTTTGAAATTACCTGACTTAAGTCAAGAATTCATAGTAAGGACGGATGCAAGTAATATTGGGCTAGGTGCAACTTTACTACAGAAATCAGATGCATTGGATGGGGAATTAAGCCCAGTGGCATATGCTAGCAGAAAGTTGAATAAAGCTGAAATCAACTACTCAACTAGCGAAAAAGAATGTCTTGCAGTAATATGGGCAATAAAGAAATTCAATATTTATCTATATGGGAAGGCATTTAAGTTGCAAACAGATCACAAACCTTTATCGTTTTTAGCACAGGCTAAGCATGAGAACTCTAGGTTACTCCGATGGTCTTTGCTTCTGGCTCCATATAATTTTAGCATTGAGTATATATCTGGAAAAACAAATCTGGGAGCGGATTTTTTAAGCCGCCATCCGTGTGATGAGAATCACCGTAAACCCCAGAAATAATAATAAATTTCTCTATGTGTATATAGAATAAAGGACTGACATATAATGTCTGTTTTAAGAGGGGAGGTGTCATGAAATATTCTAATCCACATATATAAATTATTAGGTAAATATGAAGCCTAACAAATAAAATTAATAAAGAGAAGAGCAATGGTAAAATAACAGTGCTGTCACAAAGAATGTACTCGAAATCCCCCTTGTTTTCTGCTTCGTCTGCAAATTGTAACGCTTTCACGTTGATATAAAAGCTTACTGTATTATTACCCGCCTTCTTCAATGAAACGTGTGCTGCATTTCTAAGAAAAACATTGAGACGTACTGCGTAATGACCTAAATTAATCCTAACATTAATTATATTACGTTACCAAAACGAACGAACAGATGGACAAAAGGATAGCGAGAAGGGAGAGGCAGAAAGCCGAACATTAAACACGCGTCGCGCGATACACAATTACTACTATCACGCGTGTTAGGCTACAAGCACTAACTTTTTTTTTCAGACGGACAGTGATAAAATACACTACCCTTTCCCAGAGTTAGGTTTATAAATCATAAAAAAACTCTTATTAGAAAAGATAACATTAGATGGGTTTACGGTTGAAAACATAACAGTACCCAGACAGCATATCTTCGAAACAGGAGGTAGAAAATACATATTTTGAACGCAGCCACGTAGCTCCTTTAAATTTGTATTTTTGGGTTCCTTAGGGCTTGCTGACAAATAATATGTAAAACGTTACGCCAATAGTCCAGGAATTAATAAATTATACCCAAAATAAAATAGTGAGGCTGCCTGACAGCATGAAATCATTTCTGCTCATAAAATTTTTTATAACGTGTTTGAAAAAAACCTTACGTTACATAAATAGCCTACCATGTAAACTCCAAATTGATTGGAGCGCAACAAATGAAAGCCTAACCACGATTGGTCGAACTATAAATACTATCTTTCGTTGTTAGGGGAAACGGGAAAAGGTAACATTTTTTTCAAACACTTGTCGAAACGTGGCTCATTGGCCAGTCTCGCTGATATACACACTTGGGAGCGTTAGTTCGAGACCACTTGTTTAAATGATCTTGATAAAGCAGCAGTGCGTTGAAGCCAGCTCATAATTGTGTTAAATAAAAGCCTGGAAGATAGGCAGATGGAAATTTGTGCCAGTTTGTGCCAGAATTCATTGCTAATCAACGTATCTGTGTTTATTCGTATGAATTGTGGTAAGCTTGAACCATTCAATATCTTTTAATGAAAATTGAATGTGAATTGTTGATTTATGCCTGTATATATATGTGTAGTTCAGTGGCCAACGTGAGGTAAAGCCTGTAATGCTCCAGCCTGAACAGAGGGTGTCGGAGGGTAGTAAAACGGCATGGAATGGCCAAATAGTACACTGACACCTGGATGATTGATTAGACAGAAATAATGCTGGAAGTGCAGAGGCGTAGTGACCATTAAGGATGGTAATGCTGGTATAAAGTATTTCAGATGAAGCTGACTGTTGGCCTAACGCTCTGAACGCAATGTTTGTGATGTATTGTGATCAGTGTAAAAAGAAAATATAAATTAGTTATGAAGTAGAAGGTACATCCTTCTTGATTTCAGGGACAGTGGTCTTGATGGTACTGAGCAGCACCTGGTCAGAGCTTTGCTGAATCCAGTGTCGGACAGCATACTCCTTGGTCCTTTTAGCTATCAGTGAGGTGTCTCCAGAGTCCAGAGGAGAATTCGAGCAGAGGAGTCCTTTCCTGCCGCCATCACGCCAGATAAGCTAACTTGGCCAGCTGAGCTCAACATTATGTCCCCTCATCTTGAACTGACTTTTTAAAATTAACATTAAGAGGGGAATTTACTTGTCTTAAAATCAGGAACTGTGAACATCTCCAATACTGGTCCCTAAAGACAAACTATTGAAGTCATGATGACAAATACCAACAGAGCTTGAACAAAACAAAACCAGTATTACCTCATTTTACTACTACACAACTGACACACATAGAACATTTGTAATAATATATGTCACTACAATATTCATATTAAATACATTCTGTACATAACTTGTAATTTAAATTGATTGTGATTCCTGATTCCCTTGTAGTTGAATCAGGACACATATTCATTCATGCCAGTAATGAATACATATTGTTATTTGAAAGTTATCAGTGCCTCCTTTAAGATATTCTCATAGAGTGTTATATGTATGTGAGTGTCACAGTGTTGTCAAGAGTAGTGGATTACATTAAATTGTTTATTTGTCTGTTGTTGTGACTTACACTTCATCATACACATACCCTAGACACATAACGTAGCATCACACTATTCCAGAATAATTCTGACTGAGATATAGAGATATGTGGTAGCAAGTAAGGTTATCTATAATACACTACTCTTAATAGATATAGATACCTTCACAGCTGATCTCAGTCAGTACACTAAGTCCCCTGTGGATATTTATAACATCCCACTTCACCACACAAGGCTTAATATACGCTCTGAATTATCCTTTACCTTCCTATCTAATTGTCTTTTACTTTCCTAAGTGAATTTTATTCTATGCGTACTCTAAACAGCAAAATTATGGACTAACCTGAGGTCTCGATGCATTCAACCAGAGATTTCTCCCTTCCTATAGTACTATTCGTGGAAATGTCTGCACAGACGCGTAGAGCAACATTCCCAGTATTGCATTAGTGACCTCTTCCAGGTGGTACTTCTTTCATAATGCTGTAATTAAATGTCCTCTTCCACTTGGTTGCACAAATTTGGACTGGCTATTTTGACGGCCTAATGCTTTAGTAAACACTGCATAAAGGTACCTTCTGATTGGTCCGTGTATCATGCAGTTCTCACAAAGTATGGCGCGCGGTTTTGGTCAGAGTTACTCAGAATGACGTTTTGTGAAACAGACCACTTTCACGACAGATCTTATTATAGTAATGGGAGACCTCAATGCGAAAGTTGGAACTCACAATACTTATAACGAAAGAGTAATGGGGAAATGCGGTGGAGCAGTAAATGAGAATGGGGACAAATTAATAAGCTTCTGGTCATTGGAGGAACAAGTTTTCCACACAAAGAAGTGCACAAGTTAACGTGAGAATCACCAAACGAACGAGAAGAAACCAGATAGATCACATAATGATCAATGGCAGATGGAGACATGCATTACAAGACGTGAAAGTAAGAAGAGGCGCAGATGTGGGAAGTGATCACCACCCAGTAGTAGCAAGACTGAAGGTGAAACTCAGAGCTGCTAGAACAGTTGCAGTCAAATAGAAAAGATATAATATCACGAAACTTAAGGACCCCCTCGCCAGAAAAGCTTTCGTGGTCGACATGAAGAGACGATATCAGATTGCTAAAAGCCAGAAAAGAACAGAGACCGATGATGTCGACCAGAAATTCAACACCATCTCAACAATATACAAGGAAAGCAGCAAGTCATGCTTGGGATTCTAGGAAAGAAAGAGCCAAGACTGGATAACACCAGAAACGCTAAACACCGTAGCAAAGAGAACGGAAATGAAAAGAAAAAAAAACAGAAGCTAAGTCTCCCAGGTTAAAGGCAATATATAGTGAACAGTACAGTCATCTGGACAAGGAAGTAAAACGTCAAACCCATGCTAAACAAACGGACATTTCTGGATGACCTTGCAGGACAGTCAGAAGAGGCAGGACTGAGAAATGAACAAAGCACAGTTTATAAAATAACTAAAACTATCAGTGGAAAACGAGGTGCAAACAACATAACGTTAGTAAGAGACAAGCAAGGAAATCTCATCATCACAGCACGGGCAGGAAACAAGGGCAGAGCACTTCAGAGAAACACTGAATAAGGAACCACCAGAGACTCAGCTGAATGTTCCTGGGGCTAAAAGTGACAGACGTAAATACAGACATTCCACGAAAAGAAGAAATCATCACAGCTATCAAAGGGTTGAAAAATGGAAAAGCGTCTGTTCACGACAATCTAAATGCTGAGTTATTCAAGGGAGACCCTCAACTAGCAGCAGAACTATTAGAACCACTATTTGCACAAGTCAGGGAAACTGAGACAACACGAACAGAGTGGAGTAAAGGAATAATTGTCAAATTGCAAAAGAAGGGCGATCTTGCAGACTGCAACAACTGAAGAGGAATTACTCTCCTCTCAGTTCCCAGTAAAATACTAGGCAGGATAATCATCCAGAGAATTTCAAAAGTAGTTGACCATAAACTGAGGAAAGAACAAGCGGGTTTTAGAAAGAACAGAAGATGTGCAGATCATATATTCACCCTCAGGAACATTATAGAGCATTGCTCAGAATGGCAGAGACAGCTATACATTAACTTTGTTGATTTTGGAAAGGCTTTCGACAGCATACACATGGATAGCCTATGGAAAATACTGAGGGCTTATGGAATTCCCAGCTGCATTGTTTTCATTATAAAAAGCCTCTATTCTAACTTTACGTGCAGTCATTTGGGTAACCTAACTTTTGAGGTGAAGACAGCAGTACTGTCAGTGGAGCAGTAAATGAGAATAAGGATGCCCTTTATTTTTGACAGCCATAGATTGGGTGATGCGCCAGACAACATAGGGCAGTCCAAGAGGAATTAGATGGACAACGTTTTCTACACTGGAAGACCTGGAATATGCAGATGACATTGCACTACTCGCGCATTCACATCAACACATCCAAGAAAAAACCGATAGACTGAATAAGTATGGCCAGCAGGTTGGTCTGAACATCAATCTGAAGAAGACAGAGGTCATGACACTAAATGTGGGCAATCCTGAGCCGATAACAATAAGGAACCAGAAGTTAGAACAGACACATTTACTTACCAAGGATTCATAGTAACACCTGGGAGCCGCGCTAGCGTAGTGGTTACCACACCGCTCTGGCGACCGGGTGATTCAGGATCAAACCCGGGCGACGGCATTTGAGGATTTTTCGTCGACCGGGATTTGGACTGGATTAACTCGAGACCTGGCGATGGCATTTGAAGGAGTGTCGTCGACCAGGGATTGGCGGCTACTGAGCCGACCCAGCTATAATGGATACCTCCGAAATCGGCGAGTGTCTGCCTGAATGACGAGGGACACCTGTCTCTGTACAAGAAAAAAAAGGGATACTAACGTAAAATCAATGTCAGGCTAGACATTAATAATAACCTGAGATTTCGCCTCGAGTATTAGCGGGCGTACGAAAAAAAAAAAATAGTAACACCTGACGGCGGAACAAGCAAGGACATTAATAACAGAATGAATAAAGCGAGAACAGCCTTTGCTAGTCTCAACATTTGAGAAGTCTTCCCAGTACAGCACAAACACCAAATTAAGACTGTATGAGAGCTGTGTACTTTATGTGCTTCTCTATGGTGCGGAATGCTTGAGAGTAACAGAGAAGAAAATGTCGAAACTGTCCTCCTTCCATACAATCTGCCTAAGGAAAATTCTCCGAATCTTTTGGCCGAATACCATCAGCAACCAAGAACTACTTATTCGGAGTAACCAGGAGGACATGCACACCATCATAGCTGGCAGACGCTGGAGTTGGGTTGGCCACGTCCTCAGAAGGGACCCTGATACCATCACAAGAACAGCTATGCTATGGACCCCAGAGGGAAAGCGAAAGAGAGGCTGACCAAAAACAATCTGGCGGAGAACTGTGGAAGCCGAGATGAAAAGAATGAATCAGAGTTGGTGCACTGTACGAAGGATGGCCGCCGACCGAACAAAGTGGAATCAATTTGTTGCTTCCCTACAAGACGCCACCAGACGTGATGGCCACTGACTGATTTGACGGTTGGCGGCTATGGATCAAAGAAGAAGACATAAGTGGGTGCCATGGAAACTGCGGCCATATTGGATTATTTTGTTCTATATCATTTTGCTAAGGCTTTTTTAAATTTATTTAGCTATAAATACCAAATTTAAACCCAATATTTATCATAATATTGTAAAACTTTTGTCAGACTGGATTTTTGATAACTTAAGTAGATCTTGAGATATAGAACTTTAAAATTTGTATCTAAAAAAACATAACACTTTTTTCAGAATTTTAGAACATATTTTGCAATAAGTCAACATTTTGATTAAATATCAAAAATCGGATCCGACACAAGTTTTCTTATCCAATGGTAAGTATTTGTGTCAAATCTCATATTGATTCACTAAAAGCTATCCAAGTTATAAGAACATTAGTTACAAAAACAAAGTTCTGAGAAAATCATGATTTTCTTCATAGGAAAAGCACAATTTCTGAAAAAAATACTATTTACAAAATCAAAATACACCGACTTAGCAAGTGTTCTGACAAATGATTATCACAGATTTAGATTCCGGAGAATATAAATTATGTGAATACAGACTAATCTCAATTTTCATGTTTGGGCTGTTGTGACTTAAAATGTGGTGTAGCTCCTCCCCTTAAGCTGCCTGTTTACTGGAAGCCTGCACGGAAGCACTCGTGTGCTCTTGCAACAGAAATGTGTTTTACACGACGAGTTCCCTAGCCACCCTACACAACCTCCTGTTAGTGGCACCATACGACATGCCTGAGGGAGAAGGGGGTCCTATCCTGTCTCTGTCTCATCAGCGACCCCTGGAAACTACACGTGACAAACTAGTATAACGCCTTAAAGGTATGACAAGTGTTATAGAGACTAATACATCGTTCCGGTTTTGTTACCATGGTTACAGTTAACAAACAGTACCGAACATCAAACCCGTTGTTACGATCAATAACGTGACCGAAACGTGGTCGGGGACTAATGACGTCATCACCTGTGTCTCAAGCACAATTAAATTATTCATGCATTGCCTTCAGCTACCTATGAATCATAGGTTTCAAAAAACAAGGTAAAGGTAGTCGAATAGCAGATATCGTCGTAGGGGAGTGAAGTGTTAGAGACTTAACTATTCTAGGTCCAGCATCGAGAGGTGGAGGTGACCCAGTTGCCTTCCTCGCTGCCATTTACTTATTTCATTCAAGAAAAGAGTCAGGTACCCAGTTATAGCTGGGTAGATTGGAGAGTGATGACACCGTGTTTCAAACCCAGCACCTTTGCCGCCAGAGGGTAACGCTTTAAGCACTCTGCTAATCGAACGCTCGTGAACTAAGCACTCTGCTAATCGAACGCTCGTGAAGCATAGGCCTTCGATAAACTAGCGCCGAGCCTTCCTAGGCCTGTGCTGTCCGTTCAAGGTTTTTTGTGTGGCTTCTGTATCCCTTATAATTCCGTTTTCAGTTCTCTTCTCCGTCTGTTTTTTTTTTTATCTTCTTCTGTTTGTCTTATCCTGCGGATTACAGAACAAAGACTGTTGTGTACTGCTATGAACTGGTTTCCTCATATTGTTCCATTGTTTTTTTTTTTTAATCTGATTCTTTCCATCATTCCACATTTTTGTGATATTGTCATATCATGCTAACCCTTCTGTTCGGCGCTAGTACTCTGTTTTTGAAAGTCTGTATTTTTCTGGTTGTCGTTTTTATTGTTCTCTATGTTTCAGAGCCTAACCATCTGTTGAGGATTGCTTCATGTCTGCAGCATGGCGCATTCCTCAAATGATTATATCTCCGCGACTGATGTCGATGATTGTTTCATGCTTACAGACATTTGGATTTGTCGACGATCCGAATGGCTGTATCATGGAACACCTCAAACGAATAGAGATATATCTCATCGACCGATGTCGATGATTGTTGCATGTGTGCAAGCATTTGAGTTTGGCCAACTCGGATTGCTGCACCGTGGAACATCGCAATTGAATATAGTAACGACAAGTATGCATATCTCTATGCATGACGCGTGTGTCTTTGCAACGTCATTCGACGTGTGGGCTTCGGCCCCAACGGCAGCGTATGGCATGTGTGGCCATTGCCACTATATATTCGACTTGTGGGTTTTGACCCGAACGGCAGTGTGTTTCAGAAGTGTGGCCATTGCCACTTATACTGTGTGGTATATCCACTTTTTAATTGTGTGGCTGGGAAGCCATTTGAGCAGTGTATTTCTTGAACCAAACGTAAGTCGTCGTATGAATAACGCAGTTTGCATAATTATGGCAGATTAGCCTGGCGTGGTATGCCAAAGGAACATTATGTTACTAGCAATAGTGTAAGACTAGTATAGATGGATATTGTACAGCTAGCGGCAAGCGTAAGCCTAGCGTAACGGATATTAAACGACTAGCAGTAGACGTAAGCCTAGCATAATAAGTGTATTGCAGAACTAGCAGGATAGTTAAGTCTAGTACAAAAGGCTATTGTATAAACTAGCGACGGGAGTAAGTCTAGTTAGCCTCTGAATTTATGCCAAAGGACATTGGCCGTTAAAAGGAACTGACCTCTAACCAGAACTCTAGATAGAGATTGTGAACATGTGCTTATGAAATAATGAGAACTCTTACAGATCGTATATGAATGTGATGTGACTTTTGTTCCCATGTAGTGGTGTCTGCTCATGGTATGAAATTACTAATTAAATATTTTGAGTCGTCAAAATCACAGTCTTATCAACTATCGTATTCGGAGTTGAGTTAAATGCTATTCATCTTCAACTGATCATGACCAGTGATGATTAATGTCTTAACACGCTGCATCTCACACTGCCAATATAATCAATAAGACAAGAGACTAATACAGGTCAGTCAAGGGTTGAATATTTAATATGAAACATATTCAGCACAGAATGTATCACAAGGGTTAAAGCAGACATTATCGATACCAACGGACAGTATTACGGAATCCTACAAAAGTGATAAGAACCCGAGGGACTTTGACTCTATAAACTGAATACGCATATAATAACTTGGTCATCCTCAAATACTAGAAGTCATCGAAGCACCCAGAACATACTGGGATCCCGAGAAGCCCTTAACACCATCTAACTATACTAAACTAGGTCTGGTATTTATGATTATATACGTGACCGCGCCATCTTGTCAGCCATATTGTCTCCGTGGTTCACCCATCTTGTCAGCCATTTTGTCTCTGTGGTTTTGTGCCTTTTCACCACATTATCTTAAAGAAGAAGATTTATTACAAGGCCACAATAAAGCCTACAAATTAGTTGTGTTATATTTGTGTTTTTCGCTATTTCTAGAACGATAATCGCGAGTGTTATTTGCGTGGCGCAATTAATACGCGCAGCGGATTAAGTTGAGTGATTCGGCCTAGAGCTTATAAAAGAGATAGCGAACGGCAAACAGGCCTTTTTGAAGATTCAGTCCAGACAAGAGAAAACGAAGATACGAAGCGCCCTGTGTGGGTAGAACAGAGACATGACACTCTATGAACACTGTCTGGGTGTTCGGTAGTATTAAATGTTGATCTGTATAAGGCTTTGTGTTGCTTGAATTGTTAAGTCTGCTGCTGAGAGGGTTGCAAGCAACCAATAATTGCAACCCCTGTCAAACGATCCTTAATAAATTTTCTTAGTGCATGGGTCTTGGGTGTGAGGTAGCCACATCGACATAAGTCCTCCGCCACCACACCTAGCGCCCTGTCACACACACACATGTATATATATATATATATATATATATATATATATATATATATATATATATATATATAATAAATAATAATAATAAATTCTTTAAGCGCCAAACACGGCGCATAAGGCAGAAACCAGTGCTCTCCAGGTTGTTCGTTGTGACGCCACTCCTCTTAGCTCTTGCACATTATTTAGGCCCAACGTTCTTCCTTCTCTTATTATTGTTCTTCTGAGTGTTTCTTTTGGTCTTCCTTTTTTCCGCTTACCCTCAGGAACCCAAGTGAGCGCCTGTAGTGGTATTCTGTTGTTTTGCATTCGTAGGACATGACCGATATATGACCATCGTCTTTTCCTTATATAGTCGGAGACATATTTCTGCCTAGAGTCTTCTCTTATTTGTCGATTAGTTTTGAATTCTTTCCAACTGATGTTCATGAGTTTTCTAAGACATTTGTTCTCGAATGTATTCAGCTTGTTCTCCAATGATTTTGTTATTTTCCAACTCTCACAGCCGTATGTTAACACTGAGATAACATTTGAATTAAACAGACGAAGCTTGGTATGTATATTCAATGATCGTAAATTTCCAAATGTTAGATAATCTATTGAAGGCGCTAGCTGCCAAAGCAATTCTAGTATGGATTTCTCTTGTTGTGTCACCATCCTGAGTCATTTTACTGCCTAAATAATTGAAACTTTCAACTTTCTGTAGTTTTTCCCCGTTCAAGATGATATCAAAGGTCTCGTTAGAAAAGTTCATAGCTTTAGTTTTAGAGGCATTTATTTGGCATTTATATATATATATATGCATGTATGTTTGTATATAGCAACACGTATATACACGTACACACAATGCAGGAACTCGCTTAAGCCGATTTTCGTTTAATTCGAAGCAATTTTGCAGGTCCCGGCCAAAAATCTTTTTTGGCTTTGTTAAAAAAAAAAATCCGGTTAAGTCGATCTCTGATAAGGATAAGTCGAGGTAATCGTTCAGTCCTAACTCAAATTAAGACTCGCTTAAGAAAAAGTTTTGTCTTCGCGCCTCTTCAGAAGATCATGTTACTGTTGTAAGTATATGTGGCCGCGTGTATTTTTTTTTTTTTTGTGGCTTTGGCGAAAGTTGAGCCATAAATGATGATTGGGCTGCAAATTGCAGTTCTACTAGCAGAAACCTGTACCTACATCTATCAAAGTGGCTACATGGAACGGTTTGATGGCTGGACAACATATACTGTTCAAAAAAAGAAACGCATAGCTACTGAAGGCACACACATAGCCATAATTTTGACATTCAATAACTTTTTTAATTTAATGAGTTAATTGTTCAAATTGCACACAAGAATACCTTAGGGTTCAACCAATCAATTGACAGTTGTTTTGCATCTGGGTCACGAGAGTTTTTTGGCGTACGGGCTTTCCCGGTAGTATGGTGGGTGGCCTCCTCTTGCATCGATCAGCGACTGGCATCTCCTTGGCATGGATGCGATCAGACGTCTGATGTGGGCCTGTGGGATGGCTGCCCACTCTTCCTGGAGTGCCTGGAACAGATCACGACGATTGGCTGGAGCAACGTCTCGGCGACAAACACGTCTATGCAGCTCATCCAACAGTTACTCAATCGGACTCATGTCTGGAGACAGGGATGGCCAGCGAAGGGTGAGAATGTTGTTGGCAGTCAGGAACTGCGTGGTCAACCGTGCACAATGGGGTCTGGCGTTGTCCTGTTGAAACACAGACCTTTGGGCAGCCAAAAGTGGAAGGACAAGGGGTCGAAGAATTTCATTGACGTATCGTTGCGCATTCAAGCCTCCTTCAATGTGCACCAATTGACTCCTTCCGTTGTAACTGATCATTCCTCACACCATTGCACCTCCACCACCGTGAGGCGGAGCTTCATCAACGCAATTTTGGCAAAAGGTTCATTTCGCCTACATGTAGACCCTACGCCGTCTATCATGACACTGCAACAGAAAGAAAGATTCGTCACTAAACCAGACACGTCTCCATTGATTGTCAGCTGCCCAGGGACGATGATGGTTGGCCAAAGGAGGCGATTTTGGCGATGGCGGCGCGTAAGGACAGGTCCTCGGTGAGGTCGTTATGCCCAAAGTCCAGCGTCATGCAGTCTATTCCGGACAGTTTGATCAGACACATGACGTCCTGCAGGCAATGACTGGGCAGTTGAGGAAGCTGTTGTAAACCTGTCTCTGAGGTGACGAAGCCGAATAAAGCGATCCTCCGCTGCTGTTGTCATTCTGGGTCGTCCACTGCGATGCCGGTCTTCAACTGAGCCAGTGGCTTGGAACCGGTGCCAAAGTCGACTGATGGTACTCTGATGCACGTTTAGATGCCTGGCAACCTGACTTTGACTTTCGCCTGCATGCAGTCGTCCAACAGCAATGTTCCTTAAATTTATCGATAGAGACGCCATAAATGTCTGCTTGAAAATGAACTGAATTTTGTGTGTGTAGCGTTATCCTTTTATAGGGTTTCAGTTGCGTAGTCAGTGAATAGTGTTCACCCCAAATGTTGTTGCTTTCACGTGCGCGCAACATGAGCTGTGGTCAAAAATTGCGTCATAAACACTATTGACCACTGCGTTGTAACGATTATAAAAACGAACGCAATTCAGGTCAGCACGTGCATTTGACACTGTAAAGAACAGTTGAGGCTGGTTTTTATATACCCTAGCACCAAATTTTACTTACAAACTCATAAAAACGCGCCCTCGGATAGCTATGCGTTTCTTTTTTTGAACAGTATAGTTTGCTGCTCAACACAGAAGTCAACCACCTCCAGTGGTCTATTCGCCCTAGTGCACCATCCGAGCTAGCGTTCACCACTACACAAAAGTTTAATACTTTCGCTGGGCCTATCTTACTTCGCTACTCCGCGTTCCAAAATCAGACTGACTTAATCTTATTCCCGATTTAACATTCCCCCGTTCTCTGCTAAAATGTGTTCACCCTCGCAACACTTTCTCGTGAGTGTTAATTTTGATCATTCACCAAAACCTTTCAAGGGACGTAATTTAAAGTCATCTCCCTTTGCTGATTAATCTCAAAACCCATACAAACTTCTTTAATCTTATTACTAAAACATTACTATGCAAATCAGTTACACCATAATTGATAACTCACATGAAACACTAAACCAAAACACCTAGCTACATCTCCCAAAAGGGGATTTACGGAGTTACCCCCCTTCCCTCAAAACACTCTTCTGCTCATTTCACTTCCCCTTAACAAAGACATACAGTCTATTAACAACTCTATTTAACTTTATTAAACCATTTTTCTGTACTCTCTTTCATTCTTAAAGTCCCAAGCTACCGGTCACACGTCATTGCACGCTATACTTAACTGGTTCGTTCGCTTCTCGGCCTTTTGGCGGCCTTTTGGCTAAGATCAAAGTGTCATACTTTTAGGGATCATTTCTAGAGTATGCCGGGTCTTAGCCAGGGCCGGGATCACACTCCTTAACACACCAAACCTAATAAAGTCATTAGACCTCATTTTGAACCCCAGAAGGGGCATTAAAAAAAAACAAACAAAAAAACACACAAACCAAAAAGAGAAAAATCTATAGAAGCCCGACAACACCTGACAGCAAACATGAGCCTTCTAAGGACAAAGACAGAGAGCAAGACTGCCCCAAGTACTCGTGACGGGACCGGTCCTTCTCAAAAGCCGAACAATGCAACTCTTGACACGACGACGGAGTTAGCTGTGACGTGTGTCGGCCCGACTGAGAGTGAGTGGCCCGACTCCTGGCGAGGCAGAGGAGGGGACAGATGCAAACGTCCCTGGCCTAGATGATGAAGACCCTGAACTTGAAGATATGATGAGATCGTTACAACAGAGGCAGGAAAGAAGAGAGAAAAGAAGACAGGAGCTTATAACCATGTGGCCACCACCATACGTACCCAAATCGACAACAGAAACCTTGTCTACCCCAGAGAAGCTGCACCAAACCCCGATGACAATCCAGAATATAGAAAAAGGTCGGAAATCTACATCTCCTACGACCCAGAAAACATCCAAGAAGCCACCTCCACACGATGCCAAGTCGACAGCTTTGGCTACCCCAAGGAAGCTGCTCCAAACTCCGAAGACGATAAAATCACCACCAAAGCAAGACGTCATAGTAGAGGCTCCATTGTGTAGTGATCAGGCAACAACTACAGAACGTGATCAGAAGCAGTCAACAAAACAGAGCGTGAGACCGTCCCACACACCACACACTCTAACGCAGACTGAAATCAGAACGTGTCACCTACGCAAGCCAAGCAATGCCGGTTCTTACAAGGCACTACAGGAGAGGATTGTTAAGATCACCCAGGTGTCTGCAGGTGAGGCCTCGCTCAGGACCCTACCCGACGATAAAGTGATCGGGATCCTCGAGGTAATAACTGGCAGGAGAGGCATTGCGTTCCCAATACAGCACAAGCACAAAATTAAGATTATATCAGAGCTGTGTGCTTTCTGTGCTTCTCTATGGTGCGGAATGCTGGAGAGTTACAGAGAAGGAAATGTCGAAATTGTCCTCTTTTCACACAACAGGCCTAAGAAAAATTCACCGAATCTTTTGGCCGAATACCATCACCAACCAAGATCTGCTTACTCGTAGCAAGCAAGAGGACATGCACACCATCATAGCTGGCAGACGCTGGAGCTGGGGTGGTCATGTCCTCAGAAGAGACCCCGATGCCATCACAAGAACAGCTATGCTTTGGACCCCTGAAGGAAAACGAAAGAGAGGCCGACCAAAAACAACCTGGCGGAGGATTGTGGAGGCTGAGATGCAAAGAATGAACCAGAGTTGGGGCACTGTACGAAGGATGGCCACCGACCGAGCAAAGTGGAATCAATTTGTTGTTGCCCTACAAGACGCCACTAGGCGTGATGGCCACTGACTGCTTTGACGGTCGGCGGCTAAGGATCAAAGAAGAAGAAGAAGAAGAGGCATTGCGAACGTAGGGATGCACAAAAAGGGAGTCGTACTTTCTCTCAACAGCACGGATAAAACAACTTCGCTGATGACAGAACTGGAATCCGGACCGAAAGAATTCATGCTGCCCCACCAGATAAAAGTAGTGATGGAGACCGGCAAGACAACAAAGAAGTTGATACTTTAAGGGGTGGATACCAGATGGTCCGCAAACGAAGTCCAAAGTTGCCTACAAACTGAAAACACAAATGCTCAAATCATACAAGTCGAAAGGTTAAAGACATGGAATAAAAAAGATACCAATCTGGTAGTAGTAATTATTGAAGGAGCGACAAGACCTGAAAGACTGACACTCAAAGATACATAAAAAAGAACAGAAGCCTATATCCCTCCGGTGATGCAGTGCTCCAACTGCCAGCAATTTTCCCACACCAAGAAAACATGCAGGAGAGATACAGTCTGTCGATATTGCGCGGGAAGCCACCAATATGGCGACTGCCCCAGGGCGAAGGAGGACCACAATTACAAAGCGATTAACACAAACCGTACCTGTGCAAACTGCCTCGGAAACCATGGGGCAAGGTACCGAGGCTGCCCTATGTTCCAGGAAACAAAGAGCATACTGAAGTAAGCGGTTTCCAAAAACATCCCCTTCAGAGAGGCAAAACATAGAGTGACAGTAGAGGTCGCGAACAGACAGCGCACAGCAGAAAGAAGACAGCTACATCAGCTGACCGCTGAAGTCAAAGAAATAAAACTAAAACTCCAGGGCGAGAGCAGAAGCAGGCAGACTCCGAAGATAAAACCGACAGTGGTGAAGACGTGATAGACCTACAGAGCGTTAGAAATATGATGGAAAACATGAAAAAAATTCAGCAGCAGGTAGAAGGTTGTTTGCTACCTAGTGAACCAAGGACTGGAAGATTTGAAACATACAAACAATACTAATATCAAATTACAGAAAACGAAACAATAAAAGTACTTAATAAAAATAGCGAAACGCTACAGAGAAATGAATATTGTAACTCCAGATGACTCTTTTCCGCTGGCCGTAAAAAGGTAATGCCGAGGGGCTTGGTTTTCTTATTCATCCGCGTTGCGGAACGTGATGATAGGAAACTCTACCCAGAGCGTTACAACAGGACGCAATCTGATCATCAGAAACGGCCCCATCCGCCAGATAAGTGTATCGGACTAGTTTTGTCCTTTACTCTCTAAGGGGGATAGGAGCGTGTCCACTTCGGCCATAACTCCTAAGCGTCAGTCTCCTGTTGAATCCAGCTTGCTTGTTTTGTTGCCGTCTAGCAGTATGTTTTGGGGTAGGTATCGCTTGCTCTCTTAATGTTTGAATGTGTGCTGATGTTTTTAGTAATCATTATAATCTGCATTTTGTTGGAAAAAGTTGGCCGCTATATTAAGTTGGTCTTGGCTAATAAATTATTTATAACTGCTGTAAACTGCAGTTTTAGTTTTTATTTCTGCCCAGCTGTAAATGGGTACTTGACTCAGCTCTTGAACTATAGCAGATACTGCCATAGGGGGGTTAATTGTTAGAGACTTCACTATACTAGGTTCAACTTTATGAGGCCGGGTGACTCGTTCCCTCCCTCGCTCCTTGTGCCGTCCCTAACTCAAGAACTGACCCAGGTACCCGTTTACAGCTGAGTAAACTGGAGCATGATGATAACATGTTGGTAACTTTTGCCGCAAGAGACGAGCGCCTGTACAGTATTACTTTTAGACTTTATTTCTGATACACCATTGAAGCCTGCAATGTAGTGGAGTATCTCCGCATACCTTGTTATATCATCGGATGTATAGTTCATTATGTATTCGTTACACTGGGTTAGCTCTCTATAGACTGTTGCAGTGCTCCACAACCAGTGAGCCGCGCCACCCCAGTGTGCCGAGGGTATCTGTCTGGTGTACCGTGACACCAGGCAGAAGGCACTATACAGTGGTATACAAAAGTATATGTTATGGCAAAATATTGCGAAAGAATTTCTCTCATACAAATCTACAAATAATAAGTTAAGTGATCATCATCCACCAACCTGTCACAATAAATTATGGAGCCATGTATTATGATTGAAGCGCATTAAAAAATATTTACCATACCTACCTACTTAAATATTATAGTGTGCCGTGGAATTTTGAAGGACACTTAAATGTGCCGTGAAGTAAAAACGGTTGCGGAGCACTGGTCTATTGTATCATCAAATGGAGTGGGCTGTATCAGTATAGTTCTTTGTATGACCAAATCTGGGTTATTTCTTTGTTTTTAACCTTCAGTTGTAGTGGGGCTGGCTACCTCGTCCTGTAAAACAGATCGGAACACTAGCTACTGCTGCAAAAGCACATGAATGCTTTGATGCAGGCTCCCTCCCTGCCCTCTGCGGTAATATATATCCGGTTGTCTATAGGCTGATTGAAAAGTCACTTCCGTTTTTTTAAATGGTTATTTCATATGAGGAACAGAGAAAACGCATATGGCCATCACCAATACCATTCCTGGAGAAAATCTACGGAGATATCAACAGCCTCAGGTTGACTACTGTTTTCTTTGAACTTATTCAAGTTGACATCTGAGGGCGAACGAAGAAAAAGAAGAAGAAGAAATGGTTATTTCTTCACTAATTTGTAAATAATTTTTATGAAACAAACGTAAAGTGACAGTAAAAACTGCTGACCGCTGTGGTGGAACAGATTGGATCCCCTGTGTGAGATACAGTCTGTTCAACACACTTTTTCATAGCAGACAGCAATTGCTGGTGTCTGTTGTAACCTAAGTTTATTGGTCATTTTAAATTTGATTTTATTATGCTTGTGTGATTTTTAAAATAGGGACGTTTCAGCAATTAAAAAATGGTGTCAGGCAGGGATTTGTACTGTCACCGGATCTGTTCAATCTGTACGGTGCAAATATAATGAGATCTCGAAGAGAACATGCCAGAATATCATTTGGAGGACATAATATAAACAACTTGAGATACGCTGATGATACAATCTTAATAGCAAATAGTGAAAAGGGGCAGCAGGAAATGGTTGTTAAAATAGTGACAGAAAGTGAAAATAAAGGCTGAGCCTTAATAGCAAAAAGACAGGAGTTAATGGTCGTGTCAAAGAAAATGGATTCACCAGAATGCACTATCAAAGTAACTGGAAGAGTTTTAAAACAGATCAATAGATTCAAATACCTCGGCATTTTAATGACATGGATGGAAGATGCATCTCTGAAGTGAAGAGCAGAATAGCTAAGGCAAACACAGCATTAAATAAAATGAAGAGTATTTTATGCAACAATTCTTTGTCATTGGAAGTAAGATAGAGAGTTCTTCGGTGTTATATAGAACCAATCCTGACTTATGGGAGTGAGTTAGTAAACAAGTAGGGAAAGCACTAGAGGCTACAGAGATGTGGTTTTACAGAAAAATGTTAAAAATACTATGGACAAGCAAAAAGAGTAATGAGGATGTCCTAACAGAGGCCAATGCGCAAAGGAAACTTATTTCACAAGTTAGAAAGAAACAATCCACTTTTGTTGGCCATGTTATGAGAAGAGGAAAGATGGAATATATCGTAACAACAGGTAAGGTTGAATGAAAAAGAGATAGAGGAAGACAAAGAGAGCAAATACTGGACAGTTTGACCTCGTGGCATGGAAGGAGGTCAAGAACAGAATTGATCAATTGTACTGGAGACAGGAAGTTGTGGAGAGACGTGATGGAGAGACATGATGGAGAGACATGATGGAGAGACACTAGTCATGGTACTTGAAGAAGAAGAAATGAATTTTAAAAACAAATACTTATTTGTCAAATGGCAGTAAGGAGTAATGCAGTAAGCGACCCATAGCTTGACTGCCTGCGTCAGGGTCAGCGAACCAGAGCTGACCAAGACCCTACTCCACCTCCATGTGGTGGTCCTGGAAACAGGCTGCATCACTGCAGTCTGGCTGAGGAGTAGGGATCGAAGAGGGAAGGCAAACCCAGTTCCAAAAAATGCCGTGCGGAAGTCGGATGTGTCGGCCGAAAGGCGCAAATACCGCAGCTGCGCTGTAAACGGACACAACGCAACCAACGTCATTTTCAGGACGAACGAGGAAGAAGGAAGAAGAAGAAAATGGCATTAATTATTCCTTTTTTTAATGACATTTGTTTCATGTACATCCAGTGGAAACAAGTGAGGATAAACAAATTTAAAAATAGGGAGTTACTATTCAATCACTCCCCTACACACACACACACACACACACACATTAATATAACTACTGTTTTTTTTACACTAATGTAACTACTGCTATCTACCGTAATATAACAAATGTTTGGTAATGAAGAAAATGAGCTTTGAACTTGTCTTGTTAAAATACTTACTTACGTAGTCGTTCCTCTTCTACCTTGGGCTGGGGTGTAGCGGTTTGCCAGAGAGCGACAAACTATCCTATCGGCGGTCTTCCTCCTGGCCAGGTTCCAATCTAGTCCTCGGTCCTTCAGAGATTGTCTAATGTTGTCCTCCCAGCGGACTCTGGGTCGTCCTGGAGATTTGGACCCCTGGCTTTTAGATTCCTATATTTGTCGCAGAAGCCGATCCCCTCCCACTCCGCAGACGTGGCCAAACCATCGCAATTGGGGCTGTTCTACTTGGGACTGCAGAGGCTGGGTTTTTAGGCCATGACGTATCGTCTGGTTGTGGACCATGTCTCTTCTTGTTATTACAACCACCTTTCTCACATACCTCATTTCTGAGGTGTCTTGTTAAATTACTGCACTAAACTCATGTACATAGCAGTAAACAGTTTATTCGTATTTCTTAGTGTTTTATTGACAGTTTAACGGTGGGGTCAGAGGCGGATCTACTATGAAGCTAATGAAGCTTGAGCTTCAGTGCCACCAAGTCCAATTTTCTCTATAATACGTTTCTTTCTCATCCTCCCGAAAACCTTTTTTTAATAAAAAGTGCCGCTCCAAGAGTTCAAGGTTCACGGTCCCAAAATGTAGATCCGCCACTGGGTGGGTTAATTTAAAACAGATGAGACGTCTTACTAGAACAAAGCCAACTGCCTACGTAACGGTCATAAGGTCTTCCTCGGGGACAAATAAACAGAAGAGAACCGAGAACTACGTTAAGTGCATGTAAAAAGAAAAAAAAAATATATATATATATATATATATATATATATATATATATATATATATATATATATATATATATATATATATATATATATATATATATATATATATATATATATATAGTCACCGGTTATATACTCATGAGACATGAATGTTTAAGCACAGTTGCTTTTGTTTTTTAAAGTTAGGTGCGTGTTTATGTCCAAAAATGCGTTGTTATGGGCGATAAAATCGAACATGTGTTTCTTTCATATTCTTCTTCTTTGATCCTTAGCCGCCGACCGTCAAAGCAGTCAGTAGCCATCACGCCTGTGGCGTCTTGTAGGGCAACAACAAATTGATTCCACTTTGCTCGGTCGGTGGCCATCCTTCGTACATGTGGTGGTTTTTGATGTTATGCAATGTTGTTGTTCTTTATTACTATTGTACTGAATGAGGTCAGCTGTGAAGGTCCCTGGTTATAACAAATTTTGGGTTGAGTGATCAGGGAACCTTTCTGCTACCACCTTATGACCTCAATCAGACCTATTCTTGACGAGTATGTATGATAGCTACGTCTAATGTCTAGGGTTATGCCAGTGTGGTGTGATGATAATTTAACATTAACACACACACACATAAACAAATATTAAAGTCTATGATCAAATGAACTAACACCTGGGTTAAATTTTTGGATGTAAATATTTTCTATACAATTTTATTGGTCCTGAACCTAGCATTCTTCTGGTCAGGACTTTCAAAATTAAAAGAACTCAATGTATATACATAAAATGCAAATTTTTTAACCCAAAGGGACAATTGTCCAAACAAATACTGTTAAAATATACTAATAGTGTTACTAAATTTTTAATATTACTGGTTTCTAACACTGGATGGCGGTTTGGGATTCTTTAATTATCCCCAGTTCTTTAATACACAACTTTCAATGTTTTATTCTTTGGGGAATATTTTTATTATGTTACACAAGGGTGCACTAGTCTTTGATGCTGATGAAAAATCAGGTGCCAGATATTATACTTATCTGGCACAACTTGAACTGTCAGTATTCTTGCTGTAAACGATCACTTTGATACTGGCCCAAAAGTAACAGGGTGGACTCTGTAGACCCCTGTCACTACTGGAAATGAAAAGACTTCTCAACTGCTTTTCACAGACATCTGGCACCGGGCTAGTGCCAGATAAAAACCCTGTAACAATGAAATAATGCTTCCTTGTTGATATCATACTTAAACTGTTATTTCTACAAATTATAATACATAAGAAATAAAGATCTGGGTCATATCTAATTGACCAACCCAGCGCATCCATTACAAAGTGTACCAGTGTTGTTCACATGTCTCTCCTCTCAAGGCGGCCCTACATCTGCAATAATATTATTAATCTTTCTTTTCTTCCATACAATAAGATAGGTGAGTGTAGCGAAATCTGTGAGATAATCGCTCATTTCAGTAAGATTTTAGTCCTATGATAATAAATACACCAGCCCTCATGTGTCTTACTATTTTCATCTTCAACGCCAGTAGAGCGCTGCCTTTTGTGCAGTGGAAATGCTTAAAAAAATGACCCGCCGTAAAATCTAACACGCTTTTAGTTTCGGTTTAGAAACGTACAATAAACATTTTAACATCTCGCCGATCTGCGGCACGAAACGGTGGGAAAAGTTTGAATTAACGTAATATGTTAACTTTAACACTAAAATTTGTAATAATTCGGACATTTCCCAGTAGTAAGAACGAGACGATTGTAATAATTAACGCCAACACTACCAAAGTTTTGAAAAACCCCTCTTCGCTCTGCAAGCGGTCTCTTTAATATATACACGCTGTGGGCAAAGCCAGCAGAGACAAACACACAGACGGTTTTCCATTTCCTCCTAACGGTAAAATTCTGACGTCACTCAAACGAAATGGTTATTTGAATAATGATAGAGACAGGGGGGAAGATGGCCGACTTGTGTAAAAGTTATATTTGACGATTGACAGTGACAAAACTGAAAAATCTAAACCATAAGGAAACTGACCATAAAAATCATATAGTAGAATAGCTTAGTGTCCCCTGAGCAAAAATATGTTTTAAAAAATATGGTAGTCCAAGTATTGGCCAAGTTATTGAGAAAATACTATATGTCTAAGAACGCTCGGACGGTCCGATTGTTGTTCTTGCTCGTTACACATAACGTTATTGGGGACGCAAGTTTAAAAAAAGAGGCATTGGAGTAATTCAAATCCTCTTGGTTGGTATAAGTGTATAGGAGTAAAGGGGGAGATAGGAAAAATGTTAACTAAAACTAAACATCTTTTTCTATTGGCAAGAGGCATAGTGGTCTCGTGGCCATTTGACTAGAAAATTTTATACAAACAACTACGTTGAGAGCAGATGTGATAAATTGTAAAATTAACTACTAATTCACAATCTGGACGAGGCAGAGCAAAACTGAGGCCATATTCTTTGCCAGTCAACGTTATTTGTGACATATTTCTTTGAACTAGTGAGTTTTTATTTCCTGTTACCATCCGGTGACAGGAAACCTGATGAGTGAGTGAAAAGTGAAAAGTCTCCATTTAAAAGTTGCTGTCAGCTGATAGCCTGAAGGAGCTTGTGTGTGGGTGCTGATCTATTATATCTGCAACGACATCCTGACTTATTATCGTCATACCAAGAATCCCAGGTGACACGTTAACAGCTGGGACATCTGACACTTCAGCCTAATAACCTGGTTCTTATCAAAATAAAACTGAATTATATGGGGAATGACGAAAACAACAGCTCCTCATAACCAATGACTAACACTAGCAGTTATTAAAGTTTTAGTCTGTGAATACACCTACAGGAACTCTATATAATAACATTACATTCATAGGACCAAGAGTCCATATTTTTAGTTAAAGCATTATATGTAAATATATTTCCTCATTTTCAAAGACCTGTACAAAAGAGATGGCGGGACAGGCAGATTAAATTGTACAAAGAAAAAAACATTCCAATTTTAAAAGAAAACTTTAACCACAGTCTTATTTATTTTCTTATAGTGAGTTAAAGTGTATTGTGTTGATGTACCATCATTATCCATTCAACCCTAGACACTAGAGACATCAGACACCAGCCACTAGAATCAAAATACGGACTGTGTGAGATCTAGGGAGGTAGCGTTAGGTTCCCTGATAATATATATCATTTTCATCATCATTCTTTTATAGTCAGGGGCCTACATGTGCTTGACCTCACACAGTTGACACAGACACAACTATCTTTCTTGTTAGGTATAACATCTTAACCTCCCCAGCAAAAATTACATTTGCTACATAAATTGGTAGGCTTGTCCGGGATTTGAACTTCTAGTACTACATATATTTTGGGTCCTGGTCTGGGTTTTAACTATAACAACATTTCTATTTACCCAGGGAATCCCCATTATTAATATTGCCCAAGATTTGGGAATTGATGAAGTGTCAGAGCCTGGATTAATTAATTAAAGATTTAGAACATTTTAGTATTTATCAGATGGCGGATTTGGCCAAGTTTCGCTCTGCCGCTGTGCAGATTGCCAAAGAGATGAACATGGAGGGTCAAGTTTTGATTGACTATGTCACCTCAGAATGTGATAAGTTTATTGCTAGGGAAGAACATAGGTTAGCTGAAGAGAGGAGAATGCAGTTAGAAGATGCTAGAGAGAAAGAAATTAAACGTTTACAAATTGAGGCTGAGAAGGAGGCTAGGGCCTTAGAGGCTGATAGAGAGGCTGAGATCAAGAGGCTCCAGTTTGAGGAGAAAAAATTAGAAAGGGAGGCTGAAGAAAAACGACTGCAAAGGAAAGCAGAAGAAAAGAGATTGGCTGCCGAAAGGGAAGCAGCAGATAAAAGATTAGAAAGGGAAGCAGAAGATAAAAGGTTGCAGAGGGAGCATGAGTTGCGACTAAGGGAGTTGGAGTTGCAAGGCCATGCTCCTGAAAATGGTCACAGCCCCTCTACCTCTGATATTACTGCTAGTCAGGGGCCTCCAACTCAGCTATGGGGTTTCACTTAGATTATTTTGTTGAGAGAGATGATGATATTGAATCATATTTAAGTAGGTATGAGGTATTAGCTACAACTTATGGGCTAGAAAAAGAAAGATAGAGCTTGAAGTTATCCCAAGGTCTTCGGGGAACAGCTTATGAAGTTTTTTTCCAAAATGAGCAGGGATGACCAAGACAATTATGACATGTTAAAGCAGGCTCTTTTGTTAAGATACGAAAAGAATGGTGAATTTTACAGGAAAAAGTTTAGAAATGCCAAGCTACTGTCGGGTGAGACTTATCACCAGTTCTCTGCACGTTTAGAGACTTACTTGGAGAAATGGACTGCTCTGGGGGAAAACCCAAGATCTTAAAGAAATGATCCTTATTGAGCAATTGAGAGAGTCCATGGCTCCAGACTTGAGAAAGTTTCTCATGGAACAGGGTGCAGAGAGGCTGGGGGAGTTACTTAATGTCGCTGAGAGGTATCAGGCAGCACAGGCAGAGGTAGCTGGCGCCAAAAAAAAGCATATAGATAATTATAGGGCCCCACAAAACTCAAATAGATTTGATAATAAAGATGAGACAAACAAGTTTAAGCAAAATTTTGATAGGCCACGTGTTGCGTACATATTTTTTATATGTCGCACAGATTACAGTTGATACGATTACAAATGAAAATGTAACTATCTGTTTGATAAAAGGATATTTATTTATGAACTTACAACTTTTAAGAAAGGGGAATAACTCAGAATAGTAAATGTGTATTTATTCTTTGTGTGATCGGTTCCTGTTTTGTTTCCGTGGATTGAACAAGCGGAGGAATCTAGATTTTATATTATAGCTGGAAACAGATTGTTCTCGCTTAAGGTTTTGCAGGAATATTGAAAGTCCGAATCTAGGTTTACTGTTTGTCTGTTTGAGACGATTCCGTCTTATATCATGTTATCTTTGTGTGTCTGGGCTGGTGTTACGTGCAGTCTTTGATATCTTACAATATTATACATTGGTATACTTGTTTATGTTCGCAAATATTTTGTAAACAAAATAGTGCTTAAGGAAAAGTCATTATTGAGTTACTTCCCTTGAAAGTTGTGTCGGCTATTTCGATCGAACTCCGCTGATAAATCCAGTTTTCTGCGATTTATTCTTTGTTTGGGTAGTAATAGATTGTTCTTGCTTCAGAATATCTATGGCCTGAATTTATGTGTATTGTTTGTCTGAGTAGGACGAGTCTGTCTTATATCTGTATATCTTTACATATCTAAGTCGAACTATATGTTCTGTTGTCTCTAGGGAGGTCAAAGGCTATTCGGCGGATGTGTCGCTAGAGTGTGGTGTGATTTGGCTTCGTCCCGATAGGGACTGTGTTTTCTATGTCGGCTTGTCGCCTGGGAAAAAGTGATCTCAGTATTTGTGGGGAAAGTGATAGTCGTCTAGACCTATCGTGTATGCTTTACCCCAGTGTTCATTCTTATTACCAAGGAATGGCAAATTCATATTTCTGAAAAAACCAAGGTAATAAAAGATACTCTTTGAACTCTCGTACGAAGCCACCATTTTCGATAGGTACGATTTGAATGTCTAAGAGAATATATTTGACTCGATGAAAACGACTTCGATTCCTAGCAGCACTATACCCTGTAGAATGCAGTCAATTGTTCATGACCAAATCTACAGAGCAATGAAAGATTTAATGAATGACTAACTTTAGGACAGATTCCTTATCTGTATCCAAACGTGAGTGACAGCTCACGAGTGAAGCCATCTTGGAACCAAAACATGTAGTGACTTTCAAGAAGAGAAAAGGGATGCCCGTATTATCGCTTGTTTAGTCCAGAGATCACTGCTACACATGAGAACCCATTGCTAGCGGTTCAATATTATTATATGAAAAAATATGTGCTGAACATTAAGTTGGAGAATCGTCGCTAGACGAGATTAGGTCTAGAAGCCATCTGAAATATTATTTATAAGCTGACGTGCTCAGTCAGTGAAGTCAGTTGATATATATGTATGGGCGATACTGAGTGCTTGGCTACTGACAGTCCATTATACAATTATTCTACATGAGTGCCCATGTAACATTGCAAGACCATTTATCCACTGTACTATGATGTATTATGCCAACCTGTGATTTGTCACTATCTGTGCTGTCGAGTGTATACGTCCAATTAAACTGTAGAAAGGTACACAGTCGTTGGTGTCGATGACTTCCAGCCATACATGAGTGTGAGAAAAGAACATTTGTCAACACCACGAACCCTTATTATCATTCGCACATTATACACTCAATCCATGTCTACACACCACTGCGTAGGTCAAGTTGACATTCCATACACTCCAGTGGAGCAAACAACACCATAGAGATCTTATCAACTGATGATGATGATGATGTCTGCTTCCATCCACTTATATTTATCTTTTGGTGGATACCACTAACTGGAATAAAATAACAACCTTATCAACTTTATCAACTGGTGGACCAGCTTTCTGGGTTTGACCTCGCAGAAGTTCAGAAGTCAACAGATTACCGATACCAGACCGTTCCTGTGGCTGATACGACATACTTGCAGTATTGGTTTGCTATTTGTCAACACTTTGTCACGTGACCTGTCAAGTGAATGCAGTATGTAGGTCAGCGTTGTTGACATTTTTACATTAGACATTACAGAGTTTCACAGAACAGTTGGATCAATTCTTGTCAATATTAACAGGAAGACAGTATGAGTGAACTAAGAAGTCCTATTTTCATCGATGGATCTTCTTGTTTTCTGTATATGAACTTTAATATTTAAGGCCAGAATGTTTAATTGAATAAAGTGGCAGTTTGTTTATTTTCATAAAAATAACTTTGCCATTACTGTAAAACTGAGCCTATTTTGCAACACATACTATCATACACATAGTTTATATATATATTTATGTTTACATGTTATTTGTTTGTATAGTATGTTAGTTTCTATGTCAGCGGGTTGTGTTTAAGGTTGGGCGGCGTCCTCACAACAGTATATCCCACGTCATAGAGGGTCCGTTGTGGGCGTTTTCTATAGGTGCAATTTTCTTGATTGAAAATTTGCTGCGACAACTGTTGCTTTTGTGTTAGCTGTGAAGACTGTAATTATTGTTATTTTTGTAATATTTCTTTGTTCTTTAGTTTTGTTTTGATTTGTTTGTAATTTGTTGGTCTAACCTTTTCTATCTTTCAGTTCTATTCACAATTTATATTCATATACTGTGACGTCATTTGTGTTGTTATTCTTTGCAGATTCAGTGATTATTTTCATTGATTTCCCTATTTGATTTATTTTGATTTCTGCAAACGTTCTTGTATTGTCAGTCCTATTTGTACTTTATGTATTCTGTTGGTTGACATATGTTTTATATAGGTATATTTCATAAGACACAATTGCCTGTGCACTGCACTTGGATTATGGTATAAACCAGTACCTGATTATTATTACTGTTATACAAGACCTTATTAAGGCTTGTGACCCACAGATATTGGGATAGTATACTGATTAATCAAGTCATTAAGAACTTGTGGTATTATTATTATTTCAGGTGATTAGTATTATTGTTAGACACCATGTCTACATTAGAATACTTCATTATACAAGGGAAAGCCCTTGATAAAACTGGTCAACAATTAGAACAATGGGCAGTTGCTCAATATGACAAAGCATTAGCTGCAGAAGAGAGAAGAGCTATGGCAGAAGAGAAAAGATTAGAAAGAGAAGCTGAGGCTGCTGCTGAACAAAAGAAATTGCAGATGCAGGTGGAGGAAAGGAGATTTGAAGCTGAACAAAAAAAAATTAGAAAGAGAAGCTGCTGCGGAACAAAAAAGATTAGACAGTGAAGCTGAACAAAAAAGATTAGACAGGGAAGCTGAACAACAAAGATTAGACAGAGAGGCTGAAGAAAAAAAAGCAATAAGAGAACATGAATTTGAGTAAGAGAAATTGAGATTGACATGTATGAGTAATGTTAATCAGGCATCTAGTGGTAATGGTAAACCTTCTACTTACAAGGTTAAGGTTCCACCGTTCAATCAGTCCAGTGACGATATTACATTCTGGCTGGATAGATTTGAACGTTCTTGTCGTACACATAATGTGGATAAATCACAATACGCTAATCAATTATCAGAAAACTTGAAAGGTGAATCTTTGACTAGATTATGCCTTGTAGGAGAAGCAGATAAGGATAATTATGATGTCATTAGGGCGGCTTTGATAAAAAAATATCAGCTAAGTGAGGAAGGCTATCGCCTTTTATTTAAAACGATGGTGCCTGAGACGGGTGTAGAATTCTCAGAATTCACTGCAAAGGCACGTCTCACAGTTGATCGTTGGATTGAGCTTTCCAAAACAGAAAAAACGTATGAAGGACTTATGGATTTGTTGCTCAGAGATAAGATTATGTCATGTGTGAACAAACCTTTCCTTGAATTTATACATGAGCGTAAACCCAAATCTCTAAAAGAAATGGAAGAATATTGTTCCCAATATGTCACTGCACACCCCGACGTGACTTTTGGCAACACTAAGATTAAGGAGAGTATGCCAGTTGCTTCAGCAACACCATACAATCCCAATTATTCACACAGATTTCAGGGACCTCAAAACAGATTTGATAAAAAAGGTAACCATAATAGTTATCAAAACCAAGGTAACCAATCATTTCAGGGTTCTTCTTCAAAGAACTGGAGACGACCTGATAGCTCTCGACACAGGGGTGGTCATAATTATAGGAATTTCCGTAGAGGAAGTAATTATAGAAACTATCAGGGTTATCCGTCTTGGAGTCAACAAGATCATAATTACAGAGATACTCATTATAATGAATATGATAATGGTAACCAAGGAAACTATGACTCAAACCCAAATAGGGGTTACAATAGAGGTAACAATAACTACAGAGGTGATAATAACCGAGGTAGATCTCAATACAAAAGACATAAACCACATTTTCAGGCAAACTCTGCACAACAAGAGTCCCATGAAGCCTATAAACAGAGTAAAGATAATAATGATGCTAGTAATAGGGCATGTGCCGCTTTTGATTTTGGGAGAGCATCTCAGTGCCCCCAATGCAAAACGTTATTTGAGCCAACCACAGTGTCTACTTTAAGCTGTGGCCATCCTCTTCCTGCTCTTCCGGCATCAGTCGCGCATGATGGAAGAGGTTCTCTTGTCTTACATAAGGGTTTAGTGAATAACAATCCAGTCTCTGTGCTATTTGATTCTGGATGCACCACAATTGGTGTTAGGCAGTCACTCGTAGATCCTTCCCGTGCCACTGGACAAGTAGTCAAATGTGTAACATTTGGCGGCACATTAGAGAAATACTCTACTGCTATCATTAGGATTGCTACTCCTTTCTTTACAGGAGATGTACACGCATGTCTTCTTCCGAATCCGATCGCTGACCTCATCATCGGTCGCATTCATGGAGTCAAGGAATGCACTCCGCAACAAATTTCCACGTGGGAAAGGCAAAACATGCAGATTGCTAACGCTGTAGTCACTAGAGCTCAGGCTCTTAATATGCCTCAAACTTCATCTACTGAAGATAATGAAGTGCATAACCAAGATAATCCCTTGGTAATTTCTCGTGACTCGTTTATAAAACAGCAAGAAGATGATCCCACTCTGAAGAAATTCTTCATTCTTGCAACTAAAGGTGATCCGAATAAAGACACAAGTCGTAAATCGTGGATTACAAAGAAGAATGGCGTACTTGTACGTATGGTTCAAGACTCCATTACGTCAAGTCATTCTCAAATCCTGGTTCCCAAGAATTTGAGAGTTAAAATTTTGCAGCACGCTCACGACTCTCAGTGTGCTGGACACATGGGTTTTTCCCGTACTAAGTCAAGAGTCCTTGCGGCTTTCTTTTGGCCATTGGTAAACAAGGACATACGGATTTATTGTCGATCTTGTAAAGTATGTCAGGAAGTTAAATCCAAAGGTCCACGGCATGCTGCACCCATTCAGGCGGCGGACATTCCTATTCGGCCGTTCCAAAAAATGGCTATAGACATTATTGGTCCATTTAAGATCAAGTCTGCCAGAGGACATCAGTTTATCTTGACGTGTGTTGATATGTGCACACGTTGGCCAGAGGCTATTCCTCTGAAGAGCATTACTACTGCTGATATTGCAGATGCTCTGTGGCTTATATTTTCTCGTCTGGGGTTCCCCGGAGAAATATTGTCAGACCATGGCACCCAACTAATATCAGATACCATGTCTCAAGTAATGTCTACTCTGCAGATAGATAGATCTTTAAGTAGTATCTACCATCCAATGTCTAATGGTATGGTCGAACGCCTTAATAGAACACTTAAAAACTTACTGGGGAAGATAACTGAGGATCATCCTCAAGACTGGGACAGAGTTTTACCTGCGGCCCTCTTCGCTTACAGAGAGGTACCCAATGAACATACGGGATTTTCTCCCTTTGAACTCGTCTTTGGCGCGCGTCCGCGTGGCCCTATGTCGTTGCTTCACGATCTCATAACATCTGACAATATTGACGATGACACAAAGTCATCCTACGAATATGTCATCGCGTTGAGACAAAAGATTATCGAAGCATGCAAATTAGCAACTTCTTCTTCTGAATTTGCGAAACAGAAGGCAAGGCAATTTGCCAATAAGAAGAGATGCTTACGACAACTTTGTCCTGGTGACAAAGCATTTGTATTACTACCTTGTAGGGAAAACAGATTACTTATTTCTTGGAAAGGTCCGTACGATATAATATCGAAAATTTCCGATGTCGACTATATTGTCGATATTGATGGGAAGCATAAAACCTTCCACATCAATATGCTTACTGAATTCCATGAACGTCCGGATTATTTGCAACCCATTTTCCAAGCAACGGACAATTCTCCAGTACAACATGGTCATTACTCATCACTGTCCGTGATACAGGATGAGGAAACAAGTTTTTCAGATGTAAATCTTCCTCTTCCAATGATCCCACTTCATTCTAGTGAATCATGGAAGAACGTTACTGTCTCTCCTGATTTGTCTCTAGGAGAACAGCGACAAGTTTCAACTATGTTGCAAACATTTCAGGATGTACTCACTGACATCCCTGGACAAACGCATGTCATTGAACATGACATTGTTCTAACTGACCATACTCCTATTAGGGTTAGACCTTATCCTATACCTATACATTTTCAAGCACAGGTCGAGAAAGAGTTGGATGAGATGATAGATTTGAAAATAATCGAACCATCCACCTCTGCATATTCTTCGCCGATGGTTATTGTGCGTAAAAAAGACAATAACATACGTCTTTGCGTTGACTATCGAAAATTGAATCAAGTAACGAAGTTCGATGCCGAACCTATGCCTTTACTGGAAGAGCTACTTACTCGACTCTCCAAATCTCATTTTTTTTCACTAAACTTGATTTGTCTAAAGGATATTGGCAAGTTCCTTTATCTGAACGCGCCAAACCTCTCACGGCTTTTTCAACACCTAGAGGTTTGTTCCAATGGAATTTTATGCCTTTCGGTCTTATGAACGCACCAGCTACATTCGTACGCATGATGCGCCGAATCCTATCTTATCGGTCAGATGTCATTGCATATCTAGACGACATCTGTCTTTTCAGCGATACTTGGGAAGATCACTATTCGGGGTTAGATGAATTGCTGTCTACTTTGCGTGAGCACAACCTGACAGCGAAACCCTCTAAAGCCTATATTGGTTTTAGCGAAATTTCTTTCCTAGGCCACCGAGTTGGTCATGGTTTCCTAAAGACAGAGGACCATAATACTAGTAAGATACTTAACATCTCAATCCCTAAGACTAAAAAAACAGGTGAGAAGTCTGTTAGGTCTTATTCAATTTTATGGCAGATTCATTCAGAATCTATCCTCTATCATGGCACCTCTCTCAACACTTCTAAAGAAAGGTTCGCCTAATGTGGTCCACTGGTCTCAGGAATGCCAATGCTCTCTGGATAAGATTAAAACATTGTTTTCAACACCACCTATTTTAGTGCTACCCACTAAAGATAAGACATTCGTTCTTCGTAGTGACGCTTCATCCACTGGGATTGGAGCGGCACTAATGCAAGAGTACTCTGGAACTCTGCATCCTGTAATGTATATTTCCAGAAAACTTAATGCGGCAGAAAGGAATTATTCGGTTTTAGACCGTGAGCTATTAGCTATGGTTTGGTCGATCCTCAAACTACAGAGATTCCTTCTAGGCGCACATTTCATAGTAGAAACTGACCAAAAAGCTCTTACTGCTATACAGAGTAAGAATTTGAAGAGCTCGAGGTCTACTCGATATGCAATTGCTCTTCAACCTTTTCACTTCTCTGTGCGAGCTATTCGTGGATCAGATAATGTGATGGCAGACATTCTGTCAAGATGCCCACATGATTCCACATAACTATTAGGGCTTAGACTTCTTGATATGTCTAGTTCTATAGTAGTTCCTTTTCTATATCATGATAGATACACATTCGTAATTTAATAATATAATGATTGTATCACTACATAGCGGTTCATTGATGTTTATTCACCGCTGTACTTTGATGATTTTTTCTTCATAAATCATAAATTTAAGATATCTAATACGAAATGATGATATGAATTTTTTTTTAGGCATTGTGTAATTGCCAGAATTGTATTATACTTTGATGACACCTTCCTGGAAAAATATACTTGTAGAGAAATAATTTCTCTCAGTTTATGAGACACATTCTCACCAGTCGCTCGATAAGTCGACTTAGCCTCATATTAGGCGTTATAGGTATTCCTGATATTTTCATCTGCGCATTATTCATGCGTTGTGAGCCTATTGTACGTTGCTCCTAGATGTATTTCAAAAAAAAAAAAAAAAGTTCCATTTTTTTTTTTTTTCCCGGGAGGTGTGGTAAGACTGTTACGTGCAGTCTTTGATATCTTACAATATTATACATTGGTATACTTGTTTATGTTCGCAAATATTTTGTAAACAAAATAGTGCTTAAGGAAAAGTCATTATTGAGTTACTTCCCTTGAAAGTTGTGTCGGCTCTTTCGATCGAACTCCGCTGATAAATCCAGTTTTCTGCGATTTATTCTTTGTTTGGGTAGTAATAGATTGTTCTTGCTTCAGAATATCTATGGCCTGAATTTATGTGTATTGTTTGTCTGAGTAGGACGAGTCTGTCTTATATCTGTATATCTTTACATATCTAAGTCGAACTATATGTTCTGTTGTCTCTAGGGAGGTCAAAGGCTATTCGGCGGATGTGTCGCTAGAGTGTGGTGTGATTTGGCTTCGTCCCGATAGGGACTGTGTTTTCTATGTCGGCTTGTCGCCTGGGAAAAAGTGATCTCAGTATTTGTGGGGAAAGTGATAGTCGTCTAGACCTATCGTGTATGCTTTACCCCAGTGTTCATTCTTATTACCAAGGAATGGCAAATTCATATTTCTGAAAAAACCAAGGTAATAAAAGATACTCTTTGAACTCTCGTACGAAGCCACCATTTTCGATAGGTACGATTTGAATGTCTAAGAGAATATATTTGACTCGATGAAAACGACTTCGATTCCTAGCAGCACTATACCCTGTAGAATGCAGTCAATTGTTCATGACCAAATCTACAGAGCAATGAAAGATTTAATGAATGACTAACTTTAGGACAGATTCATTATCTGTATCCAAACGTGAGTGACAGCTCACGAGTGAAGCCATCTTGGAACCAAAACATGTAGTGACTTTCAAGAAGAGAAAAGGGATGCCCGTATTATCGCTTGTTTAGTCCAGAGATCACTGCTACACATGAGAACCCATTGCTAGCGGTTCAATATTATTATATGAAAAAAATATGTGCTGAACATTAAGTTGGAGAATCGTCGCTAGACGAGCTTAGGTCTAGAAGCCATCCGAAATATTATTTATAAGCTGACGTGCTCAGTCAGTGAAGTCAGTTGATATATATGTATGGGCGATACTGAGTGCTTGGCTACTGACAGTCCATTATACAATTATTCTACATGAGTGCCCATGTAACATTGCAAGACCATTTATCCACTGTACTATGATGTATTATGCCAACCTGTGATTTGTCACTATCTGTGCTGTCGAGTGTATACGTCCAATTAAACTGTAGAAAGGTACACAGTCGTTGGTGTCGATGACTTCCAGCCATACATGAGTGTGAGAAAAGAACATTTGTCAACACCACGAACCCTTATTATCATTCGCACATTATACACTCAATCCATGTCTACACACCACTGCGTAGGTCAAGTTGACATTCCATACACTCCAGTGGAGCAAACAACACCATAGAGATCTTATCAACTGATGATGATGATGTCTGCTTCCATCCACTTATATTTATCTTTTGGTGGATACCACTAACTGGAATGAAGATTGTGTCTTCTAGGACTGTTTTAGTCTATGTGTTCCCCAGTATTATTTCTATTACGCCAGAAAAGAGTTTTTGTGCTTGCTATTGATTCTTGGCCAAGGTAAACGTACTTTTACTGACTTCGTTCCTAGGCTTACGATGGGTTATGTTTAGGCCTACATGAATCTACTTATGTTCAGATGTCAGAACGACATATCGTTTAGCAGCACTAAGAATGTTTCTACACAGCAATTATGAGGACAGATAATGCTGATATTGGTGGAAACTTTGATATCCTTATGAAGTGAATCTTTCTAGAAGTTTTGTCATCTCACCGTTGTGTGAGCGATGTTAAGGACCAAGGAAGCCATCTTGGAATCCGAATTATTGTCAATCATTCATCAGAGAACAGGGTTGTCCCTTACTACCCGATAATGATCCAGAGATCACAGTTATGAAAGAAAGATCTATTATGGGAGATTTAGCATTTACTCCGAAGATATGTGCTGAATGCTATTTGAAAGAATCTACGCTAGAGTACAAGCTACACTCATGCTAAGAGAGATTCTGTACAAGAGTCACTATGAACATTATGTGTAAACTGACGTGATCTGCCAGTACAACCTGATATATATATATATATATATATATATATATAGATGTGGACTAACTATAGAACTCTGAATGCTTGTCTACAAATGTTCCAGTATGAGGTTATCCAGCATGTATGCTAACTTAAGATGATACACCATTGATCAACACCATGCTGTTTATGTCGTCATGTGTTCCTGTAACCATACACGTACTGTTCCAGTGTGCGTCTCATTAAATATTATAAAAAGAACACAGTAGTTCCAGTAATCCTTAACTTCCACCTGTGATTGGAGTGAGTTAGCTGTGAACAGTCTGACACCATTCTTTACAGTGGTGTGCCAGCTTCCTGGGTCAACCTGCACAGTGGACATATTTGAGAAGTCAGCTACTGAGACCAGACCATTCCTTAAGGCCTGTTACGACACACGTAAACACCAGCAATACAACTTTACAGTCGATGTCAGCGCGACCTGTCCTATCGAGGTATACAGTAACTAGGTCAGCGTTTGTTGACATTTTTTTGTTGATGGACATTTGCCATAGAACAGACAGCGTTACACAGCAAGTTTGTTTGGAACAGACAGCATTACATATCAGTGTTGGAACATATATTTGACAGTGTTTGCAAAATGTACAGTGCAACTGAAGCGAGAAGTCTTACTTGTGATTCTGAGGAACTGTAAACAGTGGATTCTCCTGCACTGCCATAGTTTGTGTTGAACTTTTATGATTTAGGCCAGATTTGATTATTTAATAAAGTACCATAGTACTGTAGCATTATTGCGTATAACTGTGCCTTCTTCGCAACACATTCTATCTGCAACACATTACATTACATTACATTATATTATAAATATTTATGCTATATGTACATTTATGTTTACATGTTTATATGTGATATTTGTTTGTATTTTGCGGGTTGTTGTTTCGGTTGGGCGGAGTCTCCCTTAGATCATACCACGTGATAGAGGTCGTCTATTGTGAGCGTTTTCTATAGGGTGAGCAAATTTCCGATACTGGAATTTGCAAAGCGACTGCTGTTGCTATTTTTTTTTTTTTGGTTAGTTGTGACGATATGGTCAGTGTTGTTTTCGGAAGTTTCTTCACATTCTTTAGTTTTGTTTTGATTTGTTTGTAATTTGTTGGTCTACCCTTTGCTATCTTTCAGTTTCATACAACATTTATATTTATATACTGTGGCGTTATTTGTATTTGTTATCCTCTTGCGGTTTTTTTATTATTATTTTTTCCATTTGATTTATTTGATTTCCGCAAATGTTTTCATGTTGTCTTGTATAATTGTTTTTTTTATGTTCTTGATCGACATACACTATTTAAAATATAGTTGATCATATGGATTTATGTGAAAGAATCAACTGATGATTAATGTTGATTAGATAAGACACTATTTCTTGTGCATTGCACTTATGTTATAGAGCAGTGTTTCCCAAACTTTTTTGGGTCACCACCCCCTTGGCTCCCAGGGCATGACCCCAGCGCCCCCCTGCATTTTCCCAAATTACATAAAAAAATGTAAAGAGTGAAAAATAAGAGCAACTGTTAATACAGTAAAACTAATTGCTCAGTTTATTGCATTGTAATATAAAGCTACAGATACGCTTATTTATTAACTTAATTTTAAAAGAAAAACTTAATTACTTAATGCTGTAAAACAAACAGCAGTATGCGAAAGTAAATTAGTAACAAACTTACTTCATTTTTAACTTCAGTGAGATGGATATGCCTGGTGTAGTGATATCAGCTTCTCAACATCAGGCTGAAAGTTACTTAGAAGGAGTCTCAGATCCCCACGTTCAGTAATCTACAGTCTGTTTCTCTGCTTCGAAAGAAGTTGTACAACCGCGCTGAAACCACGCTCTACTAACTAAATACGATGTTGGAAAGGCAATACAGAACATCTTAACCTTTCCCCACACTGCAGGGTAGCATTCAGAGATTTCTTTCTGCAACCAAAAGTCTTGATATGATTTCTTGAACATTGGCTTAAGCTCAACGTCATTTTGTAGCGATATCAGTTCCTCTTCCACCCTTCCTAGTTCCTCAATGCATGTGTCCAGGAATGGATTTATTATCCAGTCTGGAATCAGTCTGGGATCAAAAGAAGACCCTGAAACCTCTGAGACATGTCTTTATGCAGCATATCTTGATGTGCACAATATACTTGTAGATTATCCTCTGGTATTTTGTCTTTCTCTTCCAACTCTAAGAGGCTGGGAAATTAGATTAACTCGTGACGGCCAATATTACGTTTGAATAGCGTTAATTTGGCCAGAAACGTGGAGACGACAGATTTGACTTTTATAAGATTAATATCATTTCCTTGCAGTTGTAGATTTATTTCGTTAAACTTTGTGAATAAATCTGACAAATATGCAATGTCTTACCTGATATTCGTTAGGTCTGTACTGAGCGAAGCATGCGAGTCTTTGAAGAATTCTACCACAGTTTCAAAAAGAGCATAAAAGCGTCTCAGACAATTTCTTTTTGAGAGCCACCTGACTTCTGTGTGCATCAGCAAACGTTCAAACTGTTCATCATTCTCAGTACAAAGCTCTCGAAATAGTCGAGAATTGAGAGAATGGGACTTAATTTTGTTAATCGCTGTGATACCAGTATTTAATGATTTGTGAAGCCGATCACTTAGATTTTTTGCGACAAGATGTTGTCTGTGAATTACACAGTGTATTGTAAATATACCAGGTACAGCTTCTTTTAAGAAAGCGATAAACCCGCGGTAACAACCTATCATTGATGGTGCCCTATCTGTTGCACAAGCAAGAATGTTAGTAAGCGGGATGTCCTTCTCTTTGAAAGATTTCTCTACTACACGAAATATTGACTCTCCTTTTGTATCAGTTACTAGTTGCTTAGCAAATACCAACTTTTGAACCAAGCTTTCATCTTTTACGAAGCGAACATAGGCGAGAAGCAAAGATTCGTTGCTAGGCAAAGTTGACTCATCCAACTGCAATGCAAATTCTGTTGTCCTAAGTATGTTGCACAATGTATTTTCAACTTTCTCAGCCATTTCTTCTATTCTTCTTTGAACAGAGGTATTGCTGAGCGGAATTGCTATAATTATTTGTTCAGGTGACTTTTGCATAACTGTACCAACAAACTCCCTTATAGCTGGCAAAATCAAATTTTCTGCGATTGTATGAGACTTTCCAGATTTAGCTATCAGCAATGAAATTTTGTATGAAGCTCGCAAACCATCACAGCTTTGTTGTGAAGTGTTGACAAACATGTCACGGACTGTTTTACGTTTCTGAAAGTTTTCACGAAGTGACTGAAAATATACTACTGGACAAAAGTTAAGGGCCACCAAGAAAAACTCTTCTGAAACAAGAAAAACACATTTCTGTGTGCACTAGGTTAATTGTTTTTAAATTTCCAAAAACTGGGTCACTTTAACACGCACGTGAAAATTGCCATCGTTTCTGCAAAAAAAAAAAAAAAAACTCGTGGTTTTTGCAACATGCACTTACTAGTTCAAAAGGTGAAAAAGTGAGTTGAATTTCTTTTTGTTAGTAAGTCACACATTATTAAAAAACACCTTGACTGATCTTTTCCACGGATGAATCAACTTTATTTTGTAATAAATTGTTTACACCTGGTTGCATTTAATTGGTCCATAGAGGAGTTTTCCTTGGTGGCTCTTAACTTTTGTCCAGTAGTATATGTCAAACTTTTATCTGTTTTATCTGGGTGAATTTTTTTCAAATGTTCAAGTAGTCTGCAAGGTTTCATCGCCTCATTTGAAAAGGCCCTCTCACATAATAGACACATTGGCAGTTGTTGGTTATTTAGTGCTGGAATAAATTCATATTTCAGATATTCCACGCTGTATTGTCTGCACTTCTTTTTGGTTTGTTCTGCTTTTGCCATATTTGTTCTGAATTCTAGAGCAAAGAATTGATTTTACAATTTTGCAGATAGAAAAATGTTCGTCGAGTAAACAACAAAAGCTGATTTAAAAGTGGCTTACAAAAATGTTGACACAGATGGTGTTACCAGTTTACTCGTCTATTTTATAAAGTTTCTTAACCATAGCCATAAATAAATGAGAAAAATACAACAATCAGAAAAAACAAACACAATTAGCAACAGCCACACCAACACTGAAGTAACCCAATAATCATTTCATAAAGTATAATAATAGTTATATAATATGAACAAAATATAAAATAACGCACTATATTGACAGGTCTTCAGATTTAAAAATTGAGAGACAGTAACCTAACTACAAAGTGTGGAGATCCCGGTAACAAATTAAAAGGATGTAATATAATGGATTGAACAGAAATATTCAATATACGGCAAATCTGTATTAAAATGTATCTGCTTAATTAATAATTAATGTTAGTAAAACTGGTGCTAGCTCTGTGCAAACAAACAAAAAATTTAAGTAAGAAAACTTACCTTATCGACTGGATGAAATTGTTTGATACCCGGTACACTCTTATTTGAAACCACTGTTTACAAAAGAAAAGCTGAGAAAGTTTGTTGGTTTTGCTCACAGCCAGCGCAAAGTTGAAATAGACGGGAAACGTACATCGCGCCAGTCGATTTATGAAAAGTCTGCATGTAATGTAGGAAAGCCGGTTCAGAGGATCAAAGACTGATTTATAATGCCAAGTACCTTTAAAATAAATTCCGCAACAAAGCAAAGTTGGTACTTTCTGAATCACCAGCAGGTATCTAATTTCGTCCATGCCATCGGCACGGATCATTTCTCTTCCTTCAGGAGTGAACGAATGGACAATAGGTGTTTGGTTAACCCCCTTTCCTAGCAGTTCCCGATTACCGTTTATGGTCAGCGATGGTTACCTGAGCTCAGAATGACACGCATGGACGAAACTATGCCTTGCTTAATGATCCTAGTAATACAACCATCCACATCGTCCCCGCTTCACTGATGCTGTCTCTCAAATCCACAATTCCTTTCTCCCCCGCACGTACTGAATTTAGCTTGTCAAATCCTGAACCCCCCTTACTACTAAACGCCCACTGTTTACTACTGAACGCCCCCCTCTGGCCCATTTTTTCCGTATCGCCCCCTTGGACCCTTCCAAAGCCCCCAGGGGGCGGTACCGCCCACTTTGGGAACCACTGTTATAGAGTATTGCAACAATTTATAATTGTTAGTTTTAAAAAAATATACAATACCGTGATAAGACTTGTCTCACACAGACATTGTGATTGTGTGCTGATTAATACAGTGATTAAGAACTTTTTGCTATATTACCTTGAAATATATTTTATTATTATTGTTTCAAGTGAGTAGTATCATTGTCAGACATCATGTCTACATTAGAATACTTTATTGCACAAGGGAGATCCCTTGATAAGACTGGTACAGACTTAGAACAATGGGCAGTTGCTCAATATGACAAAGCATTAGCTGCTGAAGAGAGAAAAGCTGCTGCAGAAGAGAGAAAAGCTCTGGCTGAAGAGAAAAGATTAGAAAGAGAATTTGAACAAAAGAAATTGCAGATACAGACTGAGGAAAAAAGATTCCAGATGGAAATGGAAAAAGAAAAGATGAAGCTGCTGCGGCTGCTGAAGAGAAAAAAGCAATGAGAGAACATGAACACCAAAAAGAACTTTTAGCATTTGAGTTAGAACAGTTAAAATTAACAAACATAAGTAATGTTAATCAAGCATCTGGTGGTAATGGTAAACCCTTTACTTACAAGGTCAAGGTACCAGCGTTCAATCCTTCCAGTGATGACATAACATTCTGGTTAAATAGATTTGAACGCTCTTGTCGAGCCCATAATGTGGACAAATCACAATATGCTAACCAGTTGTCAGAAAATTTGAAAGGTGATTCTCTGACTAGTTTAAGTTTGGTTGAAGAGGCTGACAAGGATAATTATGATGTTATTAGGGCAGCCTTATTAAAGAAGTACCAGTTGTCTGAGGAAGGTTACCGGAATTTGTTTAAGACAATGGTTCCTGAGGCAGGTGTAGAATTCTCAGAATTCATTGCAAGGACACGTCTTACATTTGATCGTTGGATTGAGTTGTCCAAAACAGAAAAGACATATGAAGCCCTTATGGACTTGATACTCAGAGATAAGATTATGTCAAGTATAAATAAACCATTCCTTGAATTCTTACATGAGCGTAAACCCAAGACACTAAAAGAAATGGAACAGTATTGTACCCAATACGTCACTGCACATCCAGACGTAGCTATTAGCAATACTAAGGTTAGGGAAGGTATGCCAGTTGCTTCAGCAACACCATACAACCCTAATCACTCACGCAGATTCCAAGAACCTCAAAATAGGTTTAATAAAAAAGGTAGCCATAACGGTTATCAGAACCAAGGTAACCAATCATTTCAGGGTTCTTCTTCGAATACCTGGAGACGAGCCGACAGCCCTCGATTCAGAGGTGGTCATAATTATAGAAACTTTCGCAAAGGAAGTCATTATAGAAATTATCCAAGTTTTCCCTCATGGAGACAACAAGATCATAATTACAGAGATACTCATTATAATGAATATGATAATAGTAACCAAAGGAACTATGACTCAAACCCAAGTAGGGGTTATAACAGTGGAAACAAGGATAATTACAGAGGCAATAATAACAGAGGTAGAGCACAATACAAAAAACATAAATCTCATTACCAGGCGAACTCTGCTCAGCAAGAGTCCCACGAATCCTATAAACAAAATAAAGATAATGATGACTCTAATAATATGGCATGTGCCGCTTTTGATTTTGGGAGAGCATCTCAGTGCCCCCAATGCAAAACATTATTTGAGCCAACCACAGTGTCTACTTTAAGCTGTGGCCATCCTCTTCCCGCTCTTCCTGCGTCAATCGCGCATGATGGAAGAGGTTCTCTAGTCTTACACAAAGGTTTAGTAAATGACAATCCAGTCTCAGTACTTTTTGATTCTGGATGCACAACAATTGGTGTTAGGCAGTCACTAATAGATCCTTCTCATTCTACAGGCAAAGTAGTCAAATGCGTAACATTTGGCGGCACCATAGAGAAATACTCTACCGCTATCATTAGGATTGCTACTCCTTTCTTCACAGGAGATGTACACGCATGTCTTTTGCCGAATCCGATCGCTGATCTTATCATCGGTCGCATTCACGGAGTAAAAGAATGCACTTCGCAACAAATTTCCGTTTGGGAAAAGCAAAATATGCAAACTGCTAATGTTGTAGTCACTAGAGCTCAAGCTCTCAATATGCCTGAAACTTCATCTACTGAAGATATTGAAGTGCATAACCAAGATGATCCCTTGGTAATTTCTCGTGACTCGTTTATAAAACAACAAGAAGACGGTCCGACTCTTAAGAAATTCTTCACTCTTGTAACGAAAGGTGATCCGAATAGAGATACCAAGCGTAAATCTTGGATTACAATGAAGAATGGTGTACTTGTACGTATGGTGCAAGACTCCACTAATTCAAGTCATTCTCAGATTCTTGTACCCAAGAAATTGAGAGTTAAAATTTTACAACATGCACACGACTCTCAGTGTGCTGGACACATGGGTTTTTCCCGTACAAAGTCAAGAGTTCTTGCGGCTTTCTTTTGGCCTTTCGTGAATAAGGACATACGGATCTATTGTCGATCTTGTAAAGTATGTCAAGAAGTCAAATCCAAAGGTCCTCGTCATGCTGCGCCCATTCAGGCTGCAGACATTCATATTCGGCCATTTCAGAAAATGGCGATAGACATCATTGGTCCATTTAAGATCAAATCTGCTAGAGGACATCAATTTACCTTAACGTGTGTGGACATGTGCACACGTTGGCCAGAGGCTATCCCTCTGAAGAGCATTACTACTGCTGACATTGCAGATGCTCTTTGGCTTATATTTTCTCGCCTGGGATTCCCCGGAGAAATATTATCAGATCATGGCACCCAACTAATATCGGATACCATGTCTCAAGTAATGTCTACTCTACAGATAGAGAGATCTTTGAGTAGCATCTATCATCCTATGTCCAATAGGATGGTAGAACGGCTAAATAGAACACTTAAGAACTTATTAGGAAAGATAACTGAGGATCATCCTCAAGATTGGGACAGGGTTCTACCCGCGGCCCTCTTCGCTTACAGGGAGGTCCCCAATGAACATACAGGATTTTCTCCTTTTGAACTTGTCTTTGGCGCGCGACCGCGCGGCCCTATGTCTTTGCTTCATGATCTCATAACAGCGGACAATATTGACGATGACACAAAATCCTCTTACGAATATGTCATCACGCTGAGAGAAAAAATTATCGAAGCATGCAAATTAGCAACGTCCTCTTCTGAATTTGCTAAACAGAAGGCAAGGCAATTTGCTAATAAGAAAAGAACTTTACGACAACTTTGTCCTGGTGACAAAGCATTTGTTTTGCTACCTTGTAGGGAAAATAGACTCCTTATTTCTTGGAAAGGTCCGTACGATATAATATCGAAAATTTCAGATGTTGACTATATTGTCGATATAAACGGGAAGCATAAAACCTTCCACATCAATATGCTTACGGAATTCCATGAACGTCCTGACTATTTACAGCCTATTTTCCAGGCAACGGACGATTCTCCAGTTCAACATGGTCAGTACTCATCACTGTCCGTTATACAGGATGAGGAAACAAGTTTTTCGGATGTTAATCTTCCGCTTCCAATGATCCCACTTCATTCTAGTGAATCATGGAAAGACGTTACTGTTTCTCCTGATTTGTCTCTAGGAGAACAGCGACAGGTTTCGGCTATGTTACAAACATTTCAGGATGTCCTCACTGACATCCCTGGGCAAACTCATGTCATTGAGCATGACATTATACTAACTGAACATACTCCTATTAGGGTTAGACCTTACCCTATCCCTATACATTTTCAAGCACAGGTTGAAAAGGAGTTAGATGAAATGATAGATTTACAAATAATCGAACCATCCACTTCTGCTTATTCTTCGCCGATGGTTATTGTTCGAAAAAAAGACAATAACATACGTCTTTGCGTTGACTATCGCAAATTGAATCAAGTGACAAAGTTTGATGCTGAACCTATGCCTTTACTAGAAGAGCTACTTACTCGACTTTCTAAATCTCATTTTTTTCACTAAACTTGATTTGTCTAAAGGATATTGGCAAGTTCCATTATCCGAAACGCGCCAAACCTCTTACCGCTTTTTCTACTCCTAGAGGCCTTTTCCAATGGAATTTTATGCCTTTCGGCCTTATGAACGCACCAGCTACATTCGTACGCATGATGCGTCGAATCCTATCGTATCGGTCAGATGTCATTGCTTATCTAGACGACATCTGTCTTTTTAGCGATACTTGGGAAGATCACTATTCAGGGTTAGTTGAATTGTTATCAACTCTACGCGAGCGTAACCTGACAGCAAAACCATCGAAAGCTTGCATTGGTTTTAGCGAAATTGCTTTCCTAGGCCATCGAGTAGGTCATGGTTTCCTGAAGACAGAGGACCATAATATCACTAAAATACTTAACATCTCTATCCCTAAGACTAAAAAGCAAGTGCGAAGTCTTTTAGGTCTCATACAATTTTATGGACGATTCATTCCGAATCTGTCCTCTATCATGGCACCTCTTTCGACACTACTAAAGAAAGGGTCGCCTAATATGGTTCACTGGTCTCAGGAATGCCAATTATCACTAGATAAGATCAAAACTATGTTTTCAACACCACCTATTTTAGTGTTACCTACTACAGATAAGACATTTGTTCTTCGTAGTGACGCTTCATCCACTGGGATTGGAGCGGCACTAATGCAAGAGTACTCTGGAACTCTGCATCCTGTAATGTACATATCCAGAAAAACTTAATGCTGCAGAAAGGAATTACTCGGTTTTAGACCGGGAATTATTGGCGATGGTTTGGTCAATTCTCAAACTTCAAAGATTCCTTCTTGGTGCACATTTCATAGTGGAAACTGACCAGAAAGCTCTTACTGCTATCCAAAGTAAGAACTTGAAGAGCTCGAGATCAACTGGATACGCGATCGCTCTTCAACCTTTTCATTTTTCGGTACGAGCTATCCGTGGTTCAGAAAATGTGATGGCGGACATTCTGTCGAGATGCCCACATGATGCCACTTAACTGTTAAATATTGGACTTTCCTAACATGTATAACTTTACATCAGTTATTCTTTTTCTTCTATATCAAAATGTGTACACATTTGTAATATATGATTTGGTGATTGTATAAATACTTAGCGGTTCACTTATTTTGATTCACTGCTAATTCTTTGATGATGTTTCTTTTGCCAATCGTGAACTTATGATACCTAATATGAAATGATTATTGAAATTATTGTATACATTGTGTCATTGCCAATATGGTAGTAGGCATTGGTGGCAACTCCCTGGAAATGTTTACACTTAGAGAAATACTTTCTCTAAGTTGTTGAGATATATATTCTCATTCTTTGCCTTAATCTGGCTTTATAAATTCTTGATACTTCTCATCTGCGCATCATATGTGCGTTGGGGGGCCTATTTTATGTGGCTCTCAGAGAGAGAAAAAAAAAAAAAATTTCATTTTTTTCTTTCCCGGGGGTTGCGGTAGTCTGTTGCGTACATATTTTTTATATGTCGCACAGATTACAGTTGATACGATTACAAATGAAAATGTAACTATCTGTTTGATAAAAGGATATTTATTTATGAACTTACAACTTTTAAGAAAGGGGAATAACTCAGAATAGTAAATGTGTATTTATTCTTTGGGTGATCGGTTCCTGTTTTGTTTCCGTGGATTGAACAAGCGGAGGAATCTAGATTTTATATTATAGCTGGAAACAGATTGTTTTCGCTTAAGGTTTTGCAGGAATATTGAAAGTCCGAATCTAGGTTTACTGTTTGTCTGTTTGAGACGATTCCGTCTTATATCATGTTATCTTTGTGTGTCTGGGCTGGATTATTTGTTCTTACACTCTGAGCGGATGAAGATAGGAGAGTGTGTTCTTCGGTTATGGAGTCTGGCGGGACGCCAATGTCGAGCGGTCCAAAGTTTTGTGATCTCAAGTTATCTTGGGGAAGAAGATTGTGTCTTCTAGGACTGTTTTAGTCTATGTGTTCCCCAGTATTATTTCTATTACGCCAGAAAAGTGTTTTTGTGCTTGCTATTGATTCTTGGCCAAGGTAAACGTACTTTTACTGACTTCGTTCCTAGGCTTACGATGGGTTATGTTTAGGCCTACATGAATCTACTTATGTTCAGATGTCAGAACGACATATCGTTTAGAAGCACTAAGAATGTTTCTACACAGCAATTATGAGGACAGATAATGCTGATATTGGTGGAAACTTTGATATCCTTATGAAGTGAATCTTTCTAGAAGTTTTGTCATCTCACCGTTGTGTGAGCGATGTTAAGGACCAAGGAAGCCATCTTGGAATCCGAATTATTGTCAATCATTCATCAGAGAACAGGGTTGTCCCTTACTACACGATAATGATCCAGAGATCACAGTTATGAAAGAAAGATCTATTATGGGAGATTTAGCATTTACTCCGAAGATATGTGCTGAATGCTATTTGAAAGAATCTACGCTAGAGTACAAGCTACACTCATGCTAAGAGAGATTCTGTACAAGAGTCACTATGAACATTATGTATAAACTGACGTGATCTGTCAGTACAACCTGATATATTTATATATATATATATATATATATATATATATATATATATATATATATATATATATATATATATATATATATATATATATATATATATATATATATATATATATATATATGTGGACTAACTATAGAACTCTGAATGCTTGTCTACAAATGTTCCAGTATGAGGTTATCCAGCATGTATGCTAACTTAAGATGATACACCATTGATCAACACCATGCTGTTTATGTCGTCATGTGTTCCTGTAACCATACACGTACTGTTCCAGTGTGCGTCAGAAATAACTTCTTTACAGCGGTGGCCACTATATCCATTACGAGAGACTGTAGTAAGAGAGATAATCTTTACACCACGCAATGATAATAAACATAAAAACTCACAGTTCTTACTTACTTACTTACTTAGTCGTTCCCCTTCTACCGTGAGGTGTAGAGGTTTGGAAGATAGAGCGCCAGACCATTCTATCAGCTGTCTTCTTCCTGGCCTGGTTCCATTCTAGTCCTCGGTCCTTCAAAGATTGTCTAATGTTGTCCTCCCAGCGGACTCTGGGTCGTCCTGGAGGTCTGGATCCCTGGCTCTTTGTTTCCCATGCTTGTCGTGGTAGCCGATCTTCTCCCATTCTGCAGACATGGCCAAACCATCTTAGTTGGGACTGTTCTATTTGGGTCTGCAGCGGATGGGATTTTAGGCCTTGACGGATCGTCTGGTTGCGGACCATGTCTCTTCTTGTTACTTCAACCACTTTCCTCAGATACCTCATTTCTGAGGTTTGGATCTGGCTTTTGTGGGTTGTAGTCATTGCCCACGACTCGCATCCATATGTCAAGACTGGGACATAGGTGGAGCGGTATACAGCCATCTTCGTTTTCTTACCAACTTCTTTCTTACTGAGGAATCCACGATTTATGGCCTGAAAAAGTCTCCCAGCCGCTGCTTTCCGAGTGGCCAACTCTTCTTTGATGCCTCCCTTTCGGTCTATAATAGCTCCGAGATATTTAAAGTGGTCGACCTGCTCCAGGACCTGTTCTCCCAACTTAATCTGATGTTTTCTTTCTTCTCGTGATATCACCATGGATTTTGTTTTAGAGCTGCTTATGACCATCCCTCTCTTCTCCAGCTCTTCCTTCCAGACTTGCAGGTTGGATTGGAGATGTGCCTCTGATTTAGCAATCAGGGCAACATCATCAGCAAATGCCAGCTCCGAAATATAGACCTGTCTCATCTTCCAGTACCCCACTGAATACTTTCTTGTTCTCTCCTTACATGCCTTGATGACATCGTCCATAAGGAGTATGAAGAGGTAAGGTGATAGGATATCACCTTGCCTTACACCAGTGGTGGTCCTGAACTCTTCTGACTTATGGTTTGCTGTCCTCACATAATTTCTGCAAGACTTGTAGAAGCTCTGTATAGCATGAATCAGAGGTGCTGGAATATTCTTCCTTGCCAAACAGTCCCAAAGTTTGCTCCAGGGGACCCTGTCAAACGCCTTTTCCAGATCTATGAAACAAAGATGGATCTCACTCTTATACTCAAGGACCTTTTCACTCAGCTGTCTGAGTGTGAAGATTAGGTCTTGAGTACTTCGGTTTGCTCGGAATCCGCACTGGACCTCATCCAATTGTGGCTCAGCTAGGCGTCGGAGTCTCTGCTCTAGGATTCTAGAGTAGATTTTACCAGGGACACTGAGAAGGGATATGCCTCTATGGTTTCCACATTGTCGATTGTCACCCTTTTTGAAAATTGGTGTTATGATGGCAATCTCCCAATCCTCTGGTATGGTCTTGTTGCACCATGCTGCCTGTAGGACCTTTAAGAGTAATAGGTCGCCTGATGCTCCCATGTACTTAACCATTTCTGGTGTTATACCATCATGCCCTGCTGCTTTGCCCATCTTGATTTTCTCTAGTGCTGCCCTCAGTTCTTCCATCTTTATGTCATCTTCACCATCATTGGTTTCCTCTTCTGTGTTAGTGGTTATCATTTCTGATGCTTCATCATGCAGAGGGTTTCCAAGTCATCAGGTCGCTCTTCTGTGTTGCTCACTGCTGTAGCAATAAGCCCCTGATATCTGGTCTTAATTTCTGGCTCTCTCAGCTTGTAGGTCCTAATGCTCATTTCTCCTGCTCGTTTACTTGGTTTCTTGCGTGATGTTGGGCAGTTCCTAGGCTGAGCAACTCTTTCAGTTGTTCGTTTGATTGTTAGCAGGTAGTGATCACTTCCAATCTCTGGCCCCCTCCAGACTCTGCATCTCGGACATATCTGAATGAGCTTCTCCGAACAATGGCATAGTCGATCACTGACTTCTCATTCTTGGTTGGTTCACATCTAGTGTATGCATGTATGCGCTTATGGGGGAACTTTGTGTTTGTAATGATCAGATTCTGCTCACTGCAGAATCTAAGGAGTCGCTTTCCATTGTCATTGAGAGTATCTTCTCCATATCTTCCGATAACTCCACCCCATCTAGCATGGTCATTTCCAACTCTGCATTAAAATCTCCGAGCATAATAACTTCATCTAGGCAGTCATCCACTGTCCTTTGAAGCAGCTCGAAGAATTCCTCCTTGACCTCTGCTCTCTCATCCTCATTTGGCCCATACACTATGACCAGGTTGACTATGGTTTCTCCTTCTTTTAGTTTTACAACCATAATGCGCTCCGAGACAAAGTTCCATCCCTTGATACTATCTTTTTGATTTTGGGCCACAATGCAACCCACGCCCCCTTTAGCTCTTTCAGATATGGGTACACCACTGTAGAGCAACGTGTTGCCATTGAGATCCATGACTCCTTGTCCTTTTTTCTTCGTTTCCGTTATAGCCAGGATTTCTAGTTTTGCTTCCTCATCTCTTCCACCAGCTCCTCTTCCTTCCCATTTATACTTCTTGTGTTCCAAGTTCCATAAGTCGTAGTCCGTAGTCCGTTCCAGTTCGTCGCCTTTAGAATCAGTCCGGTTTTCTCTCTTGTAGTTCGCGTAATCATGATTTAAAGCAAACAGGTGATTGGCCTGTTGTGCCTTTGCATGGTGGAGGGGGCAAGGAAATACTATTGCAAATCGTGGAAGAGAGATGGTGTCGGATTACACCAAATTATTGTACAAGGAAACGTTCAGGATGAGCTGCGATGAAGTTTGGGGAAAAAGGACAGTAAAGGTAAAACCTACAGTCAGCAGGAACCATAGATCATCCCCCAGTAGGGGATGACGTGGTATGTTTGGAGTCACAAATTAGGTCCTTACGATAACCGAATTGGATTTTTGATCTTTTTGGAAGTGCGCACTTGGTGAACCCGCTCAGTATACCACCGAAACAGTGGGAGATTCAAGGGTCGACCAAGGACTATTACTACCCACTCATGACACTTCCCCATTTTGCCAGGATTAACAGTGAACAATCGCTATGTGGGAAGGAATAATCTAGGAGCAGCCGTGATAGACGCACCCATTTACCCTCTGATATTGGGATGGCTGTTGCCGGTGAATACATTCTCGACACACATCATTTTATTACAATATCTATTTTTATAACGCAAGGGCACACAAATGCTTGAAATTTATAGTTACTTTTCTCGGTAAGCATTTGTCTTCTCGCGTTAGGTAGTTGAAATACAGTTGTGTTTTTGAGGCTGTGGTCATATTCGTCTACGGAACTGTCCATGACCTGGTTCTGCTTTTTGGTCGATCGGTTTCCGCCCCCACTAGTGGAGTGAGCGATTTGGAATGGCGAAAGAGATGCCTCGTTGAAGAGGGGATCTCCGCTATTTTTTGTTCTGTCAGGGATGTGTAGTCCTCTTAATGGATATTTCGTTTAATCGAGATAATACCTCTAGTGTTTCCCACATGTCGGGAGGCGTGATATTTCTGTGTATTTCATTGAAAGGCAAGGTTAATTAAAATTTTCATTAACTCTATCGATATTTGGTTTCGTGAACGATTTCTTGGTTCATAGCCTGTCTTCCGAAATTCCTATCGACTCGAGATGTTTTCCTAGCTCACATGTCGCGGTATTGTGCTGCATCGGTTGATGCAGGTCCCAAGGACTATTACTTGCTACTTGGTTACCTGAACTAGGTTTGAACAACCTTTGTTATCTAGAGGATATTTTTGAGGACATTATTTATACTTCGGCAGACGTGTCTGTCTTGCTGAAGTCAGACTAAGGAGAGTGAACTGATCTCATACATCTGGTTATCTCCTGGCTGTTATAGAAAAGGATGGAGTTTTTCACCTGACTACTTTTACAGCACTATGAAATGAAAACATGCCATCTGTCTTATCATCTGTAATGCAGTCTACCGACCCCAATTGCTGTATTTATTGTTATTGGCCCCCCCCCCCTGTGATATGATAATGCCGGTTTTGATGTTTCTAACATATTCGCGTAACCATTTTGTCACTGTGGCGTCCACAATTAAAAAAGAAAGAAAAAAGTCCAGCAGGCTGTTTCAAGAATCGATTGAACTTTATTACGTTTAGCTTCGAGTTTACATGACGTCGCAATGAGGATTGCACTGTTATTTTTTGTTATTGAACAATGTTTTGAATGAACACCTATGCACAACTACACAAAACCAGACATGCGGATACCATCCATCATCATATGGCATCACGCATCATTTGGTGGCCATAAGCTGGTTTGATTCTGGTACCAGCAAACACGGGGTCCCTTACCCACTTCATTTTCAACAAGAATTCATCACCATCCTTCAAGAAATTAACATTCTTCAATACAGTCAACATCTTCAAAATTTTCAAAGTACTCGGCGTTGCCCGGTAAAAGTCAAAATTTCAACTTTTTGACGGAAACAAGAATTTGACAGTACCCGGCGTTGTTACATGTTGCCGGATAACTCCGACTGCTGTTATCTTTTACGCAAGTCAAGCAAGTTGCTGCTGTCAAGGTTCCAGTGCTGTCGTTTTTGTGAAGGTCAAGTGCCGGTTGAAACGGGTTGTTTTCTGAAGAAGGCCAAGTACCGATTTCCATCAACTTACTTTTGGATTAGAAGGTCAAGTGCCGAAACAACTCAACACACAGTATGTCAGAAGCTCTTGTACCATCGTGTTAGCAGTGGAAGCAGTTCAGATGTGCCATCATCGTTGGAGCTTCGCTCTTTAGGACGTTGATTGACATCCGTTTTTCTGCTGTTCGACGATTGGAAGCCTATAAGTTAAGTGGCCTGTTTGTATGTAAACTGTGCCCTTATACTTCTGCTGAGTCTTCTGTGTATCATCTCATTCTATATGTTATATGTCTATATGTTATTTGTATATTTATATGTTTATATTACAGCGGGTTCTCGGTTGGGTGGTGTCTCCGTTAGATTATGCCACGTCATAGAGGTCGTCTATTGTGAGCGTTTTCTGTAGGGTTTGCAAATTTCCGATACTGGAATTTGCTAAGCGACTTCTGTTGCTATTTATGTTAGCTGTGATGACATGTTTTAATATTGTTTTCGTTATTATTGCGCATTCTTTAGTTTTGTTTTGATTTGTTTGTATTTGTTAGCCTACTCTTGTCTATAATTTAGTTTCATACAACATTTTTGTTTATACACTGTGGTGTCATGTATTTTGTTTAATTCTATCGCAGATATCGTCACATTTTTTGTGATATTTCATTAATTTCTGCGAACGTTTTTGTTTGTTGCTGATCTTTGTTATTGTTTACATTGTTATTGTTTACATTGTTTGCATTGTTACATTTTCAATGTTTACATTCTGCATGTGTTTACATAGTCATTGTTTACAGTTATAGTAATTAGTTAATGGGCTATGCTAATGCACTGTTACTACTACACTGATGATAAATGAATGATGAATAGTGTCGTGCACTATTGAATGAGAAGTGCCCTATGATCAAGAATAGATTGGTTGCGATTATATACAGATACTAGTGCCTTTCTATCATTGGCGACTCTGATTTCCCACAGAGACTGGGATTAAAATAAGGTGAAGTGAAATATACAAGTGCTTAATTAAGACTTGTTTACACGTAGGGTTTGAAAATAAATTAGTTATTTAATTCAGGTTTTGGACGCATTTGATAAAACATCCATGTCTACATTTGAGCACTTTATTTGAGCAGGGTAAAATGCTTGAGAAGTACTGGTGATAAAGTTTAAGAAGAATTTAGCAACTGCTCGATATGTATAAAGCAATGGAAGCTGAACAAAAGAAACTGCAGATGGAAGCTGAACAAAAGAAACTGCAGATGCAGGTGGATGAAAAGAGATTCCAAATGGATAATGAAAAACAAAAAAGGGAATCAGAAGCTGAAAATGAGGCTGAAAATAAAAGACTTGAAAAAGAGGCTGAAAATAAAAGACTTGAAAAAGAAGCTGAAAATAAAAGAATTGAAAAGGGGGCGGAAAATAAAAGACATGAAAAAGAAGCTGAAGACTTCAAAAAGAGGCTCAGGCTGAGGAAAGAAGATTACAGAGAGAGTCTGATGAGAGGAACGAGAAAGCAAAAATGGAACATGAAGAAAAAAGGGGGGGTTCTTAGCCTTTAGAGTTGAGAAAAAACATATTGAAATTGAATGAACAATTATGTAATGGTAATGAAACAAACAAGGGTTCATCATCTGGTAAGATAATAATGAATAAACTGTTTTTTTTTTATTAAGATTAAGTTACCAACATTTAGTCCTTCCAGTGATGACATAATGTTCTATCTGGACAGAGTTGAACAAGCATGTACAGCTCATAACATAGACAAAGCAAAATATGTTTATCAGTTATCAGGGATACTGACAGGTAAAGCTCTAAGTATATTAAATATGGTGGATGAACCTGACAAGAACAATTATGAGGTTGTCAGGGCCGCTTTGTTAAAGAAATATCAGCTTAACGAAGACGGCTATCGTCTACAATTTAAAAACATGTTACCTGAAAATGGAGTTGAATTCTCCGAGTTTATTGCAAGAATACGCATACTTTCTCACGATGGGTTGAACTATCTAAGACGGAAAAAACTTATGAAGGACTTATGGACTTAATACTTAGAGACAAAGTCATGTCGTCTGTCAATGAGTCTTTCCTTGCTTTCCTTCATGAACGTAAACCTAAAACAATAAAAGAAATGGAAGATTTCTGTTGCCAATACGTAACTGCGCACCCACACATAACCATGGGTAACTCTAAGGTGAAAGAAGGTTTACCAGTTGCTTCGGCAGCTCCGTATGGTCAAAACTTTGCTCGTAGATTCCAACAAAATTTTGATAGAAAGAGTAGCGGTAATTTCTGTCAAAATCATGGAAATCAATTTCATGGTGATTCTTCTTCGAAGAATGGAGACAACCTGATAGTGGTCGTTACTATCACCCTAATAATTATAAGCATTTCAAAAGAGGATATGGTAATAGAGGTTATTCCTGCCGAAGACCTCAGAACCAAACAAATAGATGTTCGCATCAATGTGAACATGATAGTAATCGTGGAAACTGGAATTCGAACCAGGATAACAATTACAATAGAGACAATAATAACTGCAGAGATAATAATAACTCTGATAACTTCAGAGGTAATAAATAGTCGGGTAGATCTTCAACACAAAAAAAAGGAATCAGGCAGCTAAATGCTGTACACACAGAAACTGCGTGAGCCTGTAATCATGTTGTTGATAGTAAAAACTTTGACGCTGTCACTGGTTCTGCTTTTGACTTTGAGAGAGCAAACAAATGCCCCCAATGCAGTACTTTATTCGAACCGGGTACCATCACTACTTTGAGTTGTGGTCACCCACTTCCCGCTCTTCCTGCTGCTGTTGCGCATGACGGGAGGGGTTCTTTAATTCTACATAAGGGTCTTGTTAATGATACTCCGGTCTCACTACTTTTCGATTCCGGATGCACCACTATTGGTGTTTTAGACAAGCGCTTTTTTATATCCATCTTGTGCTAACAGGAAGAGGTTATTTCAATGTGTCACATTTGGCGGCACTCTAGAAAAATATCCTACTGCTGTAATTCGCATTGCCACTCCTTTCTTTACTGGAGATGTGCATGCTTGTCTCTTACCTAATCCTATTGCGGACCTTATTATTGGTCGTATTCCCGGAGTTAGGGAGTGTACCCCACAGCAGATTGCTGCTTGGGAAGATAATAACATGCAAGCTACAAATGCAGTAGTTACAAGAGCACAAGCTCTACAAACACCCGAAACTTCACTGAATAGTGGATCATGAAGGTTGACAGCCTCTAAAGATAGTCACTTAGTAATCACTCGTTACTCTTACAGTAAAATTGCAAAGAAGAAGATTCCTTCTTTAAAAAGATTTTCTTCGTTCTTGCGAAGAAGGAAGGTGGATCCACGGAATCAGGATACCAAATAGAAAATCTTGGGATTGCAATTGAGAAACCGGAGTAGCGTACTTGTAAGTATGGTAACAAGTAGTCGACTACGTCGGCTACATTCGCCAAATTCCTTTGTTACCCGAAGAGCATTAGTGTGCAAATATTACAACAAGCTTCATGACTCGCAAAGTGCTGGACATATTATGGGGTTTTTTCCCGTACGATTAGTCGACGGGGGAAGGGTTTCTTGCGGCTTTCTTTTGGCCTTTTGTCAATAAGGACATTCGTATTTACAGCCGATCATGCAAGGTATGTCAGGAGGTCAAATCTAGAGGACCACGACATGCTGCGCCTATCCAGGCTGCTGACATTCCTATTCGGCCGTTTCAGAAAATGGCCATAGAATATTTATTGGCCCTTGTTAAAGGTCAAGCTCGGCCAGAGGACATCAGTTTATCCTTACATGTGTCGATATGTGCACACGTTGGCCAGAGGCTATTCCTCTTAAGAGCATATCTACTACAGATATCGCAGATGCTCTTTGGTTGATATTTTCTCGCTTGGGGATCCCCAGAGAAATATTGTCAGACCATGGCAATTCAAATCGTCATTAAATGAACTCATGTCAACAGGTATTGTCCCAACACTTACATATTGAAAAGAACTCTCAGGTAAGAAATTCTACCATTCCTATGTCTACATGGTGTTTAGTGTGAGCGTCTGAAATAGAACCGCTTCAAGACTTAGCTTGGTAAGATAACTGAAGATCATCCTCAAGATTGGGACAGGGTTTTACCCGCGGCTCTCTTTGCCTATAGAGAAGTCCCTAATGAACACACAGGATTTTCTCCCTTCGAACTTGTCTTTGGCGCGCGTCCACGCGGACCTATGTCGTTATTACACGATCTCATCACTGCCGATGATATTAGCGATGAAACTCAATCCTCATATGAGTATGTCATTGCTCTTAGACAAAAGATCATTGAGGCATGTAAGCTAGCAACTGCTTCATCAGAAATTGCTAAAGAGAAGGCAAGACAGTTTGCTAACAAGAATAGATGTCTACGACAACTTTGTCCAGGTGACAAAGCATTCGTCCTACTCCCCAGTAGGGAAAATAGACTTCTTATTGCATGGAAAGGTCCGTATGCAATAGTCTCTCGGATTTCCGATGTTGACTATGTGGTCGATATTGATGGAAAGCATAAAACTTTCCACATAGTCAACATCGGATTTCCGATGTTGACTATGTGGTCGATATTGATGGAAAGCATAAAACTTTCCACATAAACATGCTTTCGGAATTTCACGAACGTCCGGACTATTTGCTGCCTATTTTCCAGGCAAGGGATGATGCTCCTGCACCTCACGGTCATTATTCATCCCTGTCTGTCATACAGGATGAGGAAGCTACCTTCTCTGATGTCAACCTTCCCCTTCCAGTGGTTCCATTACATTCTACGGAATCTTGGAAAAACGTTTCTGTTTCTCCTAATCTTTCTGGTGACGAACATCGACAAGTCTCGTCGATGTTACAAACATTTCAGGATGTTCTCACTGACATTCCTGGACACACAGATGTCATAGAACATGACATAATTCTTACCGACAATAATCCAATTAGGGATAGGCCGTATCCTATTCCTATACACTTTCAGTCGCAGGTGGAAAAGGAATTGGATGAAATGATTCAATTAAATATAATTGAACCATCGACTTCACCATATTCTTCTTCCATGGTTATTGTCCGGAAGAAGGATAAGAACATACGAATTTGTGTTGATTATCGCAAATTGAATCAGGTCACAAAGTTCGATGCTGAACCGATGCCTTTGTTAGAAGATCTACTGATTAGACTTTCTAATTCTAGATTCTTCACTAAACTTGACTTGTCTAAAGGTTATTGGCAAGTGCCTTTAGCAGAGCATGCCAAACCTCTTACTGCTTTTTCTACACCTAGGGGTCTATTTCAATGGAATGTTATGCCTTTTGGTCTCATGAACGCCCCTGCCACTTTCGTTCGCATGATGCGTCGAATTCTGTCACATCGTTCGGGTGTCATCGCATACTTAGATGACATCTGTCTCTTCAGTGATACCTGGGAAGATCACTATTTAGGGTTATATGACTTACTGTCCACTCTACGTGAGAATAATTTGACAGCAAAACCTTCTAAAGCTTTTGTTGGTTTTGGTGAAATCTCTTTCCTGGGGCATCGTGTTGGTCATGGTCTCTTGAAGACAGAAGACCACAATACTTCCAAAATACTGAACATCTCTGTTCCTAAAACGAAGAAACAAGTTAGGAGTCTCTTAGGGTTAATTCAATTTTATGGGAGATTTATTCCAAATTTATCTTCGATCATGGCACCTCTCTCAACATTGTTGAAGAAAGGTTCGCCTAATCTGGTCCGTTGGTCTGAAGAATGCCAATCTTCATTAGACCAAATCAAGAATATATTTTCTTCTCCTCCCATCTTAAGATTACCTACTCTTGATAGGACTTTTGTTCTTCGGAGTGATGCTTCATCCACTGGGATTGGAGCAGCACTGATGCAAGAATATGCAAATACTCTGCATCCTGTTATGTACATTTCTAGAAAACTAAATGCGGCAGAGAGGAACTACTCGGTTTTAGACCGTGAGTTGTTAGCGATGGTTTGGTCAATTCTAAAGCTACAAAGATTCCTCCTGGGCGCACATTTCATTCTAGAGACTGATCAGAAAGCTCTTACTGCTATTCAGACTAAGAATTTGAAGAGTTCGAGATCCACTCGATATGCTATAGCTCTTCAACCTTTTCACTTCACGGTACGAGCTATCCGTGGTGCGGATAATGTGATGGCTGACATTTTGTCTAGATGCCCACATGACTCCAACTAATACTTCTGTCCTATATTTCCATATATTACAGAGTCATAACACACCTATATTTCTACAATAGATTAGCACATCTGTACTTACTTTATATGTACACACTATCGTGCTTTGTTGTCATCTTCTTCTGTTCGTTTTTTAAGATGATAGAGGAGGACTGAGTAGTTAATATAAGGGCCGTTAGTTTACTAAACAGCCACAATAATTAATAATGTATTGTACCTTATGAAGCATATTAGTTATTAATTAGCATTATATTGCTTGTACTTTCTCAGAATGTCATTGTTGAGCTGAGGACTTACCTTACTAGTATCAAGCATGACGAGTTTTAGATTGTGTACTTACCCTCGGAATACCAGAGCATATGTCCTGGATCGTCATGTAGTTTAACTTTACTATGTACTTATGTCATTACATGTCAAAGAATGTACTATTTAAATTTTTTTCCTATCAGATTTGTACATCCATTTTTAAAGACAATATTA